>BFEA01000465.1:728626-738933 GCA_003427395.1 Chara braunii | reverse complement strand
CACACACACACACACACACACACACACACACACACACACACACATTCCATGCATGAACGAGCTGCGTGCTTGTTAAACAGCCACAGCCCCCAATGTTTTTTCGCTTTTTTTTTAAAAGAAAAGCCGGACTGGTTGGTACCTTCTTCCCCCGAATACAACGTACGGTCATTATAGCTGTATCTAGACTGAAAGATGCCTCACATACAGCTATAAAGACCGTATGTTGTATTCGGGGGAAGAAGGTAGGGGAGGGTGGTAAGCGCAGCACTACCTACAGTCTTCCCCCAAATACAACGTACGGTCATTATAGCTGAATTTAGACCGAAACATACACCAAATTCAGCTATAATGACCGTACGTTGTATTTGGGGGAAGACTGTAGCAGCTGTCTGGTTGCTCCAGATCTATTGGCGGAGAGCTGCACCTGCTGGAAAACGGGTCCTGCGTCCCATAAGATGACGTCTACGAGTGATCTGGTATTGACCTGAAACCTGCCAGCATTGATTGCCCTGGAGAGCCAGGGGATTGACTGAGCAGGTACCGAGCCTGCACTTTGTTTTCGGAGCCTGGCCCACTGAACGAAAACCATGTGGGCCTGTCTGTAGCAGCAAGAACAAAAAAATGTGTTCGTTTGCTGCCAGCATGTTGGTTTTCAGAAAATAATTCTGTTTCAAAAAGACCACCACGCAATCCATGTTCCTGACTGTTTCAGATTTCTTTCATCAATTACTCTGAGCACAGAAAATATAGCATAAAATAGTGGCCCCTTGCAGATAAACCGGTCTTGCCGTTTTTGAACTGGGCCCTCCGCGGACCACGCCCCGCGAATGTAGTTATGACATCTGTGCTGTCTACGAAATGTCGCTCTGCACTTTTTTGCTTTTTCGAACTTGGCAAGTGTTCTTTCTGCTTATTCGATAACTGCTTTCATTCGCTGTGCTGTTGGCTCAAGAAAAAAAACAGAATAAAATTATAATTACCCACTTCGACTGGTCCTCCTCCCAACAACCGCTCGGTGCCCCCTCCAAAGCCTGCCCCATAGTTTACACAGCCACGTCGGCCCTACAGAGAACCAGTAGGAAAAAAGACGACGAAAGATGGGTCGTGGGTGTATCAACGCACGCTATGGCTGCGAGCAGCAGTAAAGAAGGTAAGGTGCTATGCCTCAGGTCCCGCCTACTCTGAACAGCAAAAAGTTGCTCAGAGGTGTTATAGACGGACAAGCTGCCGAGTGGGCGTTTTACTCTGTAGTCTGTTTCCTAGCCATTTTTCTCCAACGCAATGCGGATGTGGCCGCAAGTTCCAGGGGCAGGCGTACCAGAGCAAAATGAAGGCCCGCAGCGGCTCACGTTTTTGGCACGCCGGAGGCTCGGCAAGGAAAGGTCAAAAGTACTGCTGGTTCTGGGCGGTATGTTTGGGGGGTGCTAGGTAGGACTGAATAGATAATGCCTGTTATGGCCGGCTCCTGACCAAATGTCCTTTACGTCGTTTACGATACATTGGCGACAGGCCAAGGGCCTTGGCCGACGGTAAAAGAGCTGAGTGCATCTTCCCACAGAAGGTGCCAAGATACCTTTGTTACCCATGAATAGTAATGGGTGAATCTTTCAAGTGAACAAAAATCAACCCCAGCACGCCTTGGAGACCAGCATCCGACTTCCCTCATTTATTTCCCCCCCATCATCTGTCAATGGTGGAAATCCTGCAAGAGGAAGACTAGGGTGAAGAGGAGGGGAGGGAGGGGAGGCATGAGGTGCAAGCTCTGGACCCCCCCCGGAGAAGGCACCTCCCCCCCTCCCTCGCCTCTCAGGCTGCCATTACAAGGACGCCAAGCGATGTCGGCTGGCGGCACTTCTATCAGCCTAGAAAACCTCAGCCCCCTTCACATATGACACTTTCCTATCACAAACCTGCCCAGTTAATCCCCTGGAATGCCAGGACAATCAATGCTGGGGGGCAACTGTCCTTATTCGCTCAGACACTCTCCGAGTTTTMTGTACATGGCATGCTGGACCCGTTTTCCAGCAGGTGATGCCCCCCACCAATAGATTSAGTCTCCCCGCAACACTACCGGGAGTGAGGAGCTGGCGCCGTAAGAAGCCCAGTTCGTGCGATCACTAGCTATGAACGGAGTGCGACTAGGCACTACCTTCGCGGATAGGGTTGCACCATAAGAAGTGCAAGCCTGGGACGATCAGACTAGTTGACGGAAAAAATGTAACTAAAGCATTGCCTTGAATATCTTTATATCGCAGACTGGTGGTTCATCATTCGTGAGACAGAAAAAGTAATCATTGCTCAGGAGGACAAAGCGACCAACAAAATTTGAAAATGGACCCTCGACCTTAATGAGGCATTCAACGTTCGCTCGTTCAAGTCGAGTACTGACTCGTATAGTGGTAGCCGGACTACTTGCAAATGGCATTCACACCAAAGTTAGAAAGTTAGTGATGGCATCGCTAGAACAGTGTGATCCTAACTCTACTTGAGGGTTGGGATGTCCACATTTCTTTGCTTGCAGTCAGCATGCGGTGGAATGAAAGAAGTTGGCAACGCATCTCATCAAGTCGAAAAAGTCGTGACAGTCCAGCCGTCTGGCAGGCAGAGCAAAAATATCTTGATCACACGCTATTTGAGCGTCATTGCGCATGTTGGCCATATTTTTACCTTTTTATTGATAATCGTTGTTTGAAGCCAAGTCAACCTCTATCGTATGCGTGACTATAATATAATTTAACTTTTGATTGTCTTTGAAAGAAGGGACTAGGATTGATTGAGATTTTCTTACGCTTGGAATATCACGTCCTAGTCGACCGACGTCGGTCTGATTCCTGGGAGATCAGCGCCCCAGGGACGGACGACGTTCGGGTCCACGTTGGCATTTAACCATGCGTACCTATGCTACAACGAACGAGCAAACGCCCTCGGCGGGCCTACCTCTGCAATTGCATTATAAAAGCCTTCGCACGTGGGTCAGTAGCTCGGCGGGGATACGCCCCTAAGGGTGGTGACAGCCCCTTAGGGAAGGTAAGTTGTGCCCCGCGAAAACCTACCCTGTCGTAGGGGACCGCGGGACGTACAGTTGGCGCACCTCACGCCGCCTCGCTATGTCCCGTACGGGGTCGCTGATCAGAGTTCTAGGAGGGGCGTGGCCGAGGATTTTGGCCGTAAGGGTTGAGTCTCCCGGACGGAACGGGAGACCCTCGTTTCGTGCCAGAGGTTTTCCCCGGAGTCGAACTGTCGTCGCGAAGTCCCGTGGGGGTCGGGTCACTCCGAAACGACAAAATCAGAAGGGTTTCCGCGAAAATGAATCGCCGTCGTGCATCAGGACGGGAAAAGGCATCAAGGGGAGGGGGCCATGGCGGCGGACGACAGAAACTCCGGCCGTCATGGGTTCGGGGGATAGGTGGTGGGTTCGAAGCCTTCAGGCCTCGGCGTCGGACTCGCAAAGTCCGCGCGGAAGTTTCGGAGAGGGCGAAACGGCAGGAGGACTTGTCGGCATCCGAATTCAAAATTGCGCGGGCAGCGCCCCCGTACTACGGGAAAGCTCGGGGAAACGTGTCGCTCCCTCGTAGCCCAGGACCAGCCGTCGCCAAGAACACGAGTCCCCCTGGCGACACCAGCGACAATCAAACTGCGGCCGCCATGCAGCGTGAGCGGCCGACCAGGGCAACACGGTCAAACCCGTATAAGGCAATATTAGAGTCGGGGAATCAAAACGCTCAATCAGGACAAACCCGTTCTCCCTTATATCACAAGCCCGAGGCGGGTCTCGCCAACACACTTGCTCCGTTTGCCTCAGCGCGCATCGTACGTCCGCATCGCAGTAGACGCTGTTGTCATCTGTGATGGGGAAGGTCGGTAGCGAGATGAGACGATCGGAGGTAGGCGATGAACACGGGCAAGATCCCGCGCTCCCGGTCATCTGAACCAACATCGACTCCATACAACACTCGATGTAACCTTCTCTCTCTGGGTTAGTGCGTCGGAGGAAGACGACAGAGCCAAAGCTCTCTTCCCCTTGCGGGGGCGTCGACCGCGCGCACGGACGCAGGCGGTTGACGTCACCGGTACGGGGTCGAGAAGCTCAAAAAGCGATGGCTATCAGTTCAAAAAGGAAGGTGAGAGAGAGAGGGAGAGAGAGAGGGAGAGAGAGAGAGAGAGTTTACATCGAGAATGCGCGGGCACGCACGAAGGGCCGCGGAAGGGAGGGGAACAACGAGATTAACACACTCATACTCCTAAGCAGACGGTCCCCCAGTTTTGTTCCTCCGTCCCCGCCCGGATAAGTTCATGCACACATACATGCAGGCAATCAACAACCCTCGGCAGGACATCCAATCATCCATAGACCTTTGACATCACTCATGCGCGCAACAAGCTCCCATCACTCGGGGCCTCACACACACGTCRTGCATAGACAAAGCAGCAGTGGAGACATAAGCGAGTCCTTCTTGTACACAAAAATTCTCAATTAGYGGCCGCCCCCAGGMGCCGCCTTCAAAACTTCCCAAGACCACCGACCACCATAGCCACAAGGCCCTGCYGCGGCCGGCGTCCAATCCCCACCACTGCTCAGTACCTCCGACTGCGTCGCCCCGAGACTACCGCGGGCCCACCCYRYGTCKTCACTCYGCCCGTCCTTGGGCACGTCGAGCCTGTTCGGCACCGCGGACTTCGCGCATAGCTCGCGCAGCATTGCAGCCGAGATCAAAGAGAGAGAGAGGAGAGGGTTGCGCGAATTTATAGCGCAGGAGGCGGCGGGTTGTCAGCGCGAGGTGCGGGCAGYGCAGGTTGTAGATGAGCAGGACAGGAGGGAGGTGGGGAGTTAGAGGGTTCGACCCGCGGGATGGCATGGTCCTGCGTGATTGGGGTGTCCGTTCAAGTGGTGCGCGGTTTCCCGCTCTCCATATCCGAGCATCCCAACTACGCGGCCAATCACTTCGCGGAGTAAGGATCAAGCTGGGCGGGGGGGGGAAGACGAAGAGTCCTGCATGGGGAAAATGCGCACAGCAAGAAGGGAAGATGGCGCGGGGATGCAAAACAAGAAACGGGGGTGCGAGACGAGCGAAGAAGTCGGAGCTTAGGCGCGCGCGCAAAAATTCAAAAAAAAAAAAGGTTCCAACCGAAACCGTTTCTTGCTTTTCATACCGCGGCCGCTATTCGCCCGCGCGAGAGTTATTAACCAAACAAAATGAAAAAGCCGTTTCAAAAAGAAAACAAAAGCAAAAAGAAAGAAAACCCCCTTTTTGTCCGTGTCCGTACTTCGGGGCTTCCGCGGGATTTTTCCTCAGGGATACGGCAAGCCGCGCGGTACAGACCTGAGCTTATCACATCTGTGATACGCAGGGGGTTCCGAAAAATTAGCAGTCTCCCGACTGCTGATGTCATCATATCTGGGATGATCAGGCGGCCTCTTCATCGTCAGCTGGCCTGATCATCTTCCTAATCTACGTGGATGCATACTGCATCCTCCATCACCTCCTCCCATAGTATACATCCGATCGGGCGGCCCCTTCATCGTCAGCTGGCCCGGTCATCTTCCTAATCTACGTGGATGCATACTGCATCCTCCATCGCCTCCTCCCATAGTATACATCCGATCGGGCGGCCCCTTCATCGTAAGCTGTCCCGATCCGTAAGTAGTTCTCAAAAAAAATATATATATATATATATATATATATATATATATATATTATTATTTATTTTTTTTATACACAGCGCGTCTCGACGCGCGAACTTTGGAGATAGGAGAAGAAGACGATAAAGAGAAGGAGAAGGAGAGAACAGGGGAGAGGTAGACGGGGGTGATCAAAGGAAGTGATCTATGTCGGGATTGAGAGGGGGCGGAATAGGCGGAAGAAAAGCGGCCATTGCCGCGGGAGTCGTCGGCGCAGCTTCCTCATGGAAGTGGTGCTGCACGAACGAAGCATGGAGGAAAGCCCCCGGCACATGAGACAGGACATGTGGTGCCATATCCGCCACCGCTCGCACCACCCGTTTGCGCACCGATCGGGGCCCAGGACCCGTCATCACCACATGAGTCTCGGTGTAAGGTCGCCGCTCCCGTTCCTGCGCCGCGAAGACGAGGAAGTGGTACATCGCATTGGAACGCTGCCCGGTCTCGTAGATGAGCGTCCCATGCCGGATCAGGGCGCGGTGCCCCCGCGATGGCCTCGAGCCTGATGGTGGCGGGCTCCACCATGAAGTCCACCTCTGTCGGATGGACCGTCCGGCTCGGAGGAACTACTAATGTCAATGACCGGGGCACCCCGGGGTGGCTGGCGGGAACGGAGAGTCCCCGCGAGGACGGGGGGTCTGGATATGGGATCCGGAAATCCCATTCGGCTTCCTCCTCCGGCTGCTGCTGATGATGATGGCCCGGCTCAATCAAGATTGAGATCGGGCACACGCGGAAAGGGCGGCGATGGCACGACGGTCTCCTTAACGAGCGTCGCCGCACTCCCAGGCACGGGGTCAGGATTCCGCGAACGCGCGGGCTGAATCACCTCCTCGCCGCCGCCGATCCCGCTGCCTTGCGCTCCTGGCGACGGGTGGCGTCTCTTCCTCTTCGGCGTCTTCTTGGGGGCCTTCGGTGGCGCCGGTCGAGGATACGACGAGGGAGGCCGCAACGGTTTTTCCTCCGGGAAGTCCTCCAACCTCTCCGCGCGCTGCGCAATGTAATCTGGGATGACGACCCCGTTGTACGTTCTCCGCGGGGCCGTCGCCGTCCGCAATCATGGTTGGATCTCCTCCTCCTCGCTCGCGATCACTTGCGCAATGGAGAGGAGCTCAAGATGTATGAGCTCCAACAATCCCGGATCGATCGTCTGGAGCTGGGCGAATGGGTACAGCGCCACCGTCCCTTCCTTCTCCGCTGGCTTGGGCCATGTGATGACGTAGTAGACGACGAAGTGCTCCCCGATGCAGTGGTCTTCGTGATCCACGAAGAACCGGAACATCCCCAGCGCCACCGACTTGTACAGCGCACGGTGCAACTCCCACGCGTCTTCGTCGGCGAAGGGCAGCGGCTCCACGTCAGTCAGCTCCACCAAATACTCCGAGAACTCGCGCATGGGATAAGGGTCCTCCGTGAGTTGATAGGGGAGGGTGGTGTAAGAGAAGAAGGGAGGCATTTAGTACGCGACAGGGGGAATAGCTTGGAAGTTGAGAGGAGCAGCGGGAGGAAGAAGCGCGGGGAGCTGTGGCACCAACGCAATTGGTCCGTCCTCTGCCCTGCGCAGCAGCACTTCGTGGGCTGTGAATCGGTGTCCCCCCCGTCCTTGCAATCTGGCCACTGATCTGGCCGCTTCCACCGCGTATTCGCGCACAAAGCTTCGCGCCGGCTCCCGCTTCGGCTGCGGTAGGATCGTCAAGTCTCCGATAAAGGTGGCGACGCTGTGCACGAAGTTGGGTGCCACCTGGAGCGCGCGAAACTCAATGAATACTCGAGTCGTCTCCCGGCCAGGCAACTGCGTCACGTCCACATACACCCCCGCATACGTCAGCCGATCGCAAAGCAACGAGTACGCCGCCAAATCAGCAACCCCGGGTGCTGGCACGTTCACCTGTTGAATGTCGTACCGCAATTGCCTTTCCTCATTGAACCGATGCCGCAACAAGTGATCTGCAAGTGGCGTCTGGAAATGCTCGAGGGGCTCTTGCTCCGGCTGGCGATGGTTCATCCTGCTCCCTGAAACTCTCAGCACCAATGGACGAGGCAGATTGGGAAGAGGAGGAGGATGAAGAAGGAGAGGGTGATCTCGCAGGAGCGGGGGTCCGTAGGGGACCTAGCGATGGCTGGAAGGGCCGGAGCGCGGTAGCGTGCCATGTCAGCGGTCGGGCCTGGGAGTTGTGACGGGGAATCAGCTTCACGGAGTGCTGTCCCTGTGCGCCAACTTCCGTGACCTCATAAATGCATGTGTAGTGCGGGTGGATCTTGGAGGAGCGCGCAGATTTCCGTACCTGCACCAAGTCCCCAACTTTATAGCGGGGCAGTGGTCCCGCCGACGCGTGTCGATTCTCGTAGTCACGGATCTGTCGTTGATGTGTCTGATCTACGGCCTACTGTCGACGGCGAGCTAACGGGGGATAGGCCCTAGCCATTAAGTCCATGTAGTGGCGAGCCTTATCTCGGTTCTGGGCCCGTGTTGCTCTAACTTCCGTACCTACTAAGGGGGACAATTGCACCCGAGGGACACTATTGGTTCTCAGTTGAAAGGGGGACACCCCAGTACTACCCTGTGGGGTAGCCCGATGAACGGCCAAGATGCGGTCGACAATGACCGGCCAGGGCCGGGTGTCTCCCGCAGTGATATTCCGTTTAAGGGCGGTCTTAATCAGCCGGTTGGCATTCTCTACCATGCCATTGGCTTGAGGCCAATGCCCCGGCGAGTAGATAATCTTAACGTCCGCCCTGACTAGGTGACGTTCTACTTCGCCTTGAAATTCTGACCCATTGTCCATGTGTACCTCTTCTACGTCTAGATGCATGCACAAAAATCGATTTACGTACCAGGCTACTTCCTGCGAATTCCGGCTGGTCATAGGGTACGCCTCGATCCATTTCGAAAAATGATCGACGGCCACTAAAAGAACATTGAGCTCTCCCTGATCGACGGGACCTCTCGGAACGTTGATATCCGTCGTGTCGATGCTAACCCTCTGAAAGGGGCGCTCTGCACGAGTGGGCACCATCATCCGAGGCATCTGTACCGGCGCCTTGTCCGCCGCGCAGGCCGGGCAATTCTGAACGGTGTATTTCACATCTTCCCGAATTCCCGACCAGTACCATCCGTTCTTTTCGATGGCTTTTTCCGTGTACTTGACCGCGAAATGGACCGCATCCTCTTCATGAGCGGCTCGTGTCCAATCGAACCTAGTGAAAGGGTGCAGAACTGTCAACCAGCTAGACCCTCCATCATCATCGACTTATCGTTTTTGTAACGTCGGTCCCTGCCAGCGATAGTCCTGCGCCCGCTCCATGACTCTCCGCTGTTCGGCTTTGGTAAGTTCTGACAGCGAGTCGCCTGACAGCCTCCGTAGCAACAAAAGGTCCGTCCAGACTTCTGCCCGGCGGACACTTGGCGCAAATCCGTCGGTCGTTCGTGCATCTAGATACCGTTTCTCGGTAGGGACTTGGTCCGTTCTACAGTTGGGACAAACCCACGTCTTTTCACTTCGGTACCTAACGCATTGTCCGTGGGACTTGACCGCTTGACACCGACTACACTGCACCCACAAAAGAAAACTGGGTCCTCCCGGATGTGACCCTTCTTGGTCCGGGACCATAGGCAAGGTACAGAAAAAACAGGGACTCAGATGTGTTTCAGGGGACGAGTAGGGACTAGACGAGAGAGCGAGGGAGTTGGATGAGGGCAAAGAGATATCGTCTACTATCTCCGGCGAAACCTCCATTCCGGACTCAGGCGTCGTTCTTGCGCAGCACGTATAGCTCCCGGTAGTGCGGTTTCGTTGCCGCGACTTCTGGCCTCCACGGAATGAGTCGCTCGTTGGCGGGACACTTGTTGGGCGGCAGGAGGCGCATCAATCCATCGACGTTACCATGCTGCCGCTTGGCACGGTGGCGGATGTTGAAGTCATAATCTTGCAGACGCACCGCCCACCTGCCCAGCGTCCCCGTGTAGTCCGTGTTGTTGCGTAGGGACAGCAACGGCTGATGATCCGTTACCAGCACGAATTTCTGGCCGTAAAGATACGGTCGGAAATGCTGAATCCCCCACACCACCGTCAGGCATTCGCCTTTGCACGCTTCGTAATTAGCCTGCGCCTTGCTCAGCGTCTTGGACGCATACTCAATAACGTGTTCCCTTCCATCCACCCCGTGCTGAGTCAGCACCGCCGATATCGCCTGCGGCTACCAGTCGTTGTACAGTGCGAACGGTCTTGTCGGGTCGGGACGCGCCAACACAGGGGCAGATGTCAGAGCCTCCTTCAGCGGCTGAAACGCCGCTTCGCATTCCGGCATCCAGATCAGTTGTTCCTCTTTCTTCAGCAGGTTCGTGAGGGGCTTCGCTATATCGGCGAACCCCTTGATGAAGCGTCGGTAATAGGATGCCAGCCCTAGAAAAGCCCGAACCTGGGTGAGTGTGACCGGCGCCGGGGCTTCTTGAACTGCTGCCACCTTCCTCGGATTCGGTTTTAGTCTATCGACCGTGACAATGTACCCCAAGAATGAGATCTCCGACAAGAAGAACTCGCTTTTCTCCAAGGCTACTTTGAACCCCGCATCTTTTAGTGCATGCAAAACCCACTCAATGTGTTCCACGTGGTACTCGTGTGTTTTT
>BFEA01000465.1:677512-701471 GCA_003427395.1 Chara braunii | reverse complement strand
CTCTCTCTCTCTCTCTCTCTCTCTCTCTCTCTCTCTCTCTCTCTCTTTCTACAATCAGTCTGTGGGTACATTGTCATTCTGTGGTTGTACTGTTGGTCTCTGCATGGTTGTACCGTAGGTCTGAAGTGTTTTCAGAATGCAGCTGCAGTGTCAGTTTGTGTGGTTCTACAGCCAGTCTGCATGTATATATCATCAGTCTGTGCTTGTACCAAACAGTCCATAGCATCGTTAACCTGCAGTTGTACAAGACTATTACAATCACCTACTGAGCCATGCTAGCAATCTGTGGTTGACGGCGTATTCGTTTTGCTATTCATTGCATGTATTACTCACATGTAGCCGTCATCCTCTCTGTCACGGTCACTACAACGGCATCGTTTTTGCATCCATGTGTGTGGAGGACTGTCCCTCCTTTCCTGACTGCAGATACCCTCTGCATCCGGATGCTATATCTCCATTTTGCGGCTATGGGCCTTATACAGCTATGCTGAATGCATGGTCTTTTGTGCTGCCCGTTCTTCCTTCATGTTGGCCTGCAATCGATATGCCGTTTCTCCGGAGTGTATGGTGGTCGTGCTCAATCCCAGCTCTCGTGGCTATTGTTGCACTGAGAGTCCTCAACTAGGTCTTCCATATCTTTGTCCATCTCATCCTTACAATGTATGTCCTCTCTGTCGGCTAGGAAAGACTGATTCTTGAGCCTATTCTTATCCCTTCCTTTGCTTTCATCTTGATTCCACACTCCTTTTTTTCTTTTTTCTTTCAGTGGAAGCCTCCAATCATCATCCAGGTTTGACGAGTTGTCTGTATTCGTAGATATAGAAGAGTGTACAACCTACAGAACAGATCCTGTTCACGCACAGTTTCACTTGCGTTCCCTTTGTCTTCCTTTGCTTTGTTTTCTCTCCATCTCTTCTCTGTGTTTATCCACTCCCCCTTTACTCTGCCTCTTCTCACAGCGTACGGGTGGGCGGTTATGGCACATGGGGGTGCGGGCAGGTCGAGCTCAACTTGATCAACGTGGCGGGCCTTGTACATGAGAGGCACAGTAAAGGGAGAGCTACAAGATGAACGACAAAAAAGAACGGTTTCAGGGTGCTCTTCACATTTTTTTTGTGCTTTTCTATCGTTTGTTTCGCATAGTGCGCTCCTTTGGTTCATAGATATGTGACAACATATAGTCCCTCGAAGTGAAGACCAGGTCTCCTCTCTTGTGATGGATTGTAGGTGGTTTTGGGAGCGACCTGGTGGTACACGTGTAGCTGTCGATAAACAGCTCATGTGTTGTGGTGATCAACAAACAAGTCACGAGTTCGAATTCTGAACAGCACCCATGTAGCTGTTCATAAACAGCTCATGAACTCAAATCCTGATGACAGGCATAGCACTGTAGTGTCTGCCATCCCCTCCCCACCTCTTTCTACTTCTTCCTCATCTTTGTGCCATGCCGTAGCTGCGACTGGCCTCTGGTTCTTGTGATGATGTGATGGTCGTTGAGAGCAAGGTGTGTGCAGTGTTCCATGTGTGTCCCACATTTGTCTTCAACATTTGCTTGCTGGCCAACTCGCAACAGCTCTGTCCTGAATGTTTTTGAGTCTCGATGAGCTCCAAAAAAACTTATTTGATAGGTTCTCATACTACCGTCTTCACCCGAATAGAACGCCCGGTCATCATAGCTGTAACTGGGGCAATTTTCAGTCTACATTGAGCTAGAATGATTAGGCGTTCTATTCGGGTGAAGACGGTAGTTAGCAGCTTGCCTCGATCTCTCGATCTCATGTCAACCACTAGCAGCCCGGTCTAGCCTGTTGTTACTGTGGATTGAGGTCTCCGCGGCCGCCGGCCGCCATATAGCTTGGTTGGAGGGTTTTGTTGAAGTATGCTGATGAACGAAGGTCGGCCACAAGTTCAAGCATCTGGAATGTGGTCTATGGATTCCTGGTTGCGTCTTTAGACCTTTCAGCGGCAGTGGAGATCTCACACTTGTCCGTTGCGTGCGTGGAACACTCATCATGTGGAGTGACAGGAATCATTGTACTGGATGAATATCTACACAATGCCAAACTGAAAAGAAGAAAAATCTTTCACATTCACGTCACTGTTAGGAAGGGCCCTGACCATCAACACATCTATCTTCTCCATGATGTGGTACTTTGCCTCCATTTGGACTATACTTGATCACACGATCAAGGAACTAAACAGCAGAGCCAGGGCTTACCTCTGGACAGGTGATCCTAACAAAACTAAATACATACCCAAAATAGCCTGACATTTTATAACAAGGAGGCCATCTAATGGGGGGGTCTAGGAATCATAGACCCGAAGCAGGAAACTAAAGCCCTTCAGATCAAGTGGATCATTAAGCTGCTAACCCAATCCAGACTGGCATGGCATAGGCTAGCTCTTGACAGCATCAGAGATATAGCTCCTATCGACAGTCCAACCAGTATGTCAGGCCTCTTCTAGGTAATCAACAAGGAATGGACCCCGAAGACTGGTCGCAGGAGACGACCAGCAAATGCCTCACTGGACGAGTCGCGGCCCCCTACTTCCCATTGGTCGGCTCTGATTCATATATGGAGGGAAGTCATGCCCGAAAAGAACAGGAAACCCAAATCTAAGGATGAAGTGTTGCACCAACCCCTGTTTGGGGATCCACGTGTGAGGGACACAGGCAATCACTCACTCTCACTCTCACTCTCACTCTCACTCTCAAGCGGCCAGTGATGGCTCTCATGGATCTCGAACGGAGTATGGAAGGTCAGTCACATCTGGGATGAAGACAGAAAGGGCTGGGTCGACGAGGAAATGATCAAATCTCTCCTGAAGGGTTGTCACCACAGGGACGAAAACTTGCAAACAGTGATTGCCAGACGGAAGGAAGCGTGTGGGTGTTCACCATGTATTTCATTCTCGACTTGCCGGTGGAAAGGAACCGGACTGACGCTCCCCAGAATGGATATGGAGCCAGGACCATAAGGACCTGTTTAAAAAAAAAAAAAAAAAAAAAAAAAAAAAAAAGTATCCCGGAGGGATGGAAGGACTTACTCAAAGAAGAATCCTCTTGTAAACCAGGCGAATGGGGAATACTGACACAGGAAACGGTACCTGCAAGGGCATATCAATTCTCCCACAGAGCCCCGGGATCAGAACTTTCGGGGGTATTCACCTCATTCCCAATAGACCTAACCAATCCCAAATCCCCCTCCATATACAACACAGACCGACAACAGTCGGTCCTGAGCTCATTCACGATTCGAAAAGTAAGAGTTCTAGGCAGATGGCCAAAGGTAATCTTCCAAATGGAAACAGCAATCCAAGATTTAGAGTCGACCCAGATGAGTGGGCGTGGTCTTCCGGTAGCAACAGACTCTGCAAAACGCGCATTCGTGTCACGCAATACACAGTCAAAATGGGCTACAGAATGCTGCTAAGGACGAAAGACCCAGATCCAGTGATCAAAAGAAGGTGGAACAGAATACTGGGCCAGGAAGCTGAACAAATAGCCAAAATACCCTGGCAGAAATATAAATCAATGCGCCCGGTCAAAATAAGAAGCCTACAGTGGCTCATCGCCTACACTGCACTTCCTGTGAACAGTTGGCTACACATCAGAAGGAGAAAAAATTACCCGAACAGTTCAGACCTTTGTGTAGTATGCTCAGACAATGAACAGGAAAACATCATACACTGCCTGATCACATGCAAGGAGGCTACTGACTACTGGGCAAGAGCATCTGCTCTATGGAACTACCTGTTTTCTTCTCCCTTCCGCGAACACTCAGTCCAACTACTATGGACCAACATTCTTACTAACCTTGACAAGTCGGAAAGCATCTGGTACGGCATGATTCGAAAGGTGACTCTCTGGGTCATATGGAAGGAAAGATGCAGCAGAACGTTGGACAACTCCAGCAATCCAGGTGAGAAGGTATGGGCGACAACCAAGTCCCTAATGGAGACTGAAGTCTTCTCCGAATGGAAGAAAGTCAGGATTCAAGCGCAGGAAAACCAGGAGAAGCAGCAAGAGATTTTGGCAAAATTCATGAAAGTATGGCTGGTCAATGGAAAGGTGGCGTTCATTCAAGGACTCCATCTCAGGTGGAAAGACTGGCACACCTCCTGTCCGCTTCAGAGAGCACGGGACAGACACATCCCACAGCCTCAGGACTTCAGCACTACATACCACGGACATATGTCGATGAGTACATGTACAAACAACAGGGGCTCAACAATCAAGAACTGCAGCAGCGGTTCTCTGAGGTTCTTGAGTTTAAGTTGATCTGACAGGGGCTCCGATGGGCACTCTGAGAGGAATCACAGGGAAGGGCAAAATGGCACTCAATCCTCCACCAAGTGGAGCAATCAATGCTGTCCAGGGATCCTTCGGACAGAGGGAAGGATGCGTGAGTGGGTATACGATGTAATACTGTTATTTTGACTTGCCGGGGGAATAGGAACAGGACTGACGCTCCCCAGAATGGATATGGAGCCAGGACCATAAGGACCTGTTTTTCTTTTAAAAAAAAAAAAAAAAAACAAGAAAAAGAAGAAGAAGAAGAATGGTGCAAATTCTGAATGATACACTGGCTATTGATTTTCTGTGATAGTTTAGGAGAGTTTTGAACAAAAAAGTTCAGAGAATTGTAAGGTAAAAACAATTGATACAAAATTTTATCGACATTTGTATGATTCATTGGGGGGAGGGGGATAAAAAATCTTGTGAGTGTGACCTGTTCACCTATAATAAACGCCATAGGGCGTGAATTGGCCGTTGCCCACGAAATGGACAAAATTTGAAACCGGATGCAATGCAGGCCGCACCCCTGCCTATGCTGTGATGCTCCGTAGACTCCCGCACCTTGAAAAGAGAGCTGTGTCGAAAAAAGTCAGAGATGTGGGTCTGTTGGGAATAAATGTTAGAAAAATATAAGGGAAAAGATTCCGGAGTCCGGACAGGAACAGACAAAAGAAGACAAAATCTTGGTTGCCAAATTAATAATTGTGCATAACTGGGTTTGAAAAACAGGAAAACAGAAAAACAGAAAAACATAAAAAAAGAAAAAAAGAAAAAGAGAAAAAAAGCATAAGTTTTGCCATCTGCTCTGATTCTGCAGGTCCAAAATTTTCCGGTCTGGTGCTCTAGGGTCAGGAAAACCAATAGGTTTGTTGACATAGGTTTTGGACCTTTTGGGGCAATGATGGGTTAAATATATATGACAGTCAATCCTCCCATACAGGAGTAATCAATGCTGGTCAGGGTTCCTTCGGCCAGACGGAAGGAAGCGTGGGTGTGTACTATGTTGTATTCAATCTTGATTGCTGGGGGAATAGGAACCGGACTGGCGCTCCCCAGAATGCACACGGAGCCAGGACCATAAGGACCTGTTTAAAAAAAAAAACAACAAAAAAAAAAATCATTGAGAGCATTGATCAGTTCCCTGAAGTCGAAGGGTGGACTCTGTCCCGTTTCCGCGTGAGCTTGGTATTCCATCGAAAGCATCTTCACCTCTATTTTATTTTTATTTTTTATTTTTCACCTCTAATTTTGGTGCCAGACTTTACCTTCAATGCTAGCTTTTTCTGTCCGTAATTTAATGTCTAGTGAGATATGACGAAACTCCACGCAATAATGTTTGAAAACCTTGTCGGTCATCGGCAGTAAATCGTCTGAATGAGAATGAGACTCTGGTGTGACAACTAGTCAGAATCAGCTTTGGACTGTTATTATTTTTCAAAGACTTCAAAGAATTTCAATAGTAAATGTTGTCGGAGAAGGCATACAGACTATAACAACGCTTTCACGGCAATTTCTTCGTTATGGTGCATTGGAGCAGCTCAAGAGAGGAACGAAAGTTGATCTACCTTTCTGGATGACGCCCATGCTCGCTGCCAGAAATATGATAACAGTGGGAATTCCAGCTTGCTTCGATAACAGGTAGGGAAAGCTTCTCCGTGCAGTGTGTGCTCTTGCGGACGTACGGTTAATGAAATGTGCAATTTTCATCGTCCCCAGTCATAGTCATGCTCACTAGACAACTCCATGGAGCCGAAAAAGAAAAGAAAGCACAAGTGTGACAGACCGTTTCATCAGACTTGGACCAATGTTTTGGGAGGTTGAAAACCGATGATCTCGCCGTTATGCATTACACTTAATCACTAATATATTTTGACACACTACTCCACCCAAAGTTTGCGATACCCTTGAGAGAAGTGGTCGGCCTTGCACACATCAACGTTGCAATCCCGGGAGACTGTTCAGTTGGTGTGTGTGAGAGAGAGAGAGAGAGAGAGAGAGAGAGAGAGAGAGAGAGAGAGAGAGAGAGAGAGAGAGAGAGAGAGAGAGAGAGCTGCAGGTAGTGAAGTGAAAGTCTATGGCCTGGCTCTTGCTTACTAATTTTTTTGTAATCCTTAGTTTTTTTTTTTTTTTTGGTTCTTTGTTCTGTTGGTGCACACTGCTGGAGATTATTCACAGTGGGTCAAGTGTTGCGAATTGAGAATAAGGGCGAAGAAGACGGCCATCTTGGGGTGGACCTGATTGACCATTTGTTTGTGTGTGAATCTGAGTCTATAGCTTAGAGAGCAGCTAGAAAGTTCAGTTAAGCCACTCTTGAGTGCAGCTGTGTTATGCTTCCCATCGACCAGACAAGGAAAACGATTGCATGGCCGAATTTGTTTGTCCAGGTTCAGGAAGTCTTCGTGACTGTTTTCATAAGGGAAAGCATGCCCAGGTTCATCCTGATGTGGTGCTTGTACATGATGAGGGCCATACCAGTCGTTGGAGGTTCTGACAGGGGCCTGTAGGGAATTCTCCCATTTCAAAATCTTTAACTTCTTCGACTCTAATTTCTCTAAACATTGACTTCCTCCCCCGCCGCCCCCCCCCCTTTCTCCTCCCTCCACCCCCCTCATGTCATTTTTGTGCAGGGGCCATGGTAATCCAATTTAACAGATGTCCGGAAGGACCTAAACGTGGACTTCGTGATCTCCTTATCTTGTCAATTGCACATTCAAATTGGACCTACCGTCTTCGCACGAACGGAATGCTTGATCATTATAATTTATAACCCTATTTGGTGCGACTTTCAGTCCAGATACGGCGAAAATTACCGGGCGTTCTATTGGGGTGAAGACGGTAGTCATTCCTTTTGGGGTTAGGGAATGTAGCATTTTGCAAGTTCTTCCTCCCCCCTTCTCTCTGAGCGGAACATAACCCTGAGAGCCGTACGTTTCCAGAGTCACTCACTACAAGGGCGTGGTGGACTGGGTTGGCATCACAAGCTTCTGCCACTTACACAGTGAGAAAACTCCTAGCTGCATTTGTGGCACGGCTGGAATTCGCAATCTGGCACACTTGCTGAATATTTTTTTTTGTACGTTGGAACTTGAAAGCTTCTGTTTGATGGAATGGGCATATGATCAGATATTTAGTTCTGCAGCCGTGTCTCTCTCGTTCCTTTCTGACGTGCAGGGTCCGTAAGGAGGTACAAGCAGACGCAGGATGTGTAGATATGCGACAGCGATGTTCGTATTTTTATGATCTGGGATCAAGATTGACGAATATGTAAGGCAATGTAAGCCGTGTGGCTTCTAATCGATTCTCTCCATTCTGTTTTTTTAACTTTTTGAAGTTTTGTCCCTCGAGAGTCAAAAAACAAAAAAAAATTGGGACCACTTCGGAATTTATGCATGTCATCCTGGTGCAGGGGCTGTATCGTTCCAATTTTAACAGACGTAGCCCCACCTGTTTAGCCCTCCTCTTTTGCCCTCCTTGATTTTTATCATGGCTACCATCTAGAGGTCTGCACCATGGACAGTCTGTAGTCCTTTGTCCAGGTACAACGTCCGGATATGTCCACTAGTGGTTAATGGAAGACCAAAAATTCGGGGTTTTTCGCCGCGTCGCTACAAGCAATGTTGTTGAAAGCTGTTTTTGCTAAGTTTTTTGTTACTGCTTCAAATACGGTGAAACTGAATACAGATATACCCTAAAGCACATATATAACAGACAAAAAGAACAACTGAGAAAAGAGTAAAAATTCAGGGAAATATGACAGTTTCGGTGAAAAATTCGCAAAAATTCGCCGAATTTTGGGTCTTCCATTAACCGCTCTCGATATGTCTGAACTAAATCCCAGATATTTGATATTATATTTCCCGGAATTTCGATTTGTGTGGGAGAGGTGTATGTATATTGAGCAGGAATGTGACTAGAGCACGTTTTGGCTAAGGGTCATCTTGATATTCGCAACCAATCTGAAGGAAAAAATCCAAAAATCATCTTTAAAAATGTAGAATTTTTTTCCGTGGACCCCGCTGGTCGGGACCATGTCTGGATGTCTGAATCTAGTCTGAACCATCTGGTGTCTGTGCGGTCATTATTGCCTTGAATGCCTTCTATCACGTGGTGATAGTTGGCCCAAATACAGCTATAATGACCACACGGTATTCGGGGGAAGACGGTAGTCGGGTTGATTGTTGCCCTGAGTTGTGAGATGGTGAGCCCCAAATACAGCTATAATGATTGACATTACTGGGGGAAGACGGTAGCCTGGTTGGTTGATTGCTGCCTTGATTTGCGAGATTGTGAGCTCCTTCCTCGAATTCCTTTTTCTTCCTCTTCAGCGCATGTACCTACAACAGGACTTGATGTGATTCTCGGAGGCTGTGTGGAGCATGAGGAGGCTGTCAACGCTGTCAGCTTAAGGCAGGCAGGGGGCTTGGGTGAATGCTGTTTTTTCAACTTTTTTGTCTTCAGACGGATTACTGTTATGGGTGCGATTTCTTGTTTGTGACACACTTGGCATGCCCCAGCAACCAGCCTTTTTTTTCTGTTTTTATTCTTTTGCTCATTGTTTCTGGGCGACGCAAGGTGACGGTCTGTGGTTTGGTGTCTGGCTAAGGCTGGAATGGCTCTAATGCTGGCATGGTCTACGTCCGCTGAACACTGGAGCAAGTTGGAAAGGAAAGTTGAGGGTTACTGCCGGTTTACGAGAATGGGTCTATTAAAGTTAATAATTAAACACTATTTCTAATCCACTGGTGTTTTTGACAACTTACTACTTAGTACTTAGTACTTAGTACTTACAGAAAAAGGTGAATTTGCGTTCCCCACCATCCAGGAAAAGGCCAATTTGGCAATTTCCCCCTCATGTATGTCTCCTCCTCCATGAGTCTGTAGCAGTGTAATTGAACCCTCTGTGTGAATGGTTGTCTGCAGAGAAGGATCAGTTGTTTGTTTGTTTGTTTGTTTGTTTGTTTGTTTGTTTGTTTGTTTGTTTGTTTGTTTCCTTCCAAAAAAAGGAAAATAGTTGTTTGTTTGTTTGTTCCTTTTTTCCAAAAAAAGGAAAAGTTATTTATTATCTGCTGAAAACCGACTCCAGCAACCCTTACGTAATTTACTAATTTACTCCATCCACGTCTCCCTCTGTTGTGGCTGAGGGACCCTGAGTCAGTGGCATTGATTGTTTCCCAAGGAGGAGGAATTTACCCCTGTTTTCACCCCTGTTTTCGCCCCTGTTTCGCTCCTGTTTCGCCCCTGTTTCGCCCCTGTTTCACTCGTGTTCTCCCTGTTCAAGAATTGCTGCCAGGTACCTTGAACACGGCCCGTTGTTTTGCTCCTCCCAGTCCAATCTGGCTGCTCGATTCCCTCGTCAGTTGCCAGAGCTGATGATGGTGAGCTGTTTTTCCGAATCCCATAACTGTTTTGTGTAGTTCCTCTCAGCCTACCTTGCTTGAGCCTTTCAGCTGAAAATTGCAAATGCTACTTGCATCCTGTTTAGGGGGTTCTACCTCTGGTCCTTATTGTTCCACGCATCTCTTCTCTCGTGTTGGGTTCCATGTGTGTGCGTACTTATCTAGACCTCAACTTAACTGCTGCTTGACTCCTTGAGTCGTTTACCTTCTCTATGGGGTGGCATGTGCCCGTCCCAATGATGATTTATAGTCTTATCCTGTACTCTGTCTGGTCTGTCATCCTCTAGTCCTCTTCTTTCTATATTTAGTATTTACCCTTTCGAACGAGCAATATTCGGGCCAAAGTCACCCCGTACCCTTCCGCTATTTGTTGGCGCCCTCCTTCCTGTTGTTTCATTTTCAATTTGTGCAGGTACTCCTGTGGCTCCGAACTGCTAACGAAACCTTGTTGCCTCCTCTCCTCAGTTGTCACTCTCTTTCTGACTCGGATCACTTGCCGTCCGGCTGTGGCTTGGTGTGCTCCCGACAGTCTGGTTTCTCTCTTCTTGAAGGCTTGACTGTTGGTACTGTCGCATAGATTTTCATAGAGATCTGCCCCCCCCTCACTTATATTCCTATCTGGAAACTTACCATGGACCTCACTGCACTACTCACCAAATGTGCAAAATGAGAATAAATCTTCCTCTAGGACATGGGTAGATACACCGCTATGTTTTTTTGTCTTTTGTGCATGTGGTGAGTAGTCGAGCAAGGCCCCGTGTGTCCCCTCTTCCCCCTGGGCTCTTTTCAGTCGTAGGCTTGATCGGCTGTTTGATTCAATAAACCGGGTCACTTTTGTCTGTTTTGTTTGCTGGTTACTCGTTCATTGTTTTCCATCCACATAGGGCCTCGCTCCACTACTCAACATTCGACACGTACCTGGACTGTTAAGTGGACCAGATATTTTCTGACTGACCTAAAGTGTTCAACGCTACTCTGCACTACAGTGTGAAAGGCAGGCCCAGGGCAGAACTTTTAAAATTGCTGCCCCCCCCGTTCCCCCTCCCTACTTCTCTACCCTCTCTGCTGCCCTTGTCACAATCAATGCATTCAAAATAACAGGAGTGCCCCATGTCAGAAGGTACGTTCTGACATATTGCAGATGTCCAGGTGCACGGATGATGGTGCACCATGATGGTGCTTGCACCCGTGTATGTTTTAATGGGGGCAAGGATACTTGTTTCAAATTTTCCTCCTCCTCCTCCTCCCACTGGCTTGCAAGGCAAGGCTCTCATTTGTACTAAAAAAAAAATGAAAGACTGACAGCCAGTGGTAGGGTTATTTTTCCAATTTGCAATTGCACAACTCCTCTCTGTACTCGAAAAACTTTGTTTGCCAGGGTGTGCAATCGCACCCTTGTACTCGAAAAACCAAAAAAGACAGAGAACTGCAGGGGTATTTTTCGAAGTTGCACTTGTGCATATCTGTACTCCTAACTCCCATCTGTACTCCTAAAAAACTTTGTTTGGCAGGGTGCGGGATCCGACACTCGGCCAGTTCATTCTTTTGGCATTCGGGGCACGGTATAAGGAGCTTCTCTGCAAGGCACACAACGCTTCCGACGAAGAAGTCACCCGGTGCATGAAGACACTTTCTCAAGAAGAATTAGATGGTGTGTACCTTGGATCGCACGCTTATCCTGTCCGATAAATACTGCATCGTCAGTTCTTTCTTACAATTTTAAGAGGTACGGGGTAGAGAGTTGTGAGGTGTGTGTGAGGTCCAACAGATGGGGTGTATTACTGCACGGTGCATTCGTGATGTCCATGTGGGGGTCAATAAGGCCCAAGCCCCTTTGCGCTAGATCCTAGATCTGTACTCAGAGAGCATTAGTCTGGTCGTAAAACTGTCTAGGTTCATGCTAACTTGTCACAAACATGGCAGCAGTCCGATGTGCCCCGTTGGGGGGGGTTGTTGGGGGGGGGGGGGGGGGGGGGGGGGGAGGTTAAGTGGAAAAGAGAAGGGAAGACGGTGGCAGTACGGAGCTAGTGGCAAGAGCTTGAAGAGCTTTGATTTTTTTTTGTGAGGAGAGGGGGGGGCTGGGAGGGGAGGGGGAGGACGCGGGAGTTGTCCTTATTGTCAGGTCCCTTTGGTCATTGTGTTGGTCTTTGAGATCGGGTGAGATGATGAGATATCTCGGATATTAAATCTTAGGCAAGTCATAATCCAGTGGGGCCTGTGCTCCGGAAACAGCAGCTCCCTCTTTTCCCTTAATCGTGAAGGGTTAACAAAGCTTGTTCTTAAACTGCCATTACATCCGAGGCAAAATTCAAACTGCTATGCGCACCAAGCTTTGCCGAAACACCATCGCTGCTGCGTTTATGTTTTTGTTTGGCTGGTGCCGCCAGCCATTTTGGTCCAGTTGTCCCGAGACTTCAAACTCTTAGGAGCGACTCAAATGTGATTCTCAAGTTGGCTGGGGCCAATGTACCAGATCTGAAAGACCAGTAAACCCGTGACGGTAAGGGCCTGCTATGTTCTTGCTAAGGAAGCATGAACCTGTAGATGATTTGTCTGGCCCAAGCATAGCACGACGGGGGCCTTGCATCAAATCCAATTTGATTTGGCTCTATCTGGCCCATCTGTTGATGAAATTCACCAAATCCAATTCGATTTGGCTGTATCTGGCCCATCTGTTGACGAAATTGAGGCGAAAGGTACTCATACCAGATAGACCGTACTTATGGGGACAGGCGGCCGAGAAGGGGGT
Organism: Chara braunii; assembly: GCA_003427395.1. NCBI lineage: Eukaryota > Viridiplantae > Streptophyta > Charophyceae > Charales > Characeae > Chara > Chara braunii. The sequence continues at coordinate 689,026 of BFEA01000465.1, read as the reverse complement.
TGTAGTACAAGAGCAGCTTGCAGAGACGTGAGTGCTTGGGTGTGTGCGTGCGTTTCCTGTGTAACTTCTGCATGTTGACGAAATTGAGGCGAAAGGTACTCATACCGGATAGACCGTACTTATGGGGACAGGCGGCCGAGAAGGGGGTTGTAGTACAAGAGCAGCTTGCAGAGACGCGAGTGCTTGGGTGTGTGCGTGCGTTTCCTGTGTAACTTCTGCATTTTGACAGCGGCTGGGAAGAGACGTGAGTGCTTGGAGGGAATCGGCGGCAGACAAAAGAGGTCTGCTGTGACGAGGCAGAGGCAGAGCAGCGGCGCTGGAAGAGGGAGGGAGAGTGAGAGCTCACACACATGCTCACTCAACTCGACACAGACTTGATACGACTCGATGGACCCAGACACAAAGTGGCAAAAATCGCAAACTCGCAGTCTTGAATTCCCGAACAGAATGTCGCAGCAAAGTCGAACTGAACACAAGCGCTGAGGCTGAAACTTGGTGCCCATACTGGGCTTGAGTCCGTACATAAGTACCCGATTCAAGTATGGTCCTCAGGGCGAAAGTGAAAATGCCTCAGGGCCAAGCCTGAGAGTGGGTGCCAGAATGTCGGATTGTCCCAAGTGTCGGAAATCCGAAAGTCCCAAAAGAAGGAATTTGAAAACGGGCGCCAGAATGCAGATGGCGCCAAATGTTCGAAATCAGAAAAGCAAGAATCAAAAACAAAAGAATTGCAAAACAAAAAAAAGAAAGCAAATGCAGCAAGCTGGCGGGTGGTAACCTGCAGACCAGGTATCTAGCCCTGGCGGAGTCCGTAACATCTGCAGGCACGGGGGAGGAAGGGGATGGTTGATGTGCTCCTTTTGGTGCTGCCTTCTGCTTGATCAGACTTCTGCATTTGAAAGGTTTCCTTGATGCACTCCTCGCTTGGTGTTGCGGCCGCTTTTCCCAAGTCTGTTCGCTGAGTGAGAGACAGCTGGCGTTCGTTTGTGCAGTGTGGTGTGTGCTTCGTGGCTGAAGGGTAGGTACACTTGATCAATAGGTTAAGAGTTTAAATCCTACTGAATGCTATAACAAAAGTAGGAGAAATGGAAGTGATATAATGGGGCATCCTGTCTCTGTAGGCAAATCTGACATCTGTTTCTTTTCTTCTCCATCTTTTAAGAGTTTGCTAGATTTCTGTTCCACTTGTTCTCTGCTCCGAAGGGCCGGAAGGTGACATATTTTGGGAAGTTGGTCAGTGCCCGGTAGGGAAAGATGATCTTTTGTTGACATGGCGAAGAGGATGCGGAAAACATGGATCCGTCGTACGCCCCCTGTTTGCTGTTGTCTGATGCTCAAGTTGGGAGTAGTCAGCATTTCAGAAAGTTGGTGAGTAGAAAGAAAAGGGGAAAAAAGGAAGTTGGTGATTGGTAAGTTGGCAGGGGGATAACCAGGTCTCGTCCTGCCCCTGCTTGCCCATCTGCTGCTACTGCAGTTTTCACTGCTGTAGCGTCCACTTCTGCAGTTCCTACTGCTGCAGTTTTCACTGCTACAGTTTTCACTGCTGCAGTTTCCACTGCTGCAGTTTCAACTACAGCACTTTCCATAGCTGGAATTTCCCCTACTATGTTTTTTACTGTTACAGCTTTCTCTCCCACAGCTCCAGTGCAAAGAACATCACAGTATCTCCGACACTTCGTTGCCAACAGAGTCTCCGGTTCCCATTGCTCCCATTGTTTCACTTGCCAACAGAGTCTCCGGTTCCCATTGCTCCCATTGTTCCAGCTTCGTTGCCAGAGAGACATGTTCATCTTCAGTTTGCAACACCACTGCTACTCTTATTGTGTATCGTCAACAGCATGCGCCGCATCGCCCGTGGATCAGCAGCGTGCTTCTTTGTCTGCCACAATTCTCTCTGTGCCTGCTCCGCAGGTTGTTGCGGTTACTTGTTCCAAACAGCAATATCCACCCCTATGCCTCTTGCAGACAGCCACGGGACCATGTTTTATGCCCTTCAGCATTAGATAGATATTCACGAGTCACCTGTACAACAGGATGTGGTCCTTGTCCAGGGTACTCCCGATTCCAGGGCAGTCCCTACTGAGGATGAAGCCCCAAACGTCGAGGGATTGGAACATGATTTACCCTGATTGCAGTTAACCCCACAAAGTGTAGACCACAAGGGGGATCTGCAAATGGCTGACCAGCATCGTTTGGAACTTTGGATGAATATATCGTTTGGATCAGTGTTGCGCACCTGTCTCTTATACACATCTAGATGTGTATAAGAGACAGCTCCTACACTTCGTTGCCAACAGAGTCTCCGGTTCCCATTGCTCCCATTGTTTCACTTGCCAACAGAGTCTCCGGTTCCCATTGCTCCCATTGTTCCAGCTTCGTTGCCAGAGAGACATGTTCATCTTCAGTTTGCAACACCACTGCTACTCTTATTGTGTATCGTCAACAGCATGCGCCGCATCGCCCGTGGATCAGCAGCGTGCTTCTTTGTCTGCCACAATTCTCTCTGTGCCTGCTCCGCAGGTTGTTGCGGTTACTTGTTCCAAACAGCAATATCCACCCCTATGCCTGTCTCTTATACACATCTAGATGTGTATAAGAGACAGCCCCAAAAGTTTCTCAGCGGATTTGGGCTGTACTCAGCAAGCGCAGTACAGCCCCCAACTCAGATTTGAAACAAATCAGTGGATGGTTGTTTTCTGACTGGTCGGCAGACCACCGACCGGTCGGCCCTACTGGTCGGCTGCAATATGGTCGGCGGTCGGGTCCGGCAGTCGGCAGTTATGCAACCATGGATTGGATGAACCACAAATTTGTGTACCACCATCTGCAGACCACATGGGTGATCTGCAAATGACTGACCAGCAAACAACCCAAGACATTTTGGGCTTGCAACACCATCTGGGTGATCTGCAAATTGTTGGCCAGCATCCGGCACAGCAGCCTGAGATCCCCGCCAATCTCTGTGGTCCGACTGCAACAAATATCCGTCTTCACATTCTCCATCCCCTGTTTATACACCGTCAGACTTCCTTGCAATTGCCCTACAGATTGATGCTGATCTCTACAGATTGATGCTGATCTTCCCCGCCTACAGCCAGAGGATTGTAATTATACCAGGTAAAGAGGTTTTTTGAGGGAGCGCCAACTTGAACTACACAATGCTCGAGCAGGTGTCCGCCTGGATTGTGCACGGACCTGGCCATTACATGGCCATTGTACATGCTTCTGACCACTGGGAGCTGTGGGACAACGGCATCATGGTCCATGCCATGACTGATGTTACTGATTTCTTACATAATGATGCTGTTTTCTTGCCACACCAAACCATCTGCAATCTCTTTTATGTCGAAGGTCGTTCCTCAGGCCCCGTGCTGAGGCGGGACAATGTACCAACACTCTGCAACCTTCTCCTTTGCACAACTAAGGGCGCTGTTACACTCGGCCGTAGCTACCATCGTCTCTGCCACAGTCATTACAATGACATGGTTTCTGCATCCATGTGTGTAGCGGAATGTCCCTCTGTTCCTGAGTGCAGGCACCCTTCGCATCCGGACACTATTTGTCCATTTTGTGGCCATGGGCGTGTACTGAATGCATGGTCTTTTGTGGTGATCGTACTTCCTTCATTTTGCCCTACAATCGACATGCCATTTGTCAGGGATGTATGGTGGGCATGCTCAATGCCAGTCGTCATGGCTATTGTTGTACTAAGAGTGCTCAGCGAGGCCTTTCATGTGTTCATCCACCTTCGTCCTTATAACATATGTCCTCTCTGTTGGCAAGGACAGAGCAATTCTTGAGTCTTTTCTTATCCTCTCCTTTGCCTTCATCTTCATTCCACACTCCTTATTCTTTCTTACTTTGTTGCTCTTTTGTTTTGTCTTGTCTAAATCTCTCTTCTCTGTGTTTATCGCCTCCCCCTTTATTCTGCCTCTTTCTCACAGCGTACAAGTGGGCTGTTATGGCTCACAGGGATGTGGGCAGCTCGCACTCAACTTCATCAACATAGCAAGCCTTGTACGTGAGAGGCACAGTAAAGGGGGGGTTAAAAGAAGAACGATAAAAAATGAATGGTTTCAGTCTGCTCTTCATGTTTGTTCTGTGTATTTTTATCATTTGTTTTGCAGAGTGCGCTCTTTTTTTCTTTTTTTCTTTTTTTTTTCCTGGACCCAGGTCGTCTGGGTGAAAACCAGACCCATAGTGAAGGGGGAGTCAAAAGAAGAATGATAAAAATGAATGGTTCCGGTGTGCTCTTCATGTTTATCCTGCGTGCTTTTAATCATTTGTTCCGCAATAAGTGGGCTCTTTTAGTTCATGCAAGGAATATGAGTGCGAATGATATACAGAAAACCAAGTTGCGAAATTACACAGATGTCCAGGTCGTATCCAAGCGGAGAGTACAAAATGCACCGAGAAACCATCCATATAGAGCGATACAATGAAGTCCAGTGTTCAAGCCCGTAGGCCACATCAACACAGTATCCAAAGTCGCTCCTCTCTGTCTGGCGCCCAGTGCCCCAACCTACTCTACCCGACTATCAACCCATGACTCCTAAAGCTTAGTCGCCCTCCCCGTGAAGCTGCTCACTGAGCCGGTTCTTTTCAGGAACATTGGGCCATAGGATCTTGATCTTTGTGGCTGCTGTTGCCGGAGAACTGATTTCTTAACGGTTTTGCGAGCTCTACTTTTGCAGCAGGTCGGCTTTTTGGGGTGCTGTTGTGTCGACACGTGTGTGCCCTCTTTGCTCTTCGCTCGTGTTTGTATTGCGTTGCCGTCGTTGATTTCTCCGCTATCTAGCGATTTCGCCGTGATTTGGGGTGTGTGGTGTTTGTGCAGTGTTGCGGCGTTGTGTTTTTTTGGATGGATGTGGTCTCGATATGAGACGCGATGCTCTTGGGCAAGGTTCAGCGTCCTCTGGGGTTTGTGTTGCTCTCGATGTGGTCTCGATATGAGGCGCAATACTCTTGGCCAACGTTCGGCGTCCTCCGCGGTTTGTGTTGCTCTGGATGTGCTCTCAATATGAGGCGCGATGCTCTTGGCCGACGTTCGGCGTCCTCTGCGGTTTGTGTTGCTCTGGATGTGGTCTCGATTTGAGGCGCTCTTGGGCGAGGTTAGGCGTCCTCTGCGGTTAGTGTTCCCATGCGGGCCCGTTGATGTGGCGGTGTTCTTTGGCCCAATTCAGCCGGCCCTGGATGTGGTCTCGATATGGGGCGCGATGCTCTTGGGTGAGGTTCGGCGTCGTATGCGGTTTGCTTAGCGTTCGGATGCGGGGCCGTTTGTGTGTTGGGGAGGTGCGAGGGCCGGGGGGGTGGGGGTTCTTTGTCTACATTCGGTGTGCATCTGGTCAAGTTTCAGGCCCGCATTCGTTGTTTGTTTAGGGTTCGGAATGGCGAGTTCGGCGGCCTCTCCGGTTAGTGTTTTTGGGGGGGTGGGGGTTCTTTGTCTACATTCGGCCTGCATCTGGTCAGGTTTCTGGCCCGCATCCGTTGTTTGTTTAGTGTTCGGAATGGCGAGTTCAGCGTCCTCTGCAGTTACTGTTTCTATGCGGGCCCGTTGGTGTGGGGGTGTTTGTTGTCTAGATTCACCTGCCCCTGTGGGTTGTTCGGTTGGCCTGAATGTGCTGTGCTCTTTGGCCCGGGTGCATCTGCCGTGTTTTCTGCTGGGCCGCTTTTCTTTGTCACGGCGCGGTAGGGGCGATGCTCTTGGGCGAGGTTCGGCGTCATCTGCGGTTAGTGTTCTGATGTGGGCTCGTTGATGTGGCGGTGTTCTTTGTCCCGATTCGGCCGGCCCTAGATGTGGTCTCGATATGAGGCGCGATGCTGTTGGGCGAGGTTCGGCGTCATCTGCGGTTTGCTTATTGTTCGGATGCGGGGCTGTTCGTGTGTTTTGGGAAGGTGGCAGGGCGGGGGGGTTGGGGGTTCTTTGTCTACATTCGGCTTGCATCCAGTCAGGTTTCAGGCCCGCATTAGGGTTCGGAATGGCGAGTTCGGTGTCCTCTGCGATTTGTGTTTCGATGCGGGCCTGTTGGTGTGGGGGTGTTTGTTGTCCAACCCGACGTTAAATAACCCGGCCTGATCGTTGCTCCCGTTTTGGCTTTAGTCTGGTTTTGGGCGCGGGTGCATCCGACGTGTTTTCTGGTGGGCCACTTTTTCTTCGTCCTGGCGTGCTGTCTGCTCCCGGTTGGGCATCCGGGTGCTCGGGATGCTTTACCTGCTCGCGTTCCTGCTGAAGGTGTGCACTTTCGTTGTTTAGTGCGGTGTGACACAGTCGTTTTTTACTCCGTTTTCTTCTTTGCCGCTGAATTGTCACGGTGTCAGGCTTTGTGTTGTCCGGAGTTGTGACGTTGAAATTCGGGAAGGGCTTGCATTGGCCCTTCTTATCCTGCCCGTCTTGCATTGAGGTCGTTGTGGGACTCGCTTCTCTGCCTATTAGTGTGCGTGCATTTGGACGCTGTGTGGGCCTGTTACATTCGGGGCTGTTCCGTTGTGCTGTGTCTATTCTTCTCGCCTGCCAGCATGTTGCTGTCCTTTTTCTTGCTTGGGTTGTTTTGCCTGGGGTCCAATTCCCGGCAGTTTCCGCGGCTCGTCTGCCTGCCGCAGAAACTGTCGTCTTCGGTCTGGTTGTCCCGACGGGAGATAAACTTGGTTGGGTTAAATGTATTTGGGTCTTTCCCTGGCCTGCCCGGACGGAGCTGCTTTTTCATTGCTTGGGTTGTTTTCTCTGGCATGCGTTCCAGGCGGCCGAACTTTGCGGTGCTGTAAGAAAATCAGATAGTGGCTGAACAAATATCGCCCGGACATTAAGACCAATCACTCTGACCGTAAAAAATAGAAAATAGGTTTCCTGGTGTAACAACTCATCTGCCGATGACTCTAACGGGTCAAAATCCGGCTGCAATTCCGACAGGGTCAATTTTGAATGATGATGGTTCACCGCTGCTTCCCTCCATAATATTGGGCGGGGAAAAACAACAAAAACGAAACGCCCGCACACTAGGGCATGAGCCGAGGCGTCACGGCATACTCAGCTGAAGCAGTTTCCTGGCCTTATCTGCCTTCTATTACAGACTACACTGCATCGATGTGACTCCGATTCCATCTGCAGCTAACTTCAAAGGTCCCCGGTCGACTTCCGTCGACACGTCTGCCCTGTTTTTTTAAGCCCCGACTGGATGCTTCTGTCAGGATTTACGACCGCAGGTACGACCCTTTCTGCACAACTCACGAAAAATGGGAAAATTCAGCTACAAGGTCCGACGACGCACTGCCATATCTTTCTTCTTATGTGAATTTGGTGAGTACTGTGGTCAGGCCTGTGCCCCCTGGAAACAAATGAAAAAATACAGCCCCTTGATCGCCATTCCCCGTCTTTCTCTTCGTAGCTCGTCATCCATCTTGATTTTCTCGCTGTGGCCACGTCTCACCTTATGCTACTGTCTACTCCACCCTCGGCGGGTCACGACCCTGTTCTGTAGGCGATGCTGCTCTGGAGTTCCAATTCAACTCGACAGTTTTGTGTGCGGTGTAACCTGCAATACTCTATATTCTACATCTAACTCTACTCTACTCTGCAGCCTCTGCTTGACACCCTCTACTCTACTCTCTATTTCTCTGTATTGTACTCTGCTTTGTATTCCACTGTACTCTCTGCTGGGTCTACTCTTCTCTCGCTGTACTGCAATCTCTAGGCTCACCTACTCTATATTGTCAGCTGCTCTCACCTCTCATATCCACTGAATGAAATTACTTCGCCTGACCCTTTTGGCCGCGGGCGGAGCTGCGCTGCCGAATCTTGTCCTACCTACAGCTGATTCATGCAACAGGCTCACTTCTTCTCTCGAAGACCAATGTATATGACTGTCAACTCCATAGCCGACCTCTCTTCATGTACGAGGTACGTATCTCGTCACCCTCACTCAGACCTTGATTACCCCACACTGCGCCTCCTTCCCTGAAGACCACCAGATCAACCGCTGTACCCCCTGGCGCCATCAGCCCGGCTATGGCTGCCTGTGCCCCGCTGCCCTGCAGCACCCCACTTCACCACTACGCGCCCCGTCAGCGCCCTTGGCAGCAGCGCAGCATCAAGCGATAGTGCAGCAGCACTTCCGCATTGCCTGCACTGGCCAGAATGCCTGGCCTGGGCTGCCTCACTTCTTTTATGGAAGTGGCAGCCTCCTGGATGCTGTGTGTGGCCTGGCTGGAAGCTTCCAATAGCTTCCGGTTGGGCCTCAGACCCTGCGCCCAGGCCCGAGACTACAGTTGAGGGCCTGGGCCCTTTTCAGTTGGGCACGGCCTGAGTCTCCAGACTGGAGCTGTTTGCTGCATTTGTGCAGGGCTCCCAGGCAGGCGCGTCGGCGGTACTGCTTTTGCAAAGGCAGATGGCCTGCTTCCCAATGTATCGGCCCTGCTTTGTGTGTATGTGCCCAGGCACAACTGTCAAGGCCTGGGCCAACTGTATGACGCAGCTTTGTGAGGCTCACGCGTCTACCCAACCAACTGGCGTGCTGCGAGAGCCTACCCACATATGGAAATGTCGAATTTTGCCTCTGACAAATATTCAGGCCCGCCTTCACTTAGGGCGGGCACTTGGCTTGCTGGGGGCCTTAACCGAGATCATGTGATGTTTGATAGGGCCCCTTGAGGGCTTGTTCCTCGCATTCCATCCCCCTTAGCTTCGAAAGTCCGTTGAGGTGCTTCATGCTGGTGCCTTCCCCTTCAGTTTCTTCTCATAATCTGCCACGATCTCAGGAGCTGTCTTGGCAAGTTCCTCCCATGAAATCCATTGATCTTCCCTCGGATCAGTGATGCCTGAAATGTACTTTGTACTCCCGTGCAGGTTTAGGAGGTCCTCCCCTGCCAGGTGGCTTGGGAACAGGCGTGGCTTTGTGATCCAGGATGTCGTCGACGTCCACGTGGCCATCCATGGTTGGGGGCAGCATAGATCTCTGTGATGGGAACTGTGCTGTCTCAGCGAAAGGTGCAAGCTTGGAGGCGTGAAAAACAGGGTAAGTGCGTAGGTGACCAGGGATACGAATGACGTACGAGGGACCATCCAAATCATTCCCCGCAATGTCTAAGACTTCCCAGGGACCAAAATACTGGGGCATTAGTTTCCTAGAGATGCCAAATTCCTGTCCCAACTCACTAGCCTTAACTCAGACACGTTCCCCTACCTGAAATGTGGACTGTTGGCGACGCTTGTTCTCATAAGCAATCATGGCTTCCTGAGATTTCTTGATGTGTTCAACAGTCTGCTGCAACAATTTCTCATACTGGACACCAAATTCAATGGTTCCAGGAGTTGCAACAGTTCAATTTTCAGGCAGGAGGAAGTCTAGAGCAGATCTAAGCTTCCATCCCAGATGCAGTTGATTAGGACTGACGCCGGTGGTGCTGTGTACAGCATTGTTGTACAGACTGGCGATGAGAGGTAATTTCTCATCCCAGTCATCCTGGCTGGGCTTAATGTAATGCCTCAGCAGATGCTGCACCGCACGGTTCATCTGTTCAGCCTGCCCATTTGCTTTGGGATGATTCCCAGAAGTCATCTGCAGCTGGCTGCCCATCTGTTCAGCGGCCTTCTTCCACATTTCGCTTGTGAAACACACATCTCTATCACTAACGATTGTCTTTGGCAATCCAAAATCACGCACCGAGTTATCCATGAATAACTTGATGACATGTTCAGTTCTGGTGGTCTTCGGCATGACAATTAGTCTAGCATACTTAGTGAACCTATCAACTATGACGAAAATGTGCCCTCTTGACATTCTTGCTGGTCACGAGAGTATTCATGAAGTCCATGGAGATACTCTGCCCTGGGCCAGCAGGAATGGGCAGAGGTTTCAGTAGCCCAAGCGCAGCTTGAGTCCGCGGCTTATCCCATTGTCAGACCTGACAGGTCTGTACGCACTTCTTTGAATCGTCCAGCATGTTAGGCCACCAAAATCGTTGTACTAAGTTAGCACTAGTCTTCTTGTAGCCGAAATGTCCCGTTACGTCGTGGCACTCACCTAAAAATAAACTACGCAAAATCTCTCTAGATGGAATAACTAACCTTTTGAACCCTGCCTTTTCAAGAAAGAGTAACTCATCCATCATCACAAACTCGTCAGTGGTGGCCGTCAGTGGTGGCCTTGTCTTTGGCCTGCAGTTTGTTGATGATGTCCATCGTGATGGGATCCTCCTTGTAGGCTTCCCCCAAAGATCGAGTCACATCCTCAGATAAGCCAAACTCATAAATCAGCACACCCAGGGAATCTGCCTTTTTAGACTACACATTTGCAACCTGATTGTACTCTCCTTTCACATAGTATAGTTTGAAGTCATACTGATCTATGACTTCAATACATCGTTTGAGTGCATCGGAGAGAACGGGTTGTGTTGTGATCCACTTGAGGGTCTGATGGTCAATTGTCAAGTAAAAGAACCTTCCTAACAGATAGTGCCTCCAGTGGACAAGTGCCTTGTAGAGAGCATAGAGTTCCCTCTCGTAGGTGGACTTTGCCAACTTCTTTGATGGCATCTTTTTGCTCATGTAATCGACCGGTCTCAACTTTTTCCCTTCCTGCTGAGCTGACACTGTGCCAATGCTGCATTGGCTTGCGTCAGTGGTTACAACAAATGGCCTTTGCGGGTCGGGTACCATGAGAACCTCGTGGTGCGTGAGAGCATGCTTCAAACGCTTGAAAGCTGCCTCACACTCGTCGGTCCAGTCCCATGGTATGTCAAGTCGAGTTAGATCAGTCAAGGGAGATGCGATCGTACTATAATTCTTTACAAAGTAGAGGTAATAACCACACATTCCCAATAATGATTTGACCTCAGTCACAGACCGGGGTCGCCGCCAGTCACGTATGCTAGCCACCTTTGCATCTTGGGGCCTAATCCCATTCGCAGATACTTCATGGCCCAAGTACAAGATTCGAGTACGACCAAACTCGAATTTCTCTCTGTTTATCTTATACTTGTGTTGTCGAAGGAGTGAGAGGACTTTGTCTACATGTTGAGCATGCTCCTCGACATCCTTAATACTCTTAATGCAAATAGCAGGTCTCGCGTGACGCTCCCACGCAGACCTGTCTTCCATTGTTGGGAAAGCCGTTGAGAGAGGACCCAACGAAATGAAGAGTTGTTGTCGTTTCCAACTTGTCGGGCGCATGTTCGAATACAAGTACATAGCCGTGATGTGCAGAGGCGTCTGTTCTTCTTTGTTAGGCCGCCAATTTTCTTTTTGCTGCGCGTTCAAATCTGGCCCTAATTTTTGTTTCGGCGCGCACTCGAATCGACTGTTGGGAGGAGCCGCGCCAATTTTCTTTTTGTTGCACGTTCGAATCTGGCCCTAATTTTCGTTTCGGCGCCCGCTGGAATCGGCTGTTGGGAGGAGCTGCGAGGGCAACCAGCGACCGACGTGACGGGAAGCTGGATACGTGAGAGAGAGAGAGAGAGAGAGAGAGAGAGAGAGAGAGAGAGAGAGAGAGAGAGAGAGAGAGAGAGAGAGAGAGAGAGAGAGAG
>BFEA01000465.1:654111-676047 GCA_003427395.1 Chara braunii | reverse complement strand
AGAGAGAGAGAGAGAGAGAGAGAGAGAGAGAGAGAGAGAGAGAGAGAGAGAGAGAGAGAGTTTTCCACCCATGCACGCAGAGAGATAGAGAGAGGCTACTTCCATCGACAGGATGAGCAAAATCAGAATGAATGTTCCAGTAGAACATGGAAATATACACTGCTTTCCAGCCATGAGTGCAGAGAGAGAGAGAGAGGCGACTTCCATGGATAGGATGAACAAAATTGGAATGAATCTTCCGCTACAACATGGGAAGATTCATTGCAATGTGTTTTTTTTTTTTTTCCCTTTATTTTTTTGGTTCCCCTGCTCTAGGTCCCTGCCGCAATCGCGGCGGGCATCCTCTTGTTCTTACTGAAGATAAGTATATTGTCGAGGTACACGACGACGAACTTATCTAAGTAGTCATGGAAGATCCTATTCATGGCGTGCTGGAATGTACCCGACGCATTGCAATGGCCAAAGGGCATCACCACAAACTCGTATAGACCGTACCTGGTCTTGAATGCAGTTTTGTGCTGGTCCTCTGGTCTTATAGCAATTTGATGGTAGCCGAATTTTAAATCTATCTTGGTATAGTACTTACACCCCTGCACCCTATCCAATAGGTCGTCGATGTGTGGTAGAGGCTCTATGTTTTTAATGGTGATGGCATTGAGGCCTCTATAATCAATGCACATCCTTAGTGTTCCCTCTTTCTTTGGAACAAATAATACTGGTGAGCCAAAGGGGGAAGTGCTAGGCCGAATCCAACCCTTTTCTGTGAGCTCGTTCAGCTGCCGACGAAGCTCGTCGAACTCGATCGGAGCCATCCTATAGATTTTTCCCATAGGTGTCTTGCTACTTGGGATGATCTCTATGGCATGGACAACCTCCTTGTCTACGACTCATGTAGGCTCCTCAAACAGATCGGGGTACTTAGTGATGATTGTCTCTATCTCTGGGGGTGTTTTAACGGCCTCCCCTTTCGCAGAGACATAGACTAAGTAGATGATTGTCACTATCTCTGGGGGTGTTTTAACGACCTCCCCTTTCGCAGCGACATAGACTAAGTACATACTTTCCTCCTGGTTTTGTTTATAATAATTGTAGAAGGCCGAAGCGCACAAACACCCATGAGAGTCTATCAACCTACTAGCTTTATTATACTTAGCTAGTCTAGCGGTCCTCCCATTAGGCAATTTGTGCTTCAACACTTTCTTGTCCCAGTCAAACTGGGGCTTGGCAACCTCGAGGTAGTACATGCCCAACAACATGTCAAGGGGCAGTTCGTCGCTCACCAGGAATGATATCTTATGATTTAGCTCTCCTCCTGGGTAGGAGAAAGTGCAAACTACATCTGTAACGTAGTCCTCCACCATAGTGCGCTCTTTGTTGGCCAAAGTAGATGGTACCGGTCTACTAAGGCACTGCACCTGGTCCTTTAGGCGCAGTATCTCAACGCAGTCGCGACTTATGAAGTTTCACGTGGAGCCAATGTCTACGAAGGCGTCGCACTTGCAACCACGCACACCAACTTCGACAACAAAGTACTCCCCTCTAGGACCTCTACTTAGTGCCACCCAGGACTCACGAGGGTCCCTTGCCGACCACTCACCTTGAAGGTCCTCTAAGGCTTCAAACACATCCAACGTACAGAGTATAGTTGGGTCTGGATGCGTCTGCGGGGTGACTAAGGAGTCAATAGCTTCGGCCAACTGTTGAAACGGGGAGGGTACATCACCCGCTTCAACGAGAGTAGAAGCAACTACAACTTTTATCGGGCCCCAAACTGAGAAGAAGGAAACCCACCCTTAGGAGGGATCTTCTGCAAGACCTTCGGGTTCTTGCACTTAAACTGCGTATGGTCGTACTCGCCGCAGTTTATGCAAGCACCACGTAACCAACGGTCCCGCCACACTTCTTAATCCAAGCCTGCTCTAACCCAAGCAACTATTTTTGTTTGGGTTTGCCCCCGACTCCTTCGCTGACCGCCCTTGCCGCAGCCGGCTGCCTTAGTCTTAACTACGGCGGCGAGGCTGCTACCCTCAACACTCTCCTCGCCGTCCAACTCTGCACTCTCCACAAGTTCAGAAACATCATCGATTTCAGTTTGATTCCCATCGGAATCAACCATCATCAATCGACTACCCTTTTTCTTCCACTCTTGTGGAGCCTTCTTCTTTCTTCCATCCGTAGAAGGGGTCTGAGCACTACCCAACGTGGCCTCTAAATCTAGGGCCGCCTTGCTGAATGTCTCAAAGGTATGATACTCACGCCGAGCCTCGCTGGCTAGTAAGTTCTTGATGTTTGTGGGACGACATCTTAAGAACGTGGCCAATAAGACATGGGGATTGTACTCCACTCCTGGGACGACAATCAGGCGCTCTACAGTCGTGGTAAGCTCTCGCACTGACTTGTACTTTCTAGCATCAAGCTTTAGAAGCCCACCAGTGGCAATCTGTGCCTGCTGAGGGTTGTGCCATCGAGCCTCTACTAAGTCCATAAAGCTCTCTAGGGTGTGGGTTTGTGCCCAATCACCCATGTTCCTGCCGAACCCCTTTGAAGCTACCAATCCATTCAGCCAGCGAGCTGCCGAACCCTCTAAGTAGGATGCAGCAGTTATCACTTCCTCTTCTACCAACGTCCTCTTTGTCCTTACCCACTGGAACCGTTCTCAACCACGTGTCGAGAACCTCATCCTTCTTGTCTCCGGAGAAGGTTGGAGGTGGTTTCAGGGGGGTCTTGGGGTACCAAGGTAGTTGCTGTCCCACTGGCGGGACAGGTGGCGACTGTGGTGTAGCTCCAGTCGCTGGACCAGAAGATGAAGAAGCAACAGTCAGAGATAGAGCTGCTGCTGATATACCGCTTGGTTGCTGTCCAGACTGAGTGGCATGGGGGCCTGTCATCGCTGATAATGGAAGCGATGGCAAAGCTGCTGTCCGGATCCCCGGCCTTTGTAGGGCCTGCAGAATCTGGTCTAGGGTGTCCTGCATGGCGTCCATTTTGCTCTCCATGTACGCCTGCATGGACAGGACGCTTGCCTTAAGGATCTTTCCTGTAGAGTTAAGGGCTGGGTCATCTAAACCCTCTAGTGCAGCTAAGTCTGCCTCCCTACTCTCTAGTCTGGCTCTTCTCTCTCTAATTTCTTTTTCTCTCTTAGTAGTCTGCTTGAGTTCCTCTTCTAGCCTTAAGCGGATCCTCTCTACCTGCTGGAGCTCCATTTGACTAGCACCGGCACCTGACGTATTGGAGACTGACTGCGAGTTGGTCGAATTGGACGGCATGCCCTGACCAGAGGTTGCTGCAGACGTTGCTGAAGCGGTAGCCATTGCTACCCCGCTAGCTGCTGCTGCTTCCCTTGCAGCCTCAAGCCTGATGGCCCTAGCTTTGGCCCTTAGTCTTCTCTCTTCTCCCGGTTGTAGGGCCTGGAACACTCTAGGGATTCTAAGCGATGATAGCCTTGTTAACCTCCTAGCGTCAGCTGTACCTTCATCCCCGGCTGATCCACTCATCGGCTAGGCAGACACTGTCTGCACTAGAGTCCTCTCTTGGACCTACCGCAGCATACGTCTGACTGGTGCTAAATAAACAAATAAATGAATACCCAGCGAGTCACCTCCAGCTACTATTCAAGCGGTATCAACAACACCTATACAGACTATACACGTATTCTACCTCTATCCTGATTAGTTCTGTGCAGAAACTTTGAGAAGAACTGACTATGGTAGATTACAGTCCTACTCTAGGCTGTCTGTTAGGTGTCAGCAGTCTGTCAACCAACTGATCAAAATAAAAGTAGACTAGGTGAGCAGATGTAGGCACAATGGGTAAAATAGTGATGTTCAGTTGAGTTCTCAATTGGAATCCCCTTCCCATGTATCCAACGTACCTGTGAAGATCATCAAGCTGTGGTGTCTAAGGTGTGCAACCACGGCCCACCCCTGTGCCCAAGAAGTATGCTTATGACCAGCCTGCCCTTTGTTTACCCTCACGTGCAACGAGCCTTACATCTGACTGATCTGGCTGATCAGGAGGCAATTTAAGGACAGCCCCCGAGAGTCCTCAGGAATTCTTTAACGTCGCAATCAGGACGACGATCACAGCCAGTGGACAGTTCAGACCCCAACCAGAAATGTTTATAGAAGGTCTGGGAGGGTCTCCGTAGGACTGGTCAGTCCGCACACCCCTTCTATCAGCACAGCAAAGAGCCTCAATGGACAAAGCAGCATGGCCTGCGTGTACTACTACCCATGGGTTGGCATGGTCACCGTGACCTGTGCTTCGACCAGGGCCCTTCAGAGGCACCGCCCTCTCCTGCCAGATGCGCCACCGGGAAGAATGCCGTCTCTCAAGGTAGAGCGCACACGACTCCTCGCCAAAGAGAGGACACTCAACTTGGACTCACTTCCTCACGGTAAGAAGAGATTGAGAGGCTAGATAAGGAATGGGAACAACGTACCTGCAGATAGCTGCCCCCAACCACAGATTTCTCACCAATTGGGCCGACGTGCATTCCGATGACCGGTCAATAGCCTCGGTACCACCCACAACGCAATGCAGTGCCACCTCAGCCAAAATGCCACGTCAGCTTACTCTCATCATCATGCATACACCCGCTGTCGCCACAGCTCCCACGCTGTCGCCACAGCGTTCCAGCGGCCTGCCTCTCCACCTAGGCCCCGCTTAATCAAACCAGCGCCAAAGTATCCTTTCTGCACATGAAGCGTCGTCAGCGCACCAAGTAACAATGTTGCCGGTGCCAGGTAAGCGGCGATCACCAACCAGCTCTGATACCAAATTGCAAGGAAAATGAGTGCGAACGATATACAGAAAACCAAGCTGCGAAGTCACACAGATGTCCAGGTAGTCGTATCCAAGCAGAGAGTACGAAATGCACCGAGAAACCATCCATATAGAGCGATACAATGAAGTAATGAGCCAATGTTCAAGCCCGTAGGCCACATCAGCACAGTATCCAAGTCACTCCTCTCTGTCTGGTGCCCAGCGCCCCAACCTACTCTGCCCGACTATCCTACCTACAGCTGGTTCAGGCAACAGGCTCACTTCGAGTCTCGAAGACCAATGTACATGACTGTCAACTCCATAGCCGGCCTCTCTTCATGTACCAGGTACGTATCTCGTCACCCTCAATCAGACCTTGATTACCCCACACTGCGCCTCCTTCCCTGAAGACCACCAGATCAACCGTTGTACCCCCGGGCGCCCAGCAGCCCGGCTATGGCCGCCTGCGCCCCGCTGCCCTGCAGCGCCCCACTTCACCACTACGCGCCCCGTCAGCGCCCTTGGCAGCAGCACTTCCGCATTGCCTGCACTGGCCAGAATGCCTGGCCTGGGCTGCCTCACTTCTTTTATGGAAGTGGCAGCCTCCTGGATGCTGCGTGTGGCCTGGCTGGAAGCTTCCAGTAGCTTCTGGTTGGGCCTCAGACCCTGCGCCCAGGCCCGAGAATGCAGTTGAGGGCCTGGGCCCTTTGTAGTTAGGCACGGCCTGAGTCTCCGGACTTGGGCTGTTTGCCGCATCTGTGCAGGGCTCCCAGGCAGGTGCGTCGGCGGTCCTGCTTTTGCAAAGGCCGATGGCCTGCTTCCCAATGTATCGGCCCTGCTTTGTGTCTATGTCCCCAGGCGCAACTGTCAAGGCATGGGCCAACTGTATGACACAGCTTTGTGAGGCTCACGCGTCTACCCAACCAACTGGCGTGCTGCGAGAGCCTGAATACCCACATATGGAAATGTCGAATTTTGCCTCTGACGAATATTCAGGCCCGCCTTCACTTAGGGCGGGCACTTGGCTTGCTGGGGGCCTTAGCCCAGATCATGTGATGTCTGATAGGGCCCCTTGAGGGCTTGTTCCTCACAATCATCGATTTGTGACAATTTATGTACATTTACGAGTCAGTGGAACCCCGACGATACAGTCTGCCACAGCCCCTCACTTGTTAGTCAACTTAGTCCTCTTCTCCCTCTCTGCCTCTGGTTTACTGGGCAGTTCTTTTTGACGATATATAGTGTATACGTATGGTTGATGGATATTATATGCACCCACGTCCATGTCATGCGTAACTTCACTGCTATTTGTCATTTGGGAACATCACTGATAAAATATGAATGCATGGTGGTTTTGTGTTCAGGGCTGGTGGATAGAAGAGGAGTGGAGAGAGGGGTGTTTATGTTTTCAGAAAGCTTTGGGTTGTGATCGGGTGAGATGGTCGGCATTTATACTGTCGCTCTTCAAATTTTAGATGTCATTTGGCGTTTTCAAACTGATTAATCTTTGTTATTTTCGTGTGGATTTTTTTCTGGGTGGTGAAACATATCGGAATTACCCAGTGTTTCAAGCGGGCAGAGATTCCATGCTGGAGTTCAACCGATGGAGGGCTCGAACCCATGCCAAGTTGGAGATGGCTCCGATTCTTGGACGGAAGCGGAAGAGAACAGCCCTCAGCTCATTCTGAAAAGCAGGCGGCCACAGCTTGACCTGCCTTCGACTTACAGGAGTTTCCTTTTCAACCCTTTTGTTTTGTAGGAACGCAGTAGATCGAAATCGAATCCAGTTCCTCCGCTTTCCTTTGTTTGGCAAGAGGAGCGGCGAATGTTTGTATTTGTGCACGCACTCCCAAGCTTTCGTGACCTTTTTCATGCACACGCTGATTTGTCTGCAGGCATCAGGCAACTGTTTTTGGAACCGTGTTTGTTTGTATTCGAGCAGCGGACAGGATCATAACTTTGCGTCCAGGTGGTGCGTATCGATTCAGCTGTTTGCGTTAATTCGCTGATTTGTCTGCAAGCATTGGGCCGAGGACTTCAACACTTGTCTTTCGGAGTATAGCAATACGGGCAACACATCGGTGAGTACTTTTCAAGGACCCTGTTCATCTCACATTTGTACGTTTCGTTTTTTCTTTTTTTTTTCATGTTTGTATGCTATCGAGTCCTGTACTTGTTCTGTTGTTACACCGTTCCATCATTTTTACCTTGTTCATCGTATTCATCATTTTCACAGTTTTTCATCCATTTGAACTTGCTTTTCAACAATATTGTCATTTTCCATCTTTTCCCACTCATGGTGCGTGTGTTTCATCGTTAACAATCATTTCTATTGATTCATTAGCAAGTGCTTTCTTTTTGCTTCTTTTTCTAGGTTTAGGGTTTCCAGGAGCGACGTCGTAGGGGCTCGCACCACTACACAACACTCTATATGTATCCGGAGCTCATGATCATCCCGATACATTCGACATGTTGGTCTCGTCTGAATGCAGCTGGTCCAGAAAGCGTCCAAATGCATGTAGAATGCTGAGTAGTGGAGTGAGGTATCTGTGCAGAACAGCAAGGTGGAGTAGAGGTAAGTCGTGGCCGTAACTCCTGCTTGCCCCTCGGGTGTCATTTCCAGTTTCGTTCAGACATGGCCATTATGAGATGGATGCTTTCAGTGCTTCCTACAGCGTTTTCGAAAGCGGAGGAAGTTCTGAGGAACCTATAAAGGCTTTTTCAAGTTTTCTGAAGTTTTCCCGATACTCTCGAGTACTTGAGTGGTCAGTACTGTGTACCACTGAAGTCTATGAGTTCTCTGCCTGGAAATTTCTGGTGCGTGGCATTGTAATCTGTACACACGCACACATAGAGTCGAGTCACTCAACCACTTTTCTCAGGGGCATTGCTAACTCTGGGCGACGTGGTGAGTCCTCCAGCAGTCAAAAAAATTCTGGGCAGAGTGTCAGGGTGATGAGTCTGTGAAGGTCCTATGAAACAGTCTGGGACAGTCGTGCATTTTTCTTGTGGAGCGAACATGACAACACAGAGAGAGAGAGAGAGAGAGAGAGAGAGAGAGAGAGAGAGAGAGAGAGAGAGAGAGAGAGAGTTAATACAAATAAAGCAAATAATTTACCCATCATGTCATCTAGATAAACAGAAAAGACTAAAAAGGTAGAGAGAGAGAGAGAGAGAGGGTTTCAACCTCCTGATGAGTTTTTGAAAGTCCGATGAAACAGTCTGACACAATCATGCTTGTTTCCTGTGGAGCGAACGAGAGAGAGAGAGAGAGAGAGAGAGAGAGAGGGAGAGAGAGAGAGAGAGAGAGAGAGAGAGAGAGAGAGAGAGAGAGAGAGAGAGAGAGGTTCTGCTACAGGGAACAAAACTTACAAAAGGTGTGAGGTACTGTATTCTCAAATTTCTGAATGCAATCTCACTCACATCATGATAACTACAGGTCTCCCTCTCTTGGGGGGGCCAACGCGGGCTTAGAAAAGAAAATGAGAAGGAAGAAAGGAGGGAGAGGAATAGAGGAGGGAGAGGACAAACTCGGAGAGGGAGGGGAGTTTTCCCAAGGGCCATGGGGTCCATCACACCCCTCTCACAGCCCCTGATTGCCACTCCGAGTCTTGCACCTTTTTTATGCAAGGCCCGGATACTCTTTAGCCAGATCTAGCGGGCTGGATGGCCCCGATTGACATGGTCCAACAGCAAGAATGGGACTATAGGGACGAGCCACCACAGAGTAATGTTGCATACATGGTGCAACTGCAAGAAAGGAGTTATAGGGATGATCTGCCACAGGGAAATGTCATCAACATTGCGCCACATCAACCTTCAACATGGCGCCGCAGCAAGAGAGAAACTATCGGCATGAGCCACCACACGGGAATGCCGTGCCACAGTAACTGTCCGTGCTACGGCAAGAAAATAACTACCACGGCGGGTCGCTGCGGGGGAATGTGGTCAACGTGGCGCCGCAGCACGAAGTGAACTACTGCAATGAGCAACCACAGGGAATGTCGTCGGTATGGCACCGGGAGCATATCTCTGGAACAGTGGAAACTGATTTCACACAATGGTCCTATCAAATATACACTTGTAGTATTCATAGATTTGGAATCAGACATACAATGCGGACTAGATTCTGAACCTACCTGTAACAGTGAGAAAAACTAGAAGGGTGAGCTCTTTTAACTTGTGCGGGCAGGGGGGTGGCGCAGGGGTGAATAGAGCGCATGCTATTTGGTCAGTTTTATAGGGTTTGAAGTTTGAATGGGCAACGCCAAGAGCTGTGAAGTTTCAGTAGCTGGGGTAGGTAAGGTGCCAATGCGGAGTGCTAGTCTATAGGAGGTAGGCCCTGGTACTCTGCTGTGTTCATCCCAGGAAGGGAAGAGGCTTGAGACTATTACAGACAGTTTCATGCTTTGCAACATGAACACAGCATCAATGGGCTGGGGGGGGCTACACCTAATTAGGGACCTAAACGTAGGAGCAGATGAATGTGGTCAATTGGGAATCTCCCGTATGGAAGGCACGTCGGGCCTGTCGACATGGTGCTAGAAATTTGCCCGTGAAAAGGATTGGTGGTTTAAAGTTTAAACCCTTCTACTACAGTGAGGGTACCCGTGCTGCTAACGAATCTTCATAGCAGCAGACAAGTAGAAGTGGGTGGGTGGACTAAATCATTAAACAGACTCCCTGTCCACTAGCAAAAAGAAAAAGGAATGGTCTCATTCTCATGTTGCCACTGACTGATGTCATCCTGAAGACACACACGGTTGGAGAGGAGAGTGACTAGGGAAAGGGTCAACCAGGAAAATAAAAGGCCCTGATTCTGACATGTAAAGAAGCAGGTGACGTCAGGGCGGATGACCAACACAGCTTGGGTGGAGGTCAGAATAAAGGTGGCGTCTGGGGCTCGACAGGTTTTGTTGCGCATTGTGTAGAGTCCTCCAGGAGCTGAAAAAGTAGAGATAACGGCCTCTCTGTAGGAAATGGCTGCACAGGGAACTGCCTTGAGAAAAGTAAGGAAAAGAAAAAAGAACACACACCCACATACAAACAAAAAAAAAAAAAAAAAAAAAAAAAACAAAAAAAAAAAAAAAAAAAAAAAAAAAAAAAAAAAAAAAAAAGCGCACTTGCCTGGTCTTGTACTTCTGCGGCGGAAAAATGTTCGGGCCGATAACAATAATCTGCCCCTGAAGGATTTGAGACTGCCTCTGAATCCCTGGCAAAAATATACCCACTTGTCTGTGGTGCCCGTTTACATGTCATGATGCACTTGACGGTGCGCACCATCTAGATACATTCTGGCATTTGCTATTCTCGTGGGAAAGGTGCTTGTCTGTTGGAATCCAGCCCTGAGAAATGGCAATGCATGGTTGCCGAAGCGACACGGCAAAATATGGCCACCCGTGTCATTGGGGAGGCGCAGCTGGAGCGTTAGCAGCCATCACTGTGAAGTTAGGACAGAAGACCGGCAACACAAATAAAAAGGAGGAGGAAAAGAAAAGGAATAAAAGAGGAGGAGAGAAAACATGGGTTATTGTTTGGGGTCCATGGGCTGCAGTGCTGTGCTCATCTGGCTGCGGTTCCAATGCAGCCTCAGTGCCCCAAGTTCAATCGGGCATTTTCACACCCAGTAGGCAGCCTGTTGGTCCGGTGTGGCTCCAGGTGCCTTCAACAAAAAGGAAGATGATGATGACAATGACGGAACAACGAGGATGATGATGATGATGCATCATGATGATGATGATGATGATTCCTCCATCGCGAACCCCACCTCCCCAACCCCCTCCCACCTCGCCTCCCCCCAAGCAAAGTTTTCTAGCCAATAAGTCGTAAAAGAGTCCCGATTTCGGAGCAACCTTGTGGGTGCAGAGATGGCCCATAACCAAAAAGAAAAAGGGTGCAGAGATGCCCCTTTACCTTAAAAAAAAAAAAAAGGAGGGGTGGGATCTTTTGCACTGCTACCTGGCCAGCTGCTCAGGTAATGTAGCTTGAGCCTTGAAAGCCATTCAGTACATCCTCACAGTATGAGTTTGTGAACTGAATCTGGTGGCATATGCGTTCAGATGCATCGAGAAAAGTAGTCCTAGGATGGATATGCCCCGTAGTCACAGATCAAGATCTCATGTGAGAGCGTGATAATGTCTAGGTGAACAATTTTTTTCAGCAAACACTGAGTGTGCTTCTTGCACCTGTAGCCTGTAGGTACTGTTTGGCAGATTCCGAGTTATGCAGATTGACAGTCGGTCTTTCTTTTTTTTTTTTTTTTTTTTTTTTAAAGACAGTCAGTGTTTCCACCCAAAAGATCAATAATCAGTGCCTTAAAAAAAGGGTGAAAAGAAAAAGGAACTGCAGGGTGAACTATAGGCAGAGAGGGAGAAGAGGACGACAAACAAGGGGCGGCGACAGACTGTTTTGTCAGAGTTTCAATGACTCCCCCAGGAGGCTGAACCCTCTACAGTTTGCTGAGTCCTCTAAGCGATGATGGTGCTGTCAAGTGATAATTCACCTTAACCCCAGTTTCAGTTAAACCACCAGTACGTTTCCCTACTTGGAAAACAAATACGCGCCGGTTAACACGGGTGGTCGGTGCAGGGAATGACCGACCCCACCGTACGACTGACTGTGAAGAAGGTTAAAAAAACAACAGGAAAAAAAAAACAAAAAAAACAGACGGCGCGGGGGAACAGTGCGCAAGCAGAACAGGAACGGTGCGCGCGCACGAGAGAGAGAGAGAGAGAGAGAGAGAGAGAGAGAGATCTCTTTGTGTGTGTGTGTGTGTGTGTGTGTGTGTGTGTGTGTGTGTGTGTGTGTGTGTGTGTGTGTGTGGCGCGGCCGTTTCGAAATCGCAAAATGGGAATGAATCTTCCCATCGCGCACGTGAAGATTCATTCTCGTTTTGCACATTTGAGACGTGCGTCTCTCTCTCTCTCTCTCTCTCTCTCTCTCTCTCTCTCTCTCTCTCTCTCTCTCTCTCTCTCTCTCCCCCCTTTCTTTTTTTTGTTTTTTCAAATTTTTTATTTTTTTTTCCAAGCGGATAAATCTCTCTAGCGTTTCATTTCGTTGTTTTCCTTTTTTCTTTTTTTTTAAATAAGAATATCGTTCGTAATTTTTATTTTCATTTTTCCTTTTATTTTCTTTTTTTTATTATAGAATAGACGACTTTCCTGCGACTGGTAGCCTCCGGTAGCTCAAGGCTCAGCAAGGCTCGGCATACTGGTAGCCGGAGGGTCGGACTTAATAGCTGGGTAAGGTACTGTTGGTTTAAGCATGGACAACTGCCCGACAACCGATAGCCTGTGGTGCGCACCAGCCACTGCCCTCAAGGTAATAGTTGAAGAAAATCAAAGCAGAATCAGCAGACTTGCACTCACCCACACCAGACGGAAAACTCTACAGACTGCAGGTTCACACCCCATCATAAGCCAGCAAAACACCCACGAATCAAAGGTCTGTCATAGCCAGGAAATGCACTCCATGTGATGATATGACGACATGTCTAGGAAGTTCACCCTGCTGATGTGTCCGTAAAACTGCGACGAAACAGTCTGTCGCAGGCCCCCATTATTGTCCTTTTCGTACTTTTCCCTCTTTCTGCCTACCGCTTGTGTAGCGGTACCCGTGCGGCACGGCAGTGAGGCTGGCCCAGTTTCAGGCCATGATCCTGGACCGGTACCAGGTATTTAGGCCCAGGTCGGGAGGTTGGTTCAGCCATTCTTTGGCTGCTGGTTCATTCATTCCGAGGGACTGGACCTGCACTCAGCTGCTGCCTCTTGTGTGTGTCCATCTCCTCTCTCTCTCTCTCTCTCTCTCTCTCTCTCTCTCTCTCTCTCTCTCTCTCTCTCTCTCTCTCTCTATGAACTCATGCAACCGGTTAGTATTGTAACAAAGGATATATCCTTCAAACGTGGAACAATACAGAGAAGATTAGCATGTCCCCTGCGGAAGGACGACGCAGAAAAATGGAGAAATGGGCCGAAACTGTCAGAACATTAAAAAAAAAGCAACAACAACATCATATGACAGAGAGTATTTAAATAATAGACAGTAGTGGCAGTCTTTCTGGGAAGTAGTATGTGCTGTAGCCTGTAGGGTCCCAGACTCCCAGCTCCACGTCAGATTCGGCCTTCACCTAATAATCCAACCCAAGCAATGGTAGAACGGTAGAAGGAACGGGTATGGATTCCCAAGAAATGTTC
This sequence comes from Chara braunii, assembly GCA_003427395.1. Taxonomy (NCBI): domain Eukaryota; kingdom Viridiplantae; phylum Streptophyta; class Charophyceae; order Charales; family Characeae; genus Chara; species Chara braunii. The sequence goes on along the minus strand of BFEA01000465.1, from coordinate 663,091 downwards.
CAACTACAGTCTTCCCCCGAATACAACGTACGGTCATTAGAGCTGAATTTAGACTGAAAGATACCCCAAATTCAGCTATAATGACCGTACGCTGTATCCGGGGGAAGACTGTAGAATTCGGATAAAGATGCCGGTCAGTCTGTAGAATCAGAGGCAGATCAGTTGGGGGCACCTGTCGCCAGAGCATGGTAAGTTGAGGAACACATTTTCCAAAGCTCAAGAAAATGCATCTGGCTTTTTTAATTTGTGGCACCGACACGCCCAAGCCAATGCACTTTGCTTTGGTTAAATGTATTTGGCTTTGGTAAAATGTATCTGACTTTGGTGAATTGTATTTGGCTTTGGTTACATGTATTTGGCTTTGGCTAAATGTATCCAGGGTACCTTTCACTGACAATGGTCGGTTGCTGACGCTGACAGAAATGGGTCAGGGACCGTCAGCCCAAGTGCAACTGTGGGGGTTCATTTTTTCAGTCTGCTTGCGCTACAGGCATGGGGGTTCATTTGTACAGTTGGCTTGCACAACCGGTTACAACTATGTTGTCGGTCCTCTCGAGGCTCTTTTTCGTGTACTGTGTACTGTGTACTGTGTAGATGTGTGTGCAATCATTGCGTATCCACTCTTCTCTTCTTTGGTTAAAGTGTGGCACGATAAGTAGTAGTAGCGAGTAATAATAAAAACAGAGGGAAGTTCCCGGCCAGTTTTCTCCGTCGAGGCTGTGCATGTGCCGCAACTATCAGGGCTTGGCCTACTGGAGAGAAATGGCTGGTGGTGCCAGGCAAACGAGCACCCTTGCTGGTTCCCATTTGTTTGCGCTGCTTAGCGGGAAATCTGCTTCGGCAAAAGGAAGCCTTACAAGTACTGGTGTGTTTAAACCACCAGTACTTCCTAGAGTCGTGCGTTCCCGTTAACGCGCCACGATTCTAGGAAACGTACGGGCTACTACAGTAGCGCCCAAATTCATCCGACTAGAAACGTTTCTACGCTATTTTTTTCGGCGGCCGATAGCTGGCCGAAGTACTAGTGGCTTAACATTCCTTCCCGAGGAGGGAGTCTAAAGGGATCTATTTTTTTTTCAATAGCTTGAGAGGTGTGGTAGCACTGCTGGTTTTAAGACAGCAAATGTTGCCACGTCATCTGCAGTAGCCTCCATGTCAGTCTGACCTGGACATCACGGGTCACAGGGCTTGGGATGTGTGCGATCCCCCCCGCCAGATAAGAACGCTTTTCACCCCAATGCTTGCAAAAGATGAGTATAGACAAGCGTTCAATGGCAAAACCATGCGCATTGGACCAGAGGGTAAGGATTTATTGGACCACCAGTAAGAGTCCCCTCTTCTGGAACTTCCAGTGGTATACGAGGAGAGCGCACTTTTGGTGTATGAGCCTGGCGGGGACCGGTTTGATTCGTTCGGGCGTGGAAAAAATAGGTTTAGCCAGCCAGGGCTGCCTTTCTAGTGCTTCAAACCACTCAGTGCGTCCGAGTCTGATTTCTCCAATGTGGATTTCTACCACGGGCCGAGTGCCAATCTTCAATTTTGCGGTTTGCATCGCTTACTTCCAAATAGCAATCTCTGGAATTGCAGCAACCTAACCCCCTCTCCGAGAGCTCTGGCCTGTTTGCAGGGAGGGAGTTCGACAGGGAGCAGCACCAGGAGTTCAAATGCAGAGTGAGCGTCCGGAACGAAAAAGGAAAAAGGAGAAACATGGAAGTAAACATCGCAGCACGTTACCGGGCCCATCTGGTCCTGCATTTGGGAGTTCAGCATAGTTTCGAGTCTGGCTGCTAGATGCATTGTTAGCGATGTAAGGATGGTTACTTTGACAGAGGACCCCGTAAATCAAATTGGTCACCCATGTGCGGCGTTCTGCGTCATATTCCTTGTGAGCCCGGGCATTCGTCCATGAGGTAGAGTGCCAGGCCTCCCGGTGTGATGTTCAAGCTAGGAAAGCACTAACCTGGAACGCTATCATCGCCAGGTTTGTATTATTTCCCAGCAAGAACATAGTACCAGTGGGATCTGCCCCGTACTGTCCAGAAGGCGTAGGCCCCGGTGTTGGTATGTTTGTGCTCAGAACTGATGAACCCAGGGGCAGGCACGACTGCGCCCCGGTGTTGGTATGTGTGTGCTCAGAACTGATGAACCCAGGGGCAGGCACGACTGCTGCTCGGTTTGAGCTCAGAATATATGAACCCAGGTTCATATGTGTTAAGAATGATACTTAGTACTTGTAGGTCCTGCACCAACCTGTTGAAGCTAGGGGCTTGGCCTGACTGGTGCTATGTTCATGCTAGGAAAGCACGAAGCTGGCTGCTTTTGCAGCCAGGTTCGTGTTCTATGTTCATGCTAGGAAAGGAATGTCTCACGGGTCTCCGCCAGTAAATTGGATCCTTCAAGCAGAAAAAAAAAAAGAAAAGATTGGAGTCTTCATCGACAGCAACAACTTCGTCCCTGGGTTCGCTCGCCGAAGTCCAGGGATTGTGGCTTGGAACATGAAGTTTCTTTGGAAAGAAAGGAAAGGAATGTCTCACAGGTGCCAGTTGCAAATATGTGGTCAGATTCAGAGTCGAAATCACAGAGCAGAGGGACAGCCAAGCTAAGACTGTCTTGAGAATGAGACTCTTAGAGGATGGACATGAGAGCGCTGTAACGGTAGCCGCGGCGTCGAAGTGTATGCAGGAGATGAAAGCCCTGATGGATCGCCATGTGAGATGGTGCTATTTTTCTATTTATTTTCATTTTTATTATAAAGCCCAGGGCGTTGTAGAGGCCAAGGACCAGACACACGGTGATTGCTGGCAGCGGGCAGCCAATGGTTGTCCTGACAGGGTGGGGCCACCTTCCAACCCATCCTCGTGTCAATACTCCTAGCGCACCCCCAATCCCTACTATCCTACCTCAGTGTGGCCAGCACTCAGGACCATCACCCTAGCAGTATCGAGGGCAACTTGGACCAAATAGCAGTGGAAAGCAGCAGTACCCAGCCCTACTGGAAGCGGAAGCCATGAGACAGTGCCATCATCGACAACGGAACTTGGAACAGATGCTCTCTCCTATCCCTTGAGCCTGGATTAAGGTTCTCCTGGAGGTGCTTCATCAAAGTGCCCTATCTCTTGAATACTTTCAGTAGTTTTTCCCAAGGTTTCTTCCAGCCGAAGCCAGGTAATGGCCCCAGTATCTCACTTTGTCCTCTGTATAAATCTTGTACGGGGTTCTGGGCCCGGTTCCCAGCACGTGTTGCTCCCCACAAATAGAATGGAGCATCATCCCCCTAAAATAATAATAATAAAAAAAAAAAAAAAAAAAAAATTCTCCTAGAGGGCCCCACCTTGCAGAATGGGGGCTGAGTTACGTTGAAAAGCAATGCAGGGAAGGGTGGGTATATCCGTGAAGCTAGAGCGGGACATCCATCCAATGACTTCCAGGTTCCAACCAATGGATTGAGTACCCACCGGGGTCGATACCCGGCCTCTGAAAAAAAAAAAAAAAAAAAAAAAGGAGAGGGAAGGGCCCTTTAGGGCGAGAAATTTATGAGAGGAAAGGATGACAAAGAAGTGACCTTCTCTCACAGAACCTCTATAGCTGACTCTGGTAAACGTGAAGTTAGAGCAGGACATCCTCCGTTGGCCTGGCAATGGGTGTGCCTTTTTCTGCGGCTACGGTCCTGGTAAACATCTTAGCGGCTTCAAAACGAGCCTGTTTTCCCTTTGAAAAAGGGCGGTGTTATGAACATTGTTGTGGACTAGGTGCATTTTGGTTACGGAGGCGCTTCGGGTAAATGGGGAAGAGAACCAACCAGCTGAGCTCAGTTGGTACATCCTTTCAACTGTTGAAATACAGAGCCGAATTCGAACTCCACTGGATTCAGATGAGTAAAATGCTACAATTTTGAATTACCCAGGGCGGGTCAGTTCGATGACAATATCTCAAGGTCATCACCCTTTATAAATAGAAGACCATGCCCGCCGCGGCTCCGTGCGCAGCCGAGACCCGTACCTCCCTCTCCCCCTTGCTCCTGGCGCTGTCTTCCATGTCCTCTCTGTCGTGCTCCCACATCTGCCCTCGCTTCTGCAAGGAAGATGAGCAATAGTGAACTTCAGCAATCAAACAGCATCATACATATGAGACCAGATAGTCGTGGCCTCGAACCAACAGCAGAATTGCATCACAAGATTCACCAAATAAGAACACACCAAGAGTTCATAATTGACAATACTGAAATAGTCCCATCATCATCATGAACGAAGAACCAGAATTGATATCCTATCTGGCACTCGGCGCCCAGACTACATGTGGCAGATCCTATCTAGCCTACACTACGATGCCGAAAGATGACGTCAACAGCTTTCCCGAAGTACGAGCATACAGCGACCTATGTCGCACGCTTCCAGCACCAGGTATGTCTCTCGCCACACTCACAACCTCATTCCCCAACACACAGATGCCGCTTGCACCCAAGGACCACCCTGCGTCTCACCCAGCTTACAGCAGCGCAGCTCGGCTATGGCTGCGTGCTCCTTCCATGCTCGCCCGTGAGAGCGTAGGCGCCAGCCAGCACATAGCGCAGCAGCGCTTGCGCAGCATGCAGCCTGCACCTGAATGTCGAATGAGGAGGCAGGCCCTTTGCTATATCGAAGTGGCCTGCCTGCGTCCAGTCCCAGAAGCTTCCAGTAGGCCCCGACAGCCTGAGGCCCAGCACGTTCGAGAACAGGCCTTGGGCCTGAGTTGGTTGCATGCGCCCAACTGCCTTCGGCCTGTGTTCGGCCCAGTACCCGTATCCAGCCTAGGGCCTGCTTTCCATACATTCACACAGGCGGCCCAGGGCCTGGGTTCTCTCAACCAACTGGTTCTGCGCAACTGCCTGAATTTCCTTGAGTTGCGCAGAGGCCGAAATAAGGCCCTAAGGGGCCTCGTCGAGCCTGCCTTCACTTAGGGCGGCCGACAGGCTCCCAAAAAAGGGCTGAATGGGGCTCATAGAGGCAGTAGCCTCGCATTCCCTCCTCCTTAGCGTCAACAGTCCTCTGAGAAGCTCAGTCTTCGACCATCGGGCGCTTTCCTTTCTGCAGAGATTTCTCATAATGGGCTACAACTTGAGGAGCGGTCTGCATGAGTTTTTCCCTCGTGAACCAGCGGTCCTCCTTGGGATCAGTATTATGTCGGAACCGAACGCGGTACTGCAGCTTCGGTTTCGGAGGACGTCCCCTGCCTGTAGGTCTCTGAACTGGCAGCTCCCTGTGATCCACGATGTCATGAATGTCCACTTCTGCATCCATGGTTGGGGGCAGCATTGAGCGACGAGAAGGAAACTCATCTGTTTCCTTGAAAGGCGCAAACTTAGAAGCGTGAAAGACAATGTAAGTTCGGAGATGACCAGGGATCCGGATAACATAAGATGCCCCATCCGGATGTGTTCCAACGATGTCCAAGACTTCCCAGGGTCCAAAGTACTGGGGCATGAGTTTGCGGGAAATCCCGTGCTCCTGTCCCAGTTCTGAAAGACTTAACCTAGACTCTGTCCCCAACCTGAAATCTCGAAGGACGGCGGTGTCTATTTTCAGACTCTATCATTGCAGCCTGTGCCTTCTGCATCTGTTCTACAGCCTGCTGCATCTTCTGTTCATACCGATAAGCAAATTCTAAGGTACCTGGTGCAGCAGTGGTCTGATTCTCAGGAAGAAAGTCTAAGGGCAGTCTAGGCTTGAAAGTTAGCAGTAAGCTGTTTGGACTCACCCCGGTGGCGCTGTGTACAGCGTTGTTGTATAAGCTGGCGATGAGAGCAAGCTTCTCATCCCAGTCCACCTGATTGAGCTTGATACAATGCCTCAACAGGTGTTGAACAGCGCGGTTCAGTTGCTCAGCTTGGCCATTGGACTCTGGGTGGTTCCCAGAAGTCATTTGCAAATGGGTCCCCTGTTCCGCAATAGTGGCTTTCAACACCTCACTGGTAAATCGGACATCCCTGTCACTCGCTATGGACTTGGGCAACCCAAAATCTCTTACCCAATTCTCTTTGAACATCTTAATGACATACTCCGTTTTAGTTGTTGCCGGCATCGCTACTAATCTAGCAAACTTACTAAATCTATCCACGATGACGTAGATATAGCGCATTCCACTCTTGCTGGTGATCAGAGTCTCCATGAAATCCATGGACAGACTCTCACCAGGCCTTTCCGGAATCGGAAGCGGCATCAAGAGCCCAAGAGGGGCCTGTGTACGTGGCTTGTCTCTTTGACAAACTTGACACGTCTCCACGTACAATTGAGCATGTCGCACCATTGTGGGCCACCAGAATCGCTGTAGTAGATTAGCTGCGGTCTTTTTGTACCCAAAATGACCGGTGGCATCATGACATTCACCTAGAAACAAACTACGCAAAGACTCACTATTAGGAACACACAATCGTTTATTCCCTGCCTTCTCAAGGAACAGCAAGTCATTGACCAATTCAAACTCGGCAGAGGTCTTCTTGTCCTTCGCCTGGAGTCTGCGTATGATCTCAGACATGAACTGGTCCTCGCGATAGGCTTCCACCAAGGACTGAGTAACATTGTCCGCCGTCAGATCGAACTCAGTAATCAGCGCACCTGAGAAATCAGGTGTACGCGACAAGGCATCAGCAACCTTGTTGTGCTCCCCTTTCAGATACTGAGGGTCAAAGTCATATTGCTCAATGACTTCGATCCAACGCTTGAGAGCGTCAGAGAGCATCGGCTGAGTTCTGATCCATCTCAGGGTCTGATGATCAGTCTTGAGGATGAAGAACCTCCCAAGGAGATAGTGCCTCCAATGGGTCAGAGCCTTGTACACCGCATAGAGCTCCTTCTCATAGGTGGACTTAGCCAACTTCTGAGACGACATTTTCTTGGACATGTACTCTACATGCCTCAACTTTGGCCCCTCCTGATGCGCGAGCACGGCGCCAATGCCATATTGGCTGGCATCCGTGGTGACTATAAACGGCTTATCAGGATCAGGAAGTTTCAAGACCTTGTAGTGCGTCAATGCATGCTTCAAATATCTGAAAGCAGCCTCACACTCATCTGTCCATTCCCATGGGGTGTCAAGGCGGGTCAGATCAGTCAAAGGAGCGGCCACTATGCTATAGTTCTTAACGAAAGTCCTATAGTAGCCAGTCATTCCTAAGAAAGATCTCATCTCAGTCACATACTGAGGACGTGGCCAATCACGAATGGTGGCCACCTTCGCGTCATCGGGCTTCAACCCTTTCGTGGAGATCTCATGACCCAAGTACAAGACACGGGTGCGGCCAAACTCGCACTTCTCACCGTTGATCTTGAACTTGTGTTGTGGCAGGAGACTGAGGACTTTGTCCAAATGTGCAACGTGCTCCTCAAAAGTCTTACTAAAAATAAGTATGTCATCGAGGTACACGATGACAAACTTATCCAAGTAGTCATGGAATATCCGATTCATAGCGTGTTGAAAAGTGCTAGGAGCATTGCAAAGGCCGAAAGGCATCACCACAAACTCGTACAGACCGTACCTGGTTTGAAAGGCGGTTTTGTGTTGATCCTCGGGCCGGATTGCAATCTGATGGTACCCGGACTTCAGATCTATCTTTCTGAAGTACCGACACCCTTGCACTCTATCTAGCAGATCATCGATGCGTGGTAGGGGCTCTCTGTTCTTTACAGTGATGGCATTGAGGCCCCTATAGTCAATGGACATCCTAAGTGTACCCTCCTTCTTAGGTATGAATAGTACTGGAGATCCATAAGGAGAGACACTCGGCCAGATCCAACCCTTCTCTACGAGTTCCTTGAGTTGCCGGCGAAGCTCATTGAGCTCGCCTGGAGACATCCGATAGATCTTACCCTTCGGAATACTAGACCCTGGGATAATCTCTATCGCGTGGACGACCTCCCTCTCAACTACTCCTATCGGCTCTTCAAATAGATCAGGGTACTTAGCAACTACTCCCTCTATCTCCGGTGGCATTTTCACCGGCTCGCCTGCAACAGAGACAAACTAAATATATACCCTCCTCCTGATTTTGCTTATTATAATTGTAGAACGTGGCCGCACGCATGCACCCATAGGACTCAATCAGACTACTAGCTTTGGACTTATGTGATCTGGCGGTCCCTCCACCTGTCAAAGTGTGTTTGACCACTTTTCAGTCCCAGTCAAACTGGGGCTGTGCCACAGAGAGGTAGGACATACCTAGTAAAATATCCATTGGGAGCTCGTCACTCACTAGGAACGAGACGTGATGTCTCAATTCCCCTCCCGCGTACGGGAAACAACACTCCACAGTTTGACTACCATGCGCTGTTTGTTGGCACAGGTCGACTCCACAGGTCGACTCAGGCGCTGCACTTGCCCCTGTAAGTGCAGTCTCTCAACGCGCGCGCGACTGATAAAGTTCCTAGTCGAGCAAGTGTCATAATAGGCCCCGGCCTTGCGGCTGCCAATGACAACCTTGCTGACGAACATCTCACCCTTAGGGGCTTTGACTAGGGCTGTCCAAGAAGCTAGCGGGTCTGATCTAGACCACTCCACCTCTAGCTCCTCTAACGAACACATTCATCGAACAGAGGCTCGATGGGTCTGAACGTGTTTGCGGGACGACGCTGGAGTCAGTAGCTTGGGCCATCTCTCGAGATGGTGAGGGTGTCTCCACCACCTCGACCCTAGCAGGAACAGCTACTATTCCTACTGGCCCGACGTGTTCACTGCCTGAAGTATTGGCAACATTGCTACCGACGGGATGAGAGGATCCCAGTACATGCCTCATCGTAGGCTGCATCTTTTCAGTTACCTTCTTATTGCGGCACTTGTATTGGCTATGGCCATATTGACCACAACGGATACAGGCCTGCCGTGAATACCGATCTCTCCACACGTCCGCAGTGAGACCCGCTTTCTCCCTTGGAGGAGCGTTGGGGTCAACTTGACTCCTTGACCGAGAGCCTCCGCGGCGTCTACCGGTCGCCTTACCTTTCTGAGCTAC
>BFEA01000465.1:606133-627720 GCA_003427395.1 Chara braunii | reverse complement strand
CATCAGTGCAGACCACTACCCAGCCTTATACAAAATCCAGGCCAGATTCTAGTCCCGGTTTCCCGACTCTTCTCGAAACTGCGCTCCCTCTATTCAGCCGCCGCCACTGGACTAAACACAACTTCCCAGCTCACCACGTGTATCGTAAAAAAGACATCAAAAAAAAAAAAAAAAAAACTAAACCAGTTCCCGTCATCATCCATATACCTTCGATCCCGTCAACAAAAAAATACAAACTGCAGATAAACTAAACCAGTTCCTGTAAAATACAAACTGCGATCCATATACATCCGTAAAAAAAAAAAAAAAAAAAAAAAAAAAAAAAAAAAAAAAAAAAAAAAAAACTAAACCAGTTCCCGTCAACAAAAAAATAAACTGCAGATAACGTTCCTCCAGTCAACGGCCTTCGACCCCATAGCATCACACCTCTCATCCAGCCAACCACCTTCGATCCCATCGCTCCATATGCCAACGCCAACTAAGGGCGTCGCTGCACTACTCTTGAAATGCACAAAAGACAAAAATCATGTGGCTGTATCTTTCCATGTTCTAGTGGAAGATTCACTCTCGTTTTGCACCTTTCAAGAGTAGTGCAGCGAGGCCCTAAAGCTCATCAGTACAACCCCCCAGCTTATATGCCTAGCCAATAGAAATTCTTCTACATTTCACATCTGCCTGCTTATGTCCGAACCTCCGCCAATTCGTCAGTACAGGCAGCCACTCACTCCACAGACCACCAATCTTCCTTGAAAAAGAGTACAGCACACCGTCAAACAAATCGTCTGGGTAACCCCTTTTCCATAGCTCGCTCTTCAACGACACCAGAAAGGGTAAGTACGCTCCTACAACCGAAGCATATGTTTTTGCACGATGCATGAAAGAAAGACCCAATGACCGCCATCTTTTGCTGCTTACTTTGAATATGAGATAAAGTCCCGAGTCGTTTGGAAAACCAAATCGCCATTCAGCCCTTTCCGCATGTTTCTTCGTGAGTGGAAAACAATCAATCATCATCCTATTATCATCCTCAGTGTGCAAAACACACCCCAGATAATCCCACGTGGCTCCCTCAGTAGTTAGTCTTCACAAGAACAAGATCGCCATCATAACAATCGCTAAACGTAGAAATCAACCTCATTGCCCTTGTCTTCGACTCCGGTTCTCTTTCTTTGTACCGAACAAAAACCGAAACGTCATCGATCAACCGAAAACCATCAAATGGCTGCCGCTCATTACCTAAACTATTCAGGAAAGTTAACTCGTTAAATGCACACAGCAAACACACCAACGCAGGACTTGACGATTTTCCCATGGGAATGCCGACCACCTGTCGCAGGCATCGCCCCGCTGCCATGATAGCGTAAGTGTTGTTGAGTTCAAATTTCACGAACGTCCATATTTCCTCAACGGTCATGAGCTTCCAACCCTCTTCCAACCTGCCTCGTAGCAACTTGGCCTCTTTACTCTGTTTCCTTAGCGCAACACCCTTCACTTTCTCTTTCTTCCAAAACTCGATAACCCAATCGACTGCATTCAAAATCGAATTGTTTGGTAAATTTGAAAACCTTTCTTTAATATCGAACGAAGCACCCAAGAGACACTCCCTTTTTCCCACTGCCCTGTTGATTCTTCGAATCTCCCCCACAAGCTTGTCTGCATTCTTTAAGTTCACATTGGAGCCCTTCGGTAGGTTCCAAAGCAGCTGATTAATTGCTTTGCTGGACACCATTTTGCCACGTTTCGCCGAGTCTTCCGTACGAAGGACAGATCGGCCGCCACCGGGTTACATCCTTGTGTTTCGGCAAGCAGTACGCCTTGCCCAATGCTCCGTCCTTTTTCCATAATCCCACACTTGACAGTCCTAACCCCTTATATCTGATGCAGCACCTTTGCACAATCTCCTTCTCGTCACGGTGGAATATCTCGAACACAGGATTCCCAAAAAACAAGGTTGACATCCCGACCTCATACACTCGTGGGCAACAAACAAAAGTGTCACCCATGTTGTGGTCCAACGGGCAGCACACAAGCCCTTCGAACAGTGGTAGTAGTTCCCGTAGGTCATCCTCGCCCAAACACTCCTTATACTCCGTAGTAACAGAAGAGAAACATGACTCTACTCCTTGGAAACAATGGTCATGACTCTACTCCTTGGAAACAATGGTGGCAGGGAGGTATGGGCCCGAAAGGCCTTCAAGAGTTCCTTACTCACTTACGAGCACCTGTCATGCCCAGATGGTTTCAGCACGTTCTTCGACGTTTTGACCCACCCTGGCATTTCCCCACCTCACTCAGTCTACATGCTACATGTTCGTCAATCCTTGCAAATCTAGAGTCCGCTTCCTCACAGCGACAAGAAAAAAAACGGTGCCCCTCGTTATTCGTTGAAAATTATGAATTCTGTCAGCGATCGATTTGTTCTGACACCAAACAACTCTCATTCTTCTAACTAACATCTCCTTTCATGCTTTTGATATCGCCATCTTCCTAACGATCTCAGCACAAAAACGATGGACCTTACTCTTGCTCACCCGATCGTCAAACGGTAGCTTTACCACAAGCCTTTGACGGACTCGCAACCCGAATTTATTCTGAATAACACTTGACAAAAAATATCGTAGTCCTGCATGCAACGTGTCCGCTTTTCGCCAAAAGTATGTACGACAGTATTAAGCATACACCAGATTATCCAACCCCCAACCCGCAAGTTCCTTCTTCTTCATCGGGCACCGCAGCGCTTCGGCCAGCGGCCCCTTCAACGACAGGGATTTACTCAGGAACGGAATAACCTTAACGACATGAAACACATGTACCTCCCTGTAGCCAAACCCCGAGCATGCCTCAGCTCACCTGTTCCAAACTTGCAGGTAACGGTACTCCCCCCGAACATTCTTCTCAGTGTTCTCACCACTTTCCATTTGTCCGAAAATCGATCTCCTCTATTGCACATAAACATACAGTTATGTAACGAATTCAGTCTACAGTGCTCTAGAATCCGTAGCAAGCGCCCCATCACCAATCCAAAAGTGGTTCGGAAACTGAGCAGACCTCCTCGTTTAGTCTTCTCCATCTGTTGACTAAGCAGTCTCTCCTTAGCCTTCCTTCTTTTCTTTACACCCCGGTCTTGACTTCTTTGATCTCCGACCTCTCCCTCTCACATTCAACGATGGGCAAAGTTCCTGAATAAAAAAGTTATCGGTAGCATTCAAATCCTCCTCCTTACACGTCGCCAATGGAACGACGACATACTTGTGAGCCCCATACCTTCTAAACCAACGGTAAAGCTTCTCATTCCTTCTCCTCTCCTGTGCAATACCCAGCTGGCCGGACCTTTAAACGTGTTCCCCCCATCTTGTAGTCATGTCCCTGTTCGTGCTCCCAACATACAAATGTTGACACCATGGGGAGAAAAGTGCGTACACCACCGGTCCACTACCTGTACCAAAGTCAAACCCATCGCGTCCAACTTGGATAACATATTTGACCAGCTTCTCGCCCCAAGCGACTGCTCCCGCAACGATCATCATAGAAACGAAAAGACTTAACAACCCATTCAACATCTTGCATCTTAACCGCGTGGTAGAAGTGGATCGAAACATGCAGCACCTCTCAGTGAGTCTCCAGAGGTTGGTCACGTCCGGGCATGTACCTACTACGAAGTAGTGGAAAGGTCGTCGACACTCGCCGCAACTTCGTCCGCCCCATCCTCCGAAACATCGAGCACTGCCTTTTGGCCCTTCTCTCCCCCATTGTCTTCATTATCGAATTCTCTAGCAGTACGTACTCTGGCGATCTCCTCTCTTGTAATATCAAGCTTTTCATACGTACCTCCTTCTTTGTCGCAAATCGTCAAGATCTCCTCCTTGCGCATACCTTTCAAATCTTTCCTCGTCTTCCTCAAAAACCTCTCACGATCACTCATCAGGTCAGCCGGGCTAACTCCCTTCGCCCTATCGGTCATCCGTGTCGAACCCCCGGCCACCTCATCTATCTCGTCGGGACTTCAGGTTAGTGGCTCCTCCATGTTGCCTTTTCTCCATTTCCAACTTCTTCATCCGCTCGTGCAGCCTTTCGATCTCCAGGTCATCGCAAGCTTTCTGTGCTCTAATTTTCTTCAAGTCTTCCTCCGCTTCGCGCCGAGCTTTCACCTCCTTCATTCTCATTTCTTGCAAGACATCCACCTCCATCCCATGTCGCTTCACAACACTCTTGTAGTGCTCGTCTACCCTCAATCTCGTCGCATCTGGCGTCGCTCCTTGCACTGTGCGTGCCCGCACTCTCGCTTGCGTGACTGGAGTAGCTTCGACGGCCAGGTTTCCCTGTTTCTTACCGGGTCGAAGCGCCTCGTTTTTCCAAGCTTCGGCGTCTGCCACTGCCTCGTCTTGTAATCTCCTCTCTTTGGCTATCTCTTCTTCGAGCGCGCCAAACCTTTTTTCGGAGGCTGACTTCAGCTCGGCCACCTCCTTCTTCAGCAGGTCAACAGTCTCCTTGTCACTCACCGAGGTCGACGCAGCCCATTCTTGTTGGTTCCTCTTAATCTTCTCGATCTCATCACGCTGTCTCGCTACTCCGTCTTCTCCTTTGTCTTTGCTCATCTTCCCTTTTTGTGTAGACGTTGCAGAGTTCCCGTGTTGACTATTCTTCAATCATTTGATCTCTTCTCGCAACTTGGCAATTTCGTCATCTCCTTTGTCTTTGTCCTTTTTCCCCACTGCGCTGCTGATCACATCTAACTTCGAAATCAGCTCTTTAGCAAAAATGGAGTGCATCTCCTCCCGGCCTTTCTTCTCCTTCAACCGCCTATCCTCCTCTTCCTTCTCTTCTTCTTCTTTTCCTCTTCCTCTCGTACGGCTTTTTCTCTAGCCTCATCAGCCTCGTGCTTACCCCTGATCTTGGCAATGAGCTCGTCTAGATGTGACACCCGCCGGCCCAGCCCGCCTCCATTACAGTACCCCCCTTTATAGTAACCATTGTATGCGGGTGGTCCCGTATAATCGACGCACCGCCATACGCCGGAGTCTGTACCGGAACTAAAGCAGTACTTGTGGAACCATTCTGTCCGTTCAGTCCTTTGTTGGGAAGGTGGCGGAATCTAGCTATATGACCTAGCTGTCCACAGTTATAACACCCTGGATCTCTAGCACCGGAGTTCTTCTGATTAGAAGCCATCCCGACCTTTCGGACAGTACGGTGGAGCCACGCGACGGCCGTAGTATAATCTCTACGCCGGTTACACCTCGAGAAAAGGTATTCGGCTTACGCAGGACCGTTAGCAAGGTTAATCAGGGAATCAAGACGATTCATGCACCATAGACTCGAGACGAACAACCGTAGAATGACTTCACACGAAGGCACAGGATCGGACAAAGCTTTGAGAGAAAACCCGAACGTGACAGCTGCTTGAGAAAAAATACATAGAGAACAGTAGCAGCTATGGTGGAACCGCGTTCCACTTCGGCGACGACCCTACCGGTTTCACCTGACCGCCGTGCCAGGATCATCAGGAGTCTTGGAGATCAGACTTCCGTAAAGCTATTTTAACTGTTCCCRTAACCCACGTAGAAGTCGTCGTTCTCGAGAATGAGACTACCTATGTCCAAGTACAGCGAAAACTGGAAACAAGGACTGAAAGACCACAGGCCGAAAAAGGTGAATAGATCCTCAAAGAAGAACCAGGTTAACCCATTCCATAATGAATAGTATCGCACCCTCCGAACCACATCAGTGCAGACCACTACCCAGCCTTATACAAAATCCAGGCCAGATTCTCTGTATTGGGAAGGGGCCATGCTAATCTTCTCTGTATATCGTTCCTATTTTTAAGGATGTCCCGAAGGACGAGACCGGAGTATATCTCTCTCTACCATGGGGAGAAAGACAAACCACAAAGAGCCAGAAGCATGTTCCTTGCATTGGAAGACACGAAAAGAAAGGGATGAACCAGAATCATTCTCCATGCCGAGGACTGATGAAATTGCCACCTCTCTCCTTGCCCTCACTCTCGGGTGCGCCTGCCACATTGCGAAGATTCTGGCCCTCGCCTTGAAGACAGGTAGATAGAGATTCCCTTCGCTCAATCTGCAAGGAGAGAACTGGAATGCCTACTGGGTGGGGCTACCACATCGCGAACCAGGCCCATGGACCTGGTAGCCTGGCCTCACTCTCAGGTGCCCACTCATGGCTCTAGTGTCATAATGGCTTCTAGTCCACTAGAACAATTTGCTATTATTCCATTGATTCCTTTGTTACTTAGGTTTTCCAACGCCCTCGCGGCATTAGGCGCATGGGCACCTGAGATAGATCCAGGCGCTGGCAGGTGCCCCCACTCATGGCTCATGGAGCAGTGCAGCTGGACCATTAGGTGAATGGGACGGGCCCCATTAGGCGCAAGGCCCTCATGGCATCATTAGGCTCATGGGCTCTGTAACCTAAGTGGGCCCGGCTCATCTAGCTAACAATGGTCCAGCTGCCATTTCTCCTTGCGCCGAACCCGCAGATGCCCACTTACGGACCTAATGGCAATAGGCTCACGAGACGGGCTCATGGGCTTAATGGTCCAGCTGGAATTGCATCGGTACCAGCTCATGGACCTAATGGTCCAGCTGGAATGACCTTGGGACCATCTGGAATGACCTTGGGACCAACTGGAATGGATTTGGCACCAGCTCATGTACAAAAAGGTCCAGCTGGAATGACGTTGGGACCAGCTGAAGAACCTGAGGTCCCAAGGTCATTCATTCCAGCTGGTCCCAAGGTCATTCCAGCTGGAATGGATTTGGCACCAGCTCATGTACAAAAAGGTCCAGGTGGAACAGTCCCAGGGCCTTGTCTCACCGCAGGATGGAAACTCTCTGAAGGTGGGATGAGTTTTGCCCAGTGAACGCGGACTTGATGGCATCCAGGTTCATCTTCCCGGGTTGGACCTGATAACCCTCTGGTTTACACAATGACAAGATGCGATGGGAGCTATGGGGATGTCACTGTAAGTAAGGGTCAGGCACCAGCTGTCCTGTTTTTTTTTTTTTTTTAAATGCTAACAAAGCATCCTGAACATTACCAGGTCTTGCTGATGCTCATGGTTTGTGAGCATGATTATAGCGCCACTGGGACTTTATCCTCCGGCAGCCTTATTTGTTGCATATGTCTACAGACTCTAAACGTTTGTTCGTACGCAGTTTTTAAGTGCTCCGAACCAGGTCCAATTGTGTAAGCAAGGTTCAATTAGCAGGAAACCAAAAAATAATCAAGTACTGCCGCTAACGCACCCTAGCCAGCGACTGAGTTGTGGAAGTTACTCAGAGACTTCATGCAACGCATCTCACTTGTGTTTTCATGATTCGACATTATAACCACCGGTTCTCACGACGGTCAAGAATTAGCCTTAAAAAAAAAAAAAAAAAGGGCTACCGGTAGGACGGTGGGAAATGCAGTGAATCGCCGCCATGATTTATTTCGGGGTTGATTTTTTTTTTTTTTTGTCTATTTTTTCTGATATTTTTCCTGGAAAGATTGCAACATAATCTACCGGGAGTCGGGGGTCCGGGACACAAATTTTCAGATTTTTCTGTGCATTATGCTGAGCGCGAAAAATCGCTGAAGTTGCAGTACTTTTCTGTTGGCCCATAGGTGGCAGAGAAGCCACAGAGTGGCAAAAATGAAAAAGATATCTGATAAAGGTTCATAAAACCGATCCCACATAACGATGAATGGGAAGGAATATTAAGTGCAGAATTGCCAGGTATATTTAATTGGGTCACGAGTTTATCTAAACATTTTTTTATATGTTTTTTAAACTTTTTTTCTGATATTTTTCCTGGAAAGATCACTACCTAATTTACCGGATCTCAAATTTTCTCATTGCATCATTCTGAGCATGAAAAATCGCTGGAGTACTTTTTCCGTTGTTCAGTAGGCGGCAGAGTGGCAAAAGGGAAAATGTGCCAAATTGGCATGATGATTATGTCACTGTCTAAACTTTCTTTTTTCCTCCAGTTTTTTTTACATTTTTCCTGGAAAGATCACGGCCTGATCTGTCAGATCTCAAATTTTCAGATTTTTTCTGTCCATTATTCTGAGCTTGAAAAATTGCCAAAGTCGTCGTTTGCAAATTGCGTGACTGGCCCCACTGCTGCCTGTCGGTCCATGGTGCACCCCTGCCAAATGAGTCCCAGCTGGCGGGGCGACGAGCGGTTTAATGAGACGGAAAGAAAGCGGCCTGCCACCCAATTTTTGTCTGCTTTCAGTTCTACTTGGCTTCTTGCTGAATTGATCTACGCTGATTCTTTTTTTTTTTATGTATGGTCAGCTGTTGCGATCCACTCACTTTGAGGTACACTGATCCTTTGACATTGGAAAGCTTTTTTTTTTCTTTTTTCTTTTTTTGAAGCTCCATCTATTTGTGGGGAGCTCCCGTGAACTGGCCAACAGTTCAGAGTCCCCGCGCATAAGTGAGCGGGCTATACTACCGATGGGGGTCATGTGCTATAACGGGCTGATCTTCCCCAAGAGTTCACATCGACGGGAAGGGTTAGCACCTCAGATCGGGGCAATCGTCTAGTAATGGGAAAATAAAGTAGAGGAAATTTGGCTATATGCTGGGACATCCATAGTTTCTAATCAAAAAAATAAGTGGAGCTAAGTGTGCGGTGATTGCCAGCGTCCGTGTGGCGTGTTGTGTGTGGTGTGCATTGAGTCTGGACACTACAGCCTTGCAGGGGTGGGGCGGATATCATGGCCCATTCACGGCCCGTATGGTTCCGCTTTAAATTTGAACACCGTGTCCTGCCTGCAGTGGTTACGATAAGTGGTTCCTCTTGGGGCCGAGGTCGCCGGTTCGAGTCCGGACTTGCACGGAGGAGCGCTGAGGCCCAGAGGGGGTTACTGATCCAATGACAGCTGCTGCGAAGCAGCGAGGTTCAAACTCTCTGTGGCTGGTTTAGGATCTTGCGCGTTGTGAAAAAAAAAAAAAAAAAAAAAAAAAAGGGATCTTGCGCGTTGTATCGAATTCACGCCGAGGGGTTGTGGAAGGCCACAGCCCAGCGTAGCATCCAGGATGCACCCTGCCAAGTCTTAGACTCGCCACAAGGACTGGCAGAGCAACAGATGGTTGATGTCAGACAGCGTTTTTATCACGAGGACCACGATAATTGGGAACCTCTGGGGGCACAGTGGGTATCAGGACACAGTTAAACTACCCGCGGACGTTTCCGTGGCGGGAGAATAAAAAATGCGTGGTCTTGAAAACCAGCGCAACTTTTGGGGCTCGGCCTGCAGAGCGAAATGGCGGGTGGCGCGGGCCAATGAAGGCCCGCACTGGTTCGATTGTCTTGCTTGGCGCAGGGGGCGGTTTCTAGGCCCACAGAAAAGTGCTGCGGAAGTAGTGGTTTAATCTGCCGGCTCGCACGACCCAAAAGTTCTCGAATCCATCGTCCAAGGGGCTCACAAGCGTCTAACTGTACGTTTTTGTATTGTGGCCTTCTGCGCTCGATACTGGCCCAGGCGCGAACTATCTTGGCCTTACAGTGTAAACCGCTATGACCCGACCTAGATTTGCAAGAACTCGCGTCAAAAAAAAAAAAAAAAAAAAAAAAAAAAAAAAAAAAAAAAGATGATATGATACAGGATTACGAGAAGGTTTGCATCAGGCAGCCTGTTTCACGAGAGGTGCGAGAAAGGAGATCCGCCTCGGATGATGGGTAACGGTGCAGCTAAGCCACCAGTACCCCCCCCCCTCCGGTGGTGGGGACCGCACTTCCAATGTACCGGTTGTATTTGTACTGGTTTGATCCGCTCGGGTGCGGAGAAGTAATGGTGTATCAACTCAGGATCCATCAAAGTGGCGGGCTTAAACCACCAGCACATCCATCGAAGTGGCGGGTCTAAAGACTCTAAACCACCAGCACGTTTCCCAGGCATTTTTTTCAGAGACGCAGCGTACGCGCTGACACGTCTGCTGGGAAGTACCAGGGCGTCGTTTCGTTTTGTGGCACATCCATCTGGCAACCCGGGTCGCATGTGATGCCCGTTTTGCTGCCCGGGTCGAATGCCATTGGATGTCCCCGGCAAAACGGCACCCCGGTACTTCCCGCCCGACGAGGCAGCATGCTCGCGGGGTTTCTGAAAAAATGGCTGGGAAACGTACTGGTGGATGAAGATGAAGGTACAGAGTGCGGCGATGCAGTGTTTGGGTTACAATGATGACATCAAGATTTCACGTGTGGGCCTCCACTGCCGAAGAGTCGGTCAGCACGTTCGCTTTGCCGGCCAGCATCACGCAAAGGATTTCGTTGTCAGGGGCTTTTATAGATTACAGACAAGTAGATTGCGGAGCCCAGCCCATGTGACCGGATTGAATTGTGCACAGCACCACTACACACGCTTTGCCGGCCAGCATCACGCAAAGGATTTCGTTGTCAGGGGCTTTCATAGATTATAGACAAGTAGATTGCAGAGCCCAGCCCATGTGACCGGATTGAATTGTGCACAGCACCACTACACACGCATCACCGTTGACAAAGACAAAGTTGGACAAACTGATCACGAGCTCGAATCCTGATTGATAAAAAAAAAAAAGGTTGTAGAGGGAAGCCTGTCCAATGTCTGAGCTGAACCCCCACATGTCCTCTGGATTCAGATTCCAGAGTTCCTGGGCAGGTGCAATGGATGTAGTCAAGTCGGACATCATCCGAGGAATAGAAGTTGGCTGAAATTGGAAGGAAGGAAGGAAAAAAGCAGACTGACAACACTGGTTCTCCACATCTGCAGTAAGCACATGACCCTGTCAGAATGAACCTGAGCGTCTTGATGGTCAGGTGCATTCTGAAATAGATGGGAGTGTCTTTTTCAAGTTCTGACAAGCTCCCTGCCTGGTAATTTGCCTCTAGTTGATATGAAAATGTTTGAATCGTGTTTTGTTTCCTGTTTTCTTAAAAAAAGAAAAAAAGAAAAAAAAAAAAACTACTTCTGGTCTATGGACTGACGGCAAAGGTCTTCATGAAAAAAAAAAAAAAAAAAAAAAAAAAGGAAAGCGAAAACTAGGAGTCTAGGGCGCAGCCACGGTGTCAGTTCCAAAACGCAGTCTGGGCAGTACGCGTATGTCTCAGTGGTGGGGGGGGTGTTATGTTCGAGGGATGCCTGGAATGCATTTTGAAACTGTTTTTTGTCACTGCGCAAAAGTTGCCCCAAAAAGGAAAAAACAAAAAATTGCCCGAGGGGCCCTGAAGTGAATCATCGTGTGAACTTTCCATCTCCTATCTTAAAATTTTACTTCTCTCTCCCCCCCTTCCCCCGCCACTCTTTGGCTCACTCTTTGGCTCTCACTCCGTCAAACCGCCATTGCACTGTGCTTGCAGAGGTCACCTTTATAGGCTTGGGAGTAGTGGTAGGTATGTAGTGAAAGGTGAAATTGAGTGAAGAATATAGCTTTGCAAAAAAAAAAAAAAAAAAAAAAAAAGTCACTCTAGGCAAAAAAAAATTGACGGCTGTCAGAATAAATAATTATAAATTTGACAGCCTCCCTTCGACAGTTGCCCCCCTTTAGCCAGACAACACTGTAAGGTGGACGCACTAGTGACTGCAAGATGGAAAAAGACGAACTTGCCTGAAGGTACGACAAAGATTAGTCCATCCCGACCTCACCTGCACTCACCAAATAAGTCGATGGCGCAGCCGAGGACTGTCGAAAGCATCAGAGTAGCAGGAGGCTGTGTGGGGAATCAACAACGTTCGACAGGAGGAGGTGTCGAGAAGCATTCTCTGAAGTCTCCAATTTCGAAAGCCTGTGTGGCGAAGAGAAACTAACGAAAAAAATTGTGGTCCCAACAGTGGTGTGGCGAGGCCCTTAGGCCCTTTATTTAGGGCATACGAGCACTTGAGACTTTTTCTACCAAGCTCTGGACTTCAAATGTCGCCCAGATACTTCCAGAGGTCCGACCGACTGGTGGTAATTGCAGTCCCAATCTGTCAGAGACATTTAGGAAAGTGGCAGTAGGAGTAGATGCCTTCAGGAGGAAAATTTCGCCTTTCAGAAAAACCCTTATGGAGACCCCCTTTGGCATGTGCAATGGCAGAGAGGGTTGTTAGCCTTTATGGAGACCCCCTCGGGCATGTGCAACGGGAGAGAAGAGAGGGCTGTTCAGCGCGGCCTCTACTCACCAGATGCCCACACAAAAGAAGAAAAAGTTTCAGGCAACAGCTGTCAGTTGTTGCTGCAACGAATTGACTTCCGCCAGTACTGATCCCCCTCCTCGAAAAACTCACAGCTGTATACAGTCTGCATAAGCAAATTGAAATAAGTTCGAATAACCGTTCGTTTGTCATTTTTTATTGTATGTTCTCGTTTTGTTGGTGGGCCCGTACTCGTTATGGGACGCTGGGCCCGGTTCCCAGTTCGTGCCAACTTGTGGGGATATGGTTGTATCTATGGGACGCTGGACCCAGCTGGGCCCGTACTGGGCCCGGTTCCCAGTTCGTGCCAACTTGTGGGGATATGGTTGTATCTATGGGACGCTGGACCCGGTTTCCAGCAGGTGCTGCTCCCCACCAATAGATGGAGCTTTGTTTTTTCAAAAAAAAAAAAAAAAAAAAAGGTCGCGGGCTGCTTCACAAGTAGAGTAGAGAGGCAAGCAACGAAGTGCTTGTACTAATCTAATTATAAATAAATTATAAATGAGATTAGAATAGAATGTCGGGCGACTGAATATTTGATTTGAACACAGAACAGCTCCCTAGGTTGGATTCGAACCAATTAGAAAGGGGCAGCCTGCAGGGGGGAGTAGCGGGGGGTAGCGGGGGGTGCACGGAATTCCAGGCACGCGGACCTCAGCTATTGTTTATGCTCATTTTCACCAAAGAAAAACTCGAAAACAAATGAGGCATGCGAACGGGCCTAGCCCCAGTTGGTACACCCCCACGAGCCGTTGAAAAACAGACCCGATTCAAGTCTATATGCAGGTAATTGTGAATTGCCCGGGGCTGGTCGGTCAAGGATGAAATCTGTGTGGGGGGGCGACCCCTCCCCCAGCAATCAATCAATCAAAACTGACCCATCAGCATGTCCTTGGTACACTCCTACTTATGAGCATCTATCCAACCTACGATCCCAACAGGATTTCAAAAGATCAATACGCCATCTAGCAATTGGTCAGCAAAAGATAAACAAGTGCCAGTGGCGCAGTCCAAAAATTCCCCCGTATTCACCTATATCGATTTAGCCGACATCATGTACGAAAAAAAGAAGCATTGCAGAGTACCAATAGCGAAGAGTTCCCCAAGCTCCCTATTCTAATCTCTATAACCATGTGTACCGAAGAAGAAAGATACACCAGCATCATACATGGTTCTTACAGGTGGGAGCATTCTACATATGACCAAGAGGTGCAGGGATAGAGCGCATACGACATAGGCGAGGGACGTGGCGTAGATGAGGTAGGTGAAAAGACGGGACATCGACTGAGGACGAGGAGGGGAGCAGTCGGAGGCAGGACAGAATTGCGGAGTAGCAGGGGGCCGGTACGAATTGAACGCATCATGGATTACAGGTGCGCATAGTGCAATGACTAAAACCAGGCCCGAAAAAAACAAAGCACGGAGTAACAATCGGAAAGAATCCATGGCTGCGATTTTGAGGAGAAGATTCGAACTCAAGCTTGGCACTTCCTCAGCATTGACTGCGCAGTGGAGATGTTGGTGGCGAGAGGGAAATTGCAGCAGCAGATATAGTGGCGGCGGGGGGCGTTTATCGTTGAAACAAAGGCCAAGTAGGCTAAAAACAGCGCGAGTATCGCAATGATGCAGAACTCGAAGAAGTGCGACTCCATGCCTTGGATGATTACTTCGGAGTGAAGGTCGTCAACAGATCCTACCCATTCTCAAGGCAAAACGATCACGCCCCAGACAGAACAAGGTATCCCATCCAATCAGGCAAATACAAAAACAAATACAAACACGAATACAAACGCGTCATGGTTAAAAAGTCATGCATCATTACGTGGGCGAGGAAAAGTGAAAAAAAGGAACCCCGTTTCGGCCAAGCGGCTCAAGATTGCCGACGCAACAAAGAAGGATCTGATGGAAATTTCCCAAAGATCTTTTCGCCGATATCCATCGGATCGGCTCATCAGGGGGAGTATGTATCCTCGAGTTAGCGTTCTGAAAGGGGAAGAAAAATAATGGGGGGAGATAGGGTAGAATGAGTGGATCCTCAGGGTTTTGAGTGGTCATAGGAAGAGGAACTAATTACCAGTCCAGCCGTGGATGATGACGCGGTGCTCATCCTTTCAAATTTCCAGTACGAAGATCGATCAGCCAAAAACCAACACGAAGTGCTCCACTACCCGTGAAGTCGTACTCCCAGCGATGGAGGAAGAGGATCACCATCGAGAGAGAGAGAGAGAGAGAGAGAGAGAGAGAGAGAGAGAGAGAGAGAGAGAGAGAGNGCGCGCCGTGGAGTGGAGGGAGGACCCCTCCCCCACCAACCAATCAATCAATCAATCAATCAATCAATCAATCAACCAATCAATCAATCAATGAATTTTTTTTTTTTCTTTTCTATTCATCTAATTTTTTTTGGTAGTCTTCGAAATCCACCCCCCCATTTTCAAAGTTTTTATGTTTTTTTTTTTTGCGAGGAGGTAGGGGGACCCTCCCTGACTCGAAACCCATTCCCCGCCCCCCAAATCCCCTCCCTGATCGGCCGCGGCCTCGGCTGAAATTATCGGCCGCGTTCGGCCGCGGACGGGGGGGGCCCGGCCACGGCCGACGGCCTCGGCCACGGCCGAACTCGGCTGCGGCCAGGGGGTAACATTGCAGCCATGGCACAGTGCACAAAAGTGGATCCGTGTGGGTCGTGCCATCCACCCCACTCCCGCACGGCTGTAGTGTCCTTCGACTCACATCCATCCACACACAACAACACACTCAGGCATTCGCCACACCAAGGGTGAACACACCACACTCAGGCATTCGGCACACACACTGAGTTCTCCCTCCCTCTGCTCCCGTCCAGCGTGACTGCTTGTTCAACGGGGATTTACCCACAGGCCACCGCACTCCCGCCCACATGGCTGATTTATTTATTTATTTCATTTATTTATTTATTTATATATTAAAAAAGGGACGGCGGACACACACACACACACACACACACACACACACACACACACACACACACTTGCACGGGGTTCCGAAGCGTTTTTTTCTTTTTCTTTTTCTTTTCTCTGTTTTTTTTTTTTTTGTTATGCAATAGGAAACAACAATGCCCCCCAAAAAAATATGGGCGTGCAGGGTTTTTTGAGCCCTACACGCCCATATATATATATTTTTTTCATGCGTTAGAAAAAAAAAATTCCTGCACCAAACTCGGCTGGTCGGCTGTGGCCGAACCAGGCCGATTCGGCCATCGGACGAGGCCGCGGCCGATTTCCCCCCCCCAGCCGCGGCCAAGCGTGCAACCTAGCATGGCTGTAGGGGTTAAGAAAGTTGGGTGTTGAGGCTGAGGTCGGCGGTTCAAATCCGTGCGTGCACGGAGGCTTTCCGAGGCTGATAAAAGGAGGCTGTTGAGACATCCTCGATTCGGCTGCATTAGGCAAACAAATCGCAAAATGAAAAAAATGCGATCCAGTCGGCAAACAAATTACGGGATGAAAAAGTGTGTGATTTGGCAGACCTGGCATTTCAGGCAATCTTCTTCGCCTGAGCAAACCGTACGTTCATTATAGCTGAATTTGGGCCGCATTTCAGTCTAGATACTGACCGTACGTTTTGTTCAGGTGAAGAAGGTAGTGACATGCCAGGGTTGGTAGTTCTTCCGGGGTTCGATGACGTTGGTTCCATGGTACTGGTGGTTGGATCAAGTGTAAACAAATACAAAGGGCCAGTCGACACCTGAGAACAGACCAAAATTCACTCATTCTGTGCCACAGGGAGGGGGCACTTTCACTCCTCGCAGATGCTCGCATTTGTGTTTCAATTGTTGCTTTTGCTTTTGCAGATGGGTGTCATGACTCGTGAGACACAAAAACATGGCTGCATGCCATCCTTTGCTGACGGTGTCTCACTCAGACTGCAGCGGGACTCAACTTGCCTGGCATATAGTCGGGCGACTGCTTTTCCTCCCGATTATTCCGCCTGTGGGACCGGGCCGTCGGCCTGATCTCACAGCCCATTTATTGTTTCGGCCGCTACCGGTCTTGCTACCAGCCCAGTCCAATCCAGTCAATCGGCTGGGGGTAGACCCCAGCTGCAGTCTGTCATTTGTTTCATTCTGCATTGTGTATCTTGTCTACAGTGCGAGTGTGAGGCTAGTCTACCGTGTGAGTTCGAGGTGTGTGTGTGTGGTGTCTCCTCCTGCTTGACAGCCGTCGTCTCCATCACCATCTCCACCTCTCCTTTCTCATCACGACCAGCGGGATCTTCCACGTAGGCAGATCCGCTGCACAGACCCTGCACGTCAAGCTGTTGGTTGGCTAGGTGTGGCGTGAAGCTCCTCTTACATCTCCCCTATTGAAAGTAGATCAAGTGAAGAGAGCTTCACGACACCCAGGCGTGAAGCTCCTTGCATCTCCCCTACAAAGGTAGTAGAAAAGGCCCGACAACAAGTAAGAGAAATGTACTCGAGCCACCTCAGGGCGTACTCCCATGAGGGCTTCCCTTAAACCACCAGTACCTGGAGCTACTTTTTTTCCGACCCTCCGGAGACCGGTAGGCCGAACCATGCCGAACCTAAGGCTACCGGTAGTACAACATGGAATTGAAAAAAATGAGGGGAAAAAAAGCAAAAAACAAAGACTTCTAGCATCTTTGCTAAAGCAACATCGTTTTTCTTAGCATACTTTGAACAGGAAGCATCCGATCGGGTTGTTTTCCAAAAAAAAAAAAAAAAAAAAAAAAGGAATGTTGAACAGGAGGGAGATCCCACTAACGATGTATGTGGAGTAGTGTGTGACAGTTGCGGGACGTGCGGGCGATATCCGTGTGGCATCCTTTACTCCGCGATAAATGTTGAAAAAAAAACAAAATGCCGCAATTCTGACAACGCAATGTTGTTCACCCGCCGCGAACTGCGGTCAGCTGTCAGGTTGTGGATCTTCTGGTATGTTGTGCATGTGGACGGTTCATGGACCATGTGAGGCCAACACACATTTGCTAACGTTCCCCAACAAGAGGCTTGGAATGACAGACAAGTTGTGGAAGACTCTTACATCAGCTGACATCCCTTCATGATGAGAAAAGGGGGACATTTATGTTCAGCCTCTTTTGAACGCATGCGCATCGACGCAAACGTAAGTGGAAGGTGCGTGAAAATCCAACCAAAAAAAGTTGGTATGATTTTCACGCACGTTCATGACCCCCAGAGGGGCACCACAACAAAGGCAAAAGAAATGCCACCCAATGGGAGCCCCTGAAAAGTCATATGTTTCCGCACGCCGAAAACCAAGAAAAACAACAACACTGATCACCGTTCTCATCAACGGCGCCGAAGGGTCATGCGCCCTATCCCCTACTCCACATACATCGGTAGTGGGATCTCCCTCCAGGAATGTATGGCAAGATAATTCGAAGAAACTCTTTTCTGAAAACAAAAAACAGAAAAACAAAAACAAAATCAAACTACACCATTTCTCTACACGCGCTGCTGGGGGGTGAGGGGGTTGAGAGAGAGAGAGAGAGAGAGAGAGAGAGAGACCCCTCTAGTACGGGCCTCTGGTTCCATTTACACACGCACACACACACACACACACACACAAAAAAAAAAAAAAAAAAAAAAAAAAAAAAAAAAAAAAAGAAAGAAAGAAAGAAACACTTGATGGCTATGTTACCTGATCGGACATCCGGGACCCCCCTGACCATCCGGGATGTCCGCCCTTACAACTGGGCTAAGTGTCCGACTGGAGCCCTCTGTCCGAACCTACATAAAAATGTCTATATGTATATATCACAGCCCCTTGTTTGTTGTCCTCTTCTCTCTCTCTGCCTACGGTTTTACCGGGCAGTTCTGTTTGTGACGATATATATATATATATATATATATATTTTTTTTCTTTTGAATTTTTTTCTGTGGATTCTTCTGCAGGGGTCTGGTCCCACCTACAGCGTCGAGTTTTCTCAACGCTGAGCTTTCTATCATGTGGATCTCTGCCGTTGATGTATTGCGATCTAACGGTACCAAAATACAGGAGAATAACCTATTAGATTTAGTCATTTTGTAGAATTTTTCTTTGACGTGAAATCCGTTTTGTAGTATGCGTTGGCCCTTTTGGTTTGGGCGGGAAGCCATTTTCCATTGAGAAAACTACCCTACAGAGGGTAGGGTACATTTCTCAACGGCAGTGCCTTTCCTTTTTTTTGTTTTTTAAGACCTCATTGCATCCTGAAACGGAGGAACTCTGACAGCTGTGTGTGGCTGTCTGGCATCAAACTCGTTTCCTTCTTTGGGCAATGAATGCATTTGGCCATCCACGTCGTCCCTGTCCATTTTACAAATGGTGACCTCCCGTCCCCTCACCAGGGGGAGTATCCCTTTTTCACGGAGACTTTCACTCCGACTGTTCCAGACATGTTTCATTTCTCCGAGTTACGTTATCAAAAATAAGGAGAAAAGCTGTTTCTAGCGTTTTTTTCAGTTTTTTTATTTCTTGTTTTGAATTTATTAATGTCAAAATGGCGTCACACCGTTGAGTTTTCTAAACTCAACAACGTTAGGTGGGACCAGACCCCAGGTAAGGCATATACCCATAATGTTTTTGCGGCATTTTGATAGGTAGAAAGCAAGAAAAAAAAAAAACTAAAAATCGCCAAAGATGGCAGTGTAAAAAATGTGCCCTCTGTCCAAACCCTTGTAAGTTTTCAGTCAATTTGAATTTATCAAAAAAAAAAAAAAATCATCAAAGATTGCGGTGAAAAAAAAGAAGACACCCTCCTCCTCCTCCTCCCCCTGCTGTTCTTCTTTTCCTCCTCCTCCTCGGCGTCCTCCATCGCCACGGCCTGTTCCTCCTCCTCCCCTCTTCCTCCTCTTCCTCCTCCTCCTCCCCCTCTTCTTCCTCCTCCTCCTCCTCCTCCTCTTCTTCCTCCTCCTCCTCCTCTTCTTGTTCCTCCTCTTCCTCTTCCTCCATAGCCTGTGCCCCCTCCTCCTCTTCCTCAGCTTCCTGATCCTCTTCTTCTTCCTCCTCCTCCTCCTTGTCGTCCTCCTCCTTCTCCTCCTCCTCCTCCTCCTCCTCTTCTTCTTCTTCCTCCTCCTCCTCCTCCTCCTCCTCCTCGTGTGTAGCAGTGGGCCCTCCCCTAACCCCCAACCCTCCCCTCCTTCTTACCATTTTCTTTCATTGTTGCTCAGAATGGCCTGAATTTTTTGGGGTGGGTTCCCCTAGTGGTATGCAGACCCCCCCCCGATATAAATAATAAATATATATTTTTTTTCCTTTTTTTTTTTTGACCAAAAAGCTGGTGTCCGGGATCCCGGAGAATTCCCCCCTGACTGTCTCCCGGAGACGCCCGGGGAGACGTCTCCGGATCGGACATTATGGCCGTTCGTAGCACCCTTAGGGAGAGTCTTCAACGATGTAGACTGTCTTTGTCCACGTCCCTCTCGATCCCCCCCCCCTTCCCCCCCTCGCCCCCATAAGGGTCATTGGAATGTAGGCCTTGCTAAATTATCTCCCTGAAATCCCATGATTACATCGCAGTGGGGACCCCCTTCTCTTCTGAAAGAAAAGGGGGTGCACGAAGCATTATTCAATGGAAGGTAGAAAATGCAGAAACCTCAAAATAAATAAATAAATAAATAAATAAATAAATAAATAAATAAATGCAGAAACAAGACGGAAATTTGTTCAAATTGGTTACGTCTCGTCACGCTCTCCCCGAATGTTCGTTGCATGCTGCCTCCCTGCTGCAGTCTTTTTTTTTTCACAGAGA
Source organism: Chara braunii (assembly GCA_003427395.1). Classification (NCBI taxonomy): domain Eukaryota; kingdom Viridiplantae; phylum Streptophyta; class Charophyceae; order Charales; family Characeae; genus Chara; species Chara braunii. Next base: position 607,812 of record BFEA01000465.1, on the reverse strand, counting down.
AAGATGAGATCTCCCTGATCAGCCTGCTCCGTAGGACACTACCCACAACAACAAAAAAGGGCAGTACCCACAGTAGGCTCCTAAGGGCCTAACCCACTGGAAATACGTTTATGTAACAGAGGGCCTCTGCCTCACTCCACTACTCACCAAATGTGCGAAGTGATGAGAATGAATCTTCCGCCAGAACATGGGAAGATACATGGCCATATTTTTTGTCTTTTGTGCATGTGGTGAGTAGTGGGGCCATATGTTTTGTCTTTTGTGCATGTGGTGAGTAGTGGAGTGAGGCCCATAACTATAATTCACGTTAGACTTGAGGAGAGATACACTCTCAACAACCCCTGGATTGCGAGTAGGGTCCTCGGTTTCTACTTCACATTTTGGAATATTTGAAAGGAGGGGGGGCGGGGGGGGCGGGGGGAAAAAAATTAAATGAGAAAAAAAAAAAAAAAAAGTGAGTATGCTCTGAGGAAAGGAGTCCTGCTTCAAAGAGAAAGAAGGATTTGGACGAGCACTGTCTGGAATCACTGGCACCTGCTTCGCGTTTTCACTTGTCATGGTTTTTCTTTTTGCAATAGCAAGACCACCACAACTATTGGAAGAAAAACGAAAAAAGAAGGGTTGCCTTTTTCAGTGTCTCCTTTTTTTTTTTTTTTTTTTTTTTTTCGTACCGTTACCTTATTTGCCATAATGCCTCTTTGAGAATGATTTCAAAGGGATGACTGTGCAAATGTCAGGAGTCAGTACACGACGTCATGTACCTGGATGCCTGGATGCCAGTTACATTCTGGAAGAAGAAGCATTAGGGGGAGCATAATGCCACTTGGGTGAGGCACTGGACCCATCCGGAGGGGAGGAGTTAAGCAAGAAAACAACAAAGGAAACGAACCCATGCAAATGTTTGTGTTTTTTTTAACTTTTTTATGTTCCCTATACACAATTCCGGCAAAAAAAAAGAAAGGCATGACTGTGGCAGACTGGTTCATTCAACTTCATTGCACTTTCACCAACTCATCAGGGGCGAGGTCCCACTAGCAAAGAGGATTGGATTGAACGCCAACCGTTCAACCCTGTACAGTCGGCCCAGGATGCATTTCACTGAGGGGTAACCACTTTTTTACCACGCTACCGCTGAGAGAAGTGGTATAGACTTAAACCACCGGTACTTCCTAAAGTCGTGCCCGTTAACGCTACACGATTTTAGGAAACGTACGGGCCACTACAGGAGCGCCCAAATTCATCCAACTAGAAACGTTTTTACTCTTATTTTTTGTCCACGGCCGATAGCTGGGCCAAGTACTGGTGGTTTAACTCACGCCGACCCTGCAATCCCAGCACACTGTCGGTCGGTCCAAACCCCTGACGAGAATGGCGGCGGTAAGTCTGAGCAACCACCCCTCTCCCTCTTCCCTCGAATACAACTCACATACGTTGTAAACGAATACAAGGCATAGGTTGGGTACTACTCGAATAGCATGCGAATAGCATGCATAGGTTGCTGTCTATTTGAATACAAAGCATATGTGTGCTATTCGAACATACGTCATTTTTTCCAATAAAACACTTGCGCGCTATTCAAATTTTTTGAATTTTTTGGGAACTCGAATACAACACATATGCATTATGTTCGAGGGAAGACAGCAGTCTGACATAGCTCTGTGTGTGTGTGTGTGTGTGGG
>BFEA01000465.1:541555-573539 GCA_003427395.1 Chara braunii | reverse complement strand
CTGACAGTCCTCCCATTACTTACTCCCCGACCATCGCGGAGGATGGGACTGTTGAGGCTCGTGCTGGAGATTGCCCGATCGCCTTCTACTCCCGTCAGCTACTACAGCCTGCCGAGATAAACTACACTGCCGATGAACGTGAGGTTCTCGCAGTAGTTTATGCTACCTGGCTCTGCCGAATTTAAGAAAATTTTATTTTCAGGAGGGAAAATCCGTTCTCCTCACTTATCCGTGATGCGCTCCAGAGTCGGGCGTCCTCAAGTTGAGAATGTCGCAGCAAGGTCGTATTTTCCAAAAACTGGGTTGCATGTCTATTCAAGCTGCAACTGGACTGAGGTTATCCAATCCAATACTGCCCCTCAGATGACAGTGTTGGGGCTGCAAAAGTTCCCAAAAAGCAATGAAATCCTGGGACAGCGGAGCCTCACGGAGTATTACGAATTCAGCGTTGTACTAAAGTAACGAAGGGGAGACTCTCTGAAGAATGTCGGTGGAGCACAACTCAAAGAAAGCAAACCGAAAAAGAGAAGGCAGAACCCGACCAATCAGAGTTCTGGGATTCCAGCCAGAACCGAGAGGTTCTGTTGTTTAAATTTAAAAAAAAAAAAAAAAAAAAAAAAAAAAACGACTTTGGGCCCCCCCCCCGGGGGGGGGGGGGGGAGGGGGAGGGGGGGGGGGGGGGGGGGGGGGGGGGGGGGGGGGGGGGGGGGGGGGGGGGGGGCGATGCGGGGGCGGGGTTGCGGGGCCGGTGGCGGGCCTGCGGGGTTAGGCGGCGGGGTACCCGGGGCTGGGCAGCGGCGGGGGTCGTCCGGCGGTGGCGGGGTTGGATGAACCCCGCGGCGGGGGTCCGGGGTCCGCAGCCTAACACCGGCTTTGCCCCCGGGGCTCCCCGCTCGACAACGCTGGTTAGCACTGATGCATCAGATTTTGTAGTAGAAGCAGTACTTTCTCGGGTGTTTCCCTCTCCTCCCGATTCACCTTATCCCCATGTTCCTCCTCCCCCCCCCGGTCCTGCTGACACTGCTTCTCGACTGACGACTATCCTCCCACCACTTTCCTCCGCTGACAGTCCTCCCATTACTTACTCCCCGACCATCGCGGAGGATGGGACTGTTGAGGCTCGTGCTGGAGATTGCCCGATCGCCTTCTACTCCCGTNCAGTCCTAGCCTGGAGGTGGTGCTGGAGAAGGGGCTTCCAACAGCTGCCCGGTGGTCGGAGGTCGCACTCAGGCTTCTGCACATAGTGGCTCCCACTGCTGGGCATGTTTCACCCCCTGATGACGCTGCCCCTCCAGAGACACAGCACAACGGACAGTGGTACTCACCACTGCTTCGGAAACCGCACAGAAACAAGAAACAACACCTTGAACCCAAGCCGGGTAACCCCACCAGGGGCACCACAATACGTAACCGGTTGGAGGCCTGCAAGGACCACGAGCCCCAGAGAAGGGAGCAATCCACCGGGGTGAGAAGCGTAGCCGATGAGAGGCACGCCCAGGCACGGGGCCTAGCGCCCCAGCAGGGCAGTCACAGAAGGAGGTCCCAAGAGGGGCGCCAGATGCCAATAGGGTTGAGCCCCAACATTGCGCTCAACAGACCAGGCGGAGACCCGGGTGACCATGACGCCACGGAAGGCGGCTCCAGGAACCCCTGCTGGTCACACAGATTAGGAGAGGTCCCCAGGAGCCCCAACACCCCACACCCCACACCCCACACCACACCAGCAGGCAATGCCCCCCAAGGACCCACCATCCTCAGTAGGACTGTGCAAGGAAAACGAATCAACCAAGAGGCAGCGACTGAGGAACCTACCAGACTCCGAGATCGGCCAACCCTCGGGCCCGTCTGTAACCGCGGGAGCGCTGCTCCTACAGCTGACAAAAAAGGCGGGGAGATGGGAAGTGGGGCCATCCCCCACAGGGAAGGACCAATACAGCGGAGTTACGCTCAAAGGTGGATCCTCGTACAAAGGATTGCTCCACAATCGGGGAGGTGGTCCTCCAGTCGGGCATGAAAATTTTCCTGCACACACTATGAGCCCAAGGTCAACGCCACTCTAAACCCTTAACGGGGGAATGAACCCTTAATATGGTCGAGAGAACAATACTGTACTGGACATGTTCAATGAGAACAAGGAGTCAGGTCTACGCTAGTACTCCCATGCGACACTTTTGGACCTACAAGAACTCAAGATCAAGGCCTATGACGCCCAACCTCACGTCCAGCGTGACTTCCTGTTTCGGAGTGTTAGGGGGCCCGAAAGTGCGAAAAGGGGTGTGCCAAGGATTTTAGGAAAGTGGGGGTGGAGTCCCAAGTCAGAACAGAGATCTCCAGTGGCAAGCTGAGGGGTAGTTGAGCAAGCTGGTAATCCCAAGTTATATTGGACGTCGGGAGACCGGGCTAGGTGTGAGTGTCGTCGTTGTGGTCGGTCCCGTACCTGATGGACCACCGGGACGTTGTGTGTGTCGCGTTGGGTGATCAGCCGTTGGTGCCGCTCGTGGCAGGCTTCGGAATCCGACGAGGCTGGCCTTAAGCAGAAGTTGTGTAATCGCCGCTCGGCTTCGGTTCGGGTTCATCGGATAAAGCCCGAAGCCCGATATGCCTGGTACCGATGGCACTCGTCGCACGATGTGCGGGGCCAATAGCGAGCTATGGAATTCCACGGTACCACTGTGAGCTGGTGATATGGAAGGAGGAGATGGAAGGGAGGGAAACTGGTATTAATAACGACGAAGCCCAGAGATATGTAATATTGAGTGTTGTTAGTATTCGGATAGTCCGGGCCCCTAGGATCACTCGTTATGGCCCAGTGAAAGTCCCCCACGCACAGTCGGTCGTTCTCCGTCAGAAAGGGGAATTCCGGATTTCTCAAGTTTCCCCGTCGTCTGAGATGTTCACCCTCCCTGGGCCTCCCAGTATTCGCGATACTCCAGGTCCCTCAGGCTCTCACGATCGGTGATCCAGAAGGGAGTTTCTAGAGCCGTATCCGATTAGTGAACTCGGTCTCCCACATCCTTTATAATGAGTCAGGATCGAGGTCGACTCATGCAGCTGCGCGCGTACGCTGCGACTTGGTTTTTTCGAGATCGCGGTCGTACGCGAGCATGCGCATGAGCGAAAATAGATCAGGCTTGGGTTTCTCGTGTCAGTATATCAACTGTGTCTTTCCTGCATGCAACTATCCTACCCATACTATTTCGAGGGAGATTCGGTCATTTCATTCACACCCATGCCATTCATGTGTTGAAGGGAAGGAGAAGGGCAATTGCCTTGGCATCGAGGGCCAACACATCACAGCATTGACGATCAAAGGCTGACGATTAAACCCAAACATCCATAGCGTGTATTTTCAATCAGACCCGGGATTATTGCACGACGCAGAAGGATACTAGAAAGTGACGAAAGCAGGCATCACAGAACAGGATGAAAAATCCGAAAAAGATCACTTCGAAAAAAGATTCGTATCCATTTCATACACACGAGGCAAAACGATAAAGAAAACTCGAAACGATTTACAAGAAAGAGCCCGAAAGTGTCGCAACAAGATCGGTCAAGTAAAGATCAAAATTATACAGATGATTGGAAGAAGAGACCTCATCCCACACATAGCTGCACTCTCTTTCTTTCTCTGCTCTACACTGCCCGATGCGGGCAGTCCGCCGCCGCGCATCAACACAGAGTTGTCACCCCGCTTGGTTCGAGCGTGCAAGCCAGGTTCGCCCGTGCGCCACAGTCCGTTGCGGCCCGCATGTCAACCCCGCATACCCGACACCAGCTCGTCGGATCGCCCAACTCTCTCATCGACTTACCTCTCAAGCTGACTCGTTAGCCGACCCTCACTGATCGCGCTAACTCCAAAGTTCATAGAGAGCAAACTAATCGCACTTGCGAAATTTATATTATGCACGCTTGTGCGAAAGATACCCAAGTGGTCAGAAGGAGACGAGAGGAAGTGCCTACGTCTGCATAGTCAGGCCGCTGCGTGGGGGATGTAGCCACTCTCCACGCATCGATTTGAGCATGCAATGTCTTGGCCAATCGGATCGTAGGGAGGCACATGCCTAGCAGGAAGAAAGGAGGCGGGAAGAGGGCGAAAGAATTAAGAAGAGAGATACAGTTACAGTTGCGCCCGCCAAAAGTTTCAGTTACACACAAGATTGAGGGCGTCACTCCGTCTGAACTCTGCTCCCGCCGCAGGCAGGCGTGCGCAAGCAAGAAGCACACGCAGCAAAAATTTCAAAGTCTCTAAATTCCTATCTAAATTCGAATTGCAGAAAAAAAAAGAAAACTCCAAAGAACGAAAACTCGAAAAACAATTCCGAGGAGCCCCCGGGGGCTCGACATTAGTCAAAAGAAAACTTGAACAAGAAAAATGATGTTCCCGTGCGGTCATCACCCAAAATTTTCGTTCCTCTTCGCCCCAATGGCAACCGTTATTGATTGAGCCTATCATGGCACGCCCCCTCAACCGTCCGCCCGGGATTTCCCCGGCCCTGGCCCGACATCACCAAAGAGAGAAAAGAAAAAGCGAGGATACCCATGCAATTTGCCCCGTCGACCCCGTCTCCCATACTTCGCCCAATTAACCCGATCCATTCCCCCAAAGCAGCGTCGCGCAGAAAGTAGCGAGGTTACGGAAGACAGTTCGTCACAGGCCAGTAAACAGTCGTTCGCAGCAGAAGTTACCTTTTTCCTTTGCACAATCCTCCGCCAAGGCCTCTGTTCCAAGGCTCCACAGATCTGGACACCTCGCAATGGAAAAGACTGCAGCCCCAGCACCCTTACGCCACTGCAAACACTAGAAACCGCCCCACATGGAAGCAATTCAAGCCCATTGTGGGAGGGACAAAGAGTGGCACAGGAAGGCACAGTGGGCCGAGCTGGAGCTGCACATGCCGACTGTTAACGGCCTGATCACAGCAAGTCCGGAGAAGAGGAGGGCAATTGAAGAACAACTGAAGGGTGGAGGACATGGCCAGACCTTGTACGTGTGCACGAGGCCCATTTGATGGACACCCCTGAACATGCGCGCGAGTCCACGAACAAATGTGGCCCTTATAGAGGTTATGAGCGCACGCCCCGCAAAGCGGCTCTGCGGGAGTTGCCAATCTGGGCCCCACCGGATTCGCAGGTGGAGGTCATTCAGTGGGACGTCGATAGGGAGGAAGGTAGATGGGTGGCAGCCCTGGTCATGCTGGAATTTGAGCTACTGGTAGTCTGTGTAAATTAATATCTACAGCCAAACCAGGTGGCTGAGAGGAAGGTTTTCTTCGAAAAAATTAGGCCCTTGCTTCAGGCGAGCATTCTGATCACACACAGCTGCCGGATCCCGTATTGTCCCTGGGATGAGCAGAAGGGCGTGTGCAGTGTGGCAACATATTGTTTCACAAAATGTATTAGAATGGACCTCTCAAGATAGAGAAATTCCTAGAGTCCATGACGTCTTGGAACGTCGAGGCTGAAGTCGATGCATGACTTTCGCCTTGCAACAACCCTCATCATGACTCTTTCGCGTCCCGGACTGTGATGAGCGCGTACATCTTGGAATGTTTCGTCTTGGAATGTGCACGCTCAAGTCGATGCACGACTTTCGCCTTGCAACAACCCTCATCATGACTCCTTCGCGGCCCGGACGGTGATGAGCGTGCATTGTGTCGTGGAAGATTATAGTCAGGAAAGAGGCTTGGTCCTCCCGGGGCCGTGCCCCACTACCGATACCAGGGGTTTACTTTATGATTCAAGTAATCTTGTACGTGGCCACAGTGCAGCTGTGTGATTCCCAGACCGGATTGCAGGAACCCGTTCGTAGTCGACACATAAGCTACATCCTCATGACAGGGCCATGGCCCCTTTTTCTATTGAGCACAACTGCAGCATACTTAACCAAAGTAAGCCATGTAACGACTCTTGCCATAAGGGGTCACGTGCAGTAATGATTCTCAGCGAAGGAACACGGCTATACTGACCCCCTTTCACGGTCTACGCTGAAGGCCACCAAACTGTCGACTGTTCACCCGCGTAGAAAATGCCAGCACAAAAGACAAGAAAAAGCTTCCAGCATACAGGGTCACTGCCGCTAAGCTCCGTCATCATGAATGTACATAAGCTGCAGTAGTGGCTAGATGGCTTCATAATGACCCAGCCGTTGCACTATTGAGATGAAGGATCCAGAGGTTTGTCAATCCCACAAATCATTTTCGCATCATCTCGAGCATATACTCACACTACTCACACTACCATCTTCACCCCCAAACAAAACACCAGGACATTACAGCTGTATTTGGGTGAACTTGTAGACCAGATGCCGCAATAATGACCGGTCGTTCAAGTTCTTTCCCGATTAAGAGGGTAGGAAGTTACAAGGATCTAAACACCAGGATATTACAGCTGTATTTGGGTCAACTGTTAGACCAGATGCTGCAATAATGACCGGTCGTTCAATTCCGGTGAAGAGGGTACTAGGATCTTCTTGGATACAAGTGACTTCCTGGAGTCGCTGTGAGCATTTGCTCCGTGCAGTTGAGAACGACGTCCCTTTTCTTGACACAAAGAGCTCAGGTTTATCATCAGCCCCAGTGCCAATCACATCAACAATGCAAGAAACGGCAGAACAGTCCGGTTGTCCTGGCCTACCAAGAGAGATACGAGCCCCGGGCCAAGTCCTTTCTGGGCCTCTCGCATAAGACCAGTTTTTTTTTTAACCACCAGTACTTGGCCCAGCTATCGATGCCGAGCCTCGAATTGTCCTGCGCGCCAAGTTTCGCCGAAGCGCCAGCACACCAATTTTTTTGGTGTTGGCTGGCGCCTCCAGCCTTTGTGGTCGGGTACCCTGACAGTGTGGTCCGGTACCCCGAAGCGCATCACTAGCGGTGCATTAACGGCTAAGGCCCACGGCCGATAGCTGGGCCAAGTACTGGTGGTTGACAGCTGGACAAAGCCATTATGAATTCTCTTTTTTTTTTACGGAGCTTTTGATGATCGATCTCTCAAAGCCAAAGCAATCTAATATCAGCCATATATTTTTCTCTAACCTCCGTTGTAATCTGCGGTCCATCGGATCAGACCCCACGAATAGATCAGAGCACATATTCCCTATAAAAAAATAAAAAAAAAACTTCCGTGGGTCACGGAGGAGACAAGGGCAAACTTGCTTACTCGACCCTTCCGGTGTTGCCTCTGAGTTACACCGCAGCAGAGCGCAGTACAGCCCTCCGCCGTCCAAGCGGAAGGGTGGGGGGAAACAATCTCAATTGCTTACAGCAGATCACCAAGATCAATGGTCGGACATTAAAAACCAGCGTAAAGTGGGACTTGGTTCCCAGTCCCTCTACAAAGTCCTCCCATAATGGAAATATTGTATCACTCAGAGTATGACGCAAATCCCCAAGGACCATTTTCTGTACAGAGGCAGAGACACATAAACGGGCAAAATTCCACTAGTACACCTTGAAAAGAAGACTGAACCCAGAAAGCTAAAGCATGCACACATTCATTATCAGTCTGCTTTCTCTTTGAGGCCCATACATCTGCTGCAGGCCCCTCACTGCAACTTCCGGGGGCCGTAAACATGACAAAGAGCCCTTGATGAGACTTTATCAACGGCAGACCCCAAAAGTCACGGCACGTTAACGTAAGGGGCCCACGGTTGGCATAAGGCAAGGCCATTCTCTTCATTTTTACGTTGGCATATTGAGGCAGGCGGTGAACTTGGTGCTTCCCCATTGGCTGCACATGTTCACCTTCTTTCGTAGAACATGGTCTGTGAGTCCTCCTCTCTGGAGGGGTACACATCACGCTAGAGAGGGGGACCACCAGTCCCGTTTCAGATACGGAGGTGATGTACCAAAAACAAAAAGGGAGAGGGCAACAAAAAGGAAGAAAACGTTTCTGAGTAAATACCTTCCAAGTGTCGAGGCTAGAGTTATGGTAGCAAAACCCTGCATCACCAGATGGCCACGGTCTGTTCGACAAAGGAAAGCCTTCACCATGACGCCTCTCCGCACTGCTCTCCAAAGGTGGCATTCGACAACCAACTTTCTGCAAGAACATGGAAGGATGCACCTTCCATATGTTTTGTCTTTTGCGAATGCCGCACTGAGTGCAGCTGGGCCCATTAATTCATACCCCATAACCGGCGACGACGGGGGCAGCTTCCATGTGGAAGAACTGTATTGCTGGAATATTTTATTTGGCCCCCGGAGAAAATAAGGCGGCTGCACAACGCCGCCCGCCGTCACAATGTGCCGCATAGTTCTGAAAACCGGAACAGGAGCAATGCTAGTGGGACTCGGCGCCGCCGGGTGTAAAAAATGTTGACGTCCCCGGGCTCAAATGTTGAAGTAATGAAATATTGGATTTGAGGCAAAGAAAAAGGAAAAAAATCTTATTCCCCCAAAACATAACCCCCTGCCATCATGAAGGTATACTAACGTTGTTGTGCGACTAGATTTCCAGTCCTCTGGAACAGGGGTCGTTTTATTTCGGAGTGGGACTACGAGTTTAGCCCCCTGGAAGTGGGGTGCCACGCCCCATTTTAGGACAGATAGGCATAGGGAGCATCTGTACATTGGTAGGGGGTTACTTGGGGAGAACTAGTATAATTTCAGTAGGAAGGTTCGTAATGATAGAATAGTCAGGATGTAATCTTATTTTATTTTTATGTTTATTTTATTTTTTGAGCAGGGAACAGGATGTAATGTTGTGTAAGGAGGGATACTAGTTAAAAAAATAGACAGGGAGTTTGGTTAGATTAGGAAGAGGGTGGAGTAGGAAGGCAGAATGCTACAACACCATGGACTTGGAAAAAAAAAAAAAAAAAAAAGAAGAAGAAGAAGAGCAGTGGGGTCTATGGAAACAGACCTGCACGTGTACCGCCTGTAAACCAAGCTGGATGATGCTTCCAGTTAACTTGCCCGGGTGTAACGTTGATGTCCCCCGGCTCAAGCGTTCGCGTAGTGGAAATTTAAATTTTGGGGCAAGGAAGGTAAAAAAAAGAGAGGCCTTCGATACGTACGGCCCCACCTTATTCCCCCAAACATAACCCCTTCCCAACATGAATTTATATAGACTTACCGTCAGGACAAGGGCGCAGCCCATAGTTCGTTTGTTGACACGGTTGGGGAAGGGTGAGGTAGTGATTATGGTGTGCATATGTTTTGCTATGTTCGCTGTACACAACTCGAAGAGTGGGGGGGGCTGGGGGGGGGGGGGGGGAGGGGTTGGTTCCCGCTGGTGCTCTATTAACGATGTTCATGGACACTGATGTGATAAGCCAGGATTTGTACTAAGCGCCTTTCTGTACCCTTACGGGGGAATAATCCAAAGTAAGCCTCTAAAAGTATGGATTCTGGTTGATCGAGAAAAGCAGGGTCTAATTTTCCTTCTTCTCCAGAGTGGGAGACGGAAAAGAAACTTGTATCTTTCAGAACTGCCTCTGATGACTTCTCCGCGCAGACGGTTAGCGACGGCGCCGAAAAATCCAAGAAACAGTTAGGAATTAGTGTAGGCAGAAATTTAAAATTCTTGCTTAATAACGCGTGCGAGCTGTTTTTCAAATGTCTCGCATGCCATGTAAACCTGCTCCCTGCTTTGCATCTGCGAGCCATCTTCCCTTCTTGCTGCGCGCTCCCTTTTTGCATGCCTCTTCGTCTTCCCGCAGGCGATGCCCGATCCTCTCCTTACCTATCACTGCAAGTGATTGGCTTTGGCTGTCTAGTTGGGATGGTCGGATCAATGTGGTGAAAACGGAAAGCGCGCATCACTTAAACCGCCCCTATTACACAGATCGTCCAGCTCGCCCCTTTCGATCCTCCTAGAATCTCTGTCTTTCTTATGTCCTGCTATTCTACACCCCTCACTACCTGCACCTCACGCTGGCACCCCGCCGCCTTCCGCACTATAAATTCTCCCAGTCTCTTCCTCTCCCTCTCTTTGATCTTGGCTGCAATGCTGCCTGAGATATGCACAAAGTTCTCGTCATCGAACAGCCTTGACGTGCTCAGTGACGGGAGGAGTGACGGCATGGGACGGACTTAGCGGTGGACTTGGGTTAAGAAAGTCGGAGTGACGGAGCGGTGCTGGAGATTGAACGCCGCCAGCGGCAGGGCTTTGTGGCTATGGTTGGTGGAGGTTCGGACTGATTGAGGGCTGCGCCAGATGGAGGCCAGCCGTGTAAAATTTTGAATACTGAGGGATTCGTTTTTATCTCCATTGCTGCTTGTCCAAGTGTGATGTGTGCAATATCCCAAGGTATGGGTATTGCGCTGTATGCATGCTGAGTGCTACGAGACTCTATGGATGCTCAATGTCTCACCGTCCAAGATAGACGAACGAATAGATGTTTGGACATAGGCGCAACTCTGGGGAACACTGGGTATTGACCGTCTGCATGGATGCATTTGAGTGATTTGGATTTCTCTCCCTTCCCCGACCCTTCACGATCCCGGCGCCACGTGTATTCGTGGGGATCATCCAACTCTTCCCTCCCCTCCCCCATCATGATCGGATAATACCGGTCAGGGATTGGTTTTTCTCTACGACGAACGGCCAACAACCGGGAAGATCAGTCGCCCACGTTTCCACACAGCGGCTGACCTCTCCGCAACTCGGCCCTAATCAGCTGCATTTGAACAATCAGTTGGCAATCACGATCTCTGAGTTTGCCCTCCGACGGAGGCAAGTACTGGGGCGAGTCCCATTTAAACTTGTATGGGGTCAGCGTTTGCCTCGGCCAACGCGAGCGCGGGCAGCTGCCCGTGCTCGATCCCCCTCGTCGGTCCGCCGCAGTGTGCTACCACCGTTCCTGATCGCAGACGGCGACAGCATGTACTGCAAAGCGAACGTGTGAAACACCCTGCGACGGACCCATCCGATTCACTTGTACAACCCAACTAGAGCATGCCACGTAGGGGGAAGCAGGTTTGTTTTAATTGATTGATTTTCCTCCCCTCCCCTGATTCTTCCCTACACTGACCTGACGTTGTTACCTTCGTCCACGGCCCACGCCACATGGCACCCACAATTTAATTGTCGCTGGTGTCGACAGGGGGATTCATACTCTTGGCGACAGCTAGTCCTGGGATACGAAGGTGCGGCCAGGTTCCCAGAGCTTTCCCGCAAAGCGGGCCCTCTTCCGGCTAACTTCCAGACCTGGGTTCCCCCAACCCTTGTCAGCTTGCTAGCACGCCGCTCTCTATACCCTCAACCGAGAGGAAGTTCTTAAATGCGAACAGAGCGTGCAACTTCAGAATAACCTCTCTCCTTCCCTTGTCTCTCTCTTTTGGCATCAGACGGCATGTGCATGCCAAGGCCAAGGCGATTCCTGAAATAAGAAAATTATGTCCGTTCGTCCGTTCTGTGATGCAGAGGCAGAGATTATTGCGGTGGTTTGGAGGGTTGGATCGCCTGTCTTTGCGAGCGAGTTGCTGAAACGGCTGCTTAGGAAGGCAGGGTGACGGTCGGGTGGCCGTGAATTACAATTACAGTCACTGCCTCACGCTTCTTGTATCATTGTCGCGTCCTCTTTTTTTCTATGCTCATGGCCAATTCCCTCGCCCTCCCACTGCCTCGGTCTGATTTTCTTTATCCTTTTCCCTCCCATCCAACAGCCACACTTTCTAGCCGCGCAGTGCAAGGAATCAAAAAATGTTTCCACCGATAGTCAGACTTGGGCCCTCAGTTCTGCTCCCGTACTTCATGGCCTTTTGAAACTTCCCTTTGAGTGCTGTCAACTTAACCGGATCCAGACAACGTAAATCATCAGGGCCGAGGTCCCATTAGCAAAAAGAGGATCCGAATGCCTGAATGTGGACGTGTTTCATGCAGAGATGCAGGAAAGCAGTCCAATCTCTATTTCCTGCACCTCTCGACAAACACGTCCAGATTCAGGCATTCGATCCTATATCCTCTTTGCTTGTGGGATCCTCTCTAATAATGCCTACGATTCCTGTTTTTTAGTCAGAGAGAGCTTCGGGTGAGTCCAGAATACCTCACGACGCTACTAACCACTCCCCTCTCTCTAATAATGCCTACGATTCCCGTTCATTCTTCCCTAATCTGTCTCTTATACACATCTAGATGTGTATAAGAGACAGCTCTAATAATGCCTACGATTCCCGTTCATTCTTCCCTAATAATGCTCATGTCTCCCGTCCATCCTTCCCCAGGCTTTCCCTCCAATTCACGTTGATCATACACGTATCCATACGTATCCCTGTCTCTTATACACATCTAGAGGATCCTCTCTAATAATGCCTACGATTCCTGTTTTTTAGTCAGAGAGAGCTTCGGGTGAGTCCAGAATACCTCACGACGCTACTAACCACTCCCCTCTCTCTAATAATGCCTACGATTCCCGTTCATTCTTCCCTAATAATGCTCATGTCTCCCGTCCATCCTTCCCCAGGCTTTCCCTCCAATTCACGTTGATCATACACGTATCCATACGTATCGTGCACGCAAACAAATCCTCTCCTTTTCCTCCCCTCATACCACATTCATCCGTCGCTAACCTGATAAGACACTGAAAACACAAGCCCATAATCCACGCAAAATTTACCTATCCTGACCCTGTGCCCGAATAGCATCCGGCCCATCCCAAGACTGGTTCCTTCCCCTCTCTGGCACCTACCCGCTACTACTCATTCTCCCCCCTACTTTTCTGATCTCCGCTGTATTCTCACACATCCCCCCACGCTCTCTTTCAGCCCTCTCCTATGCCGTTCATCTCCACTGTTCCCTCCACTGTCCCCCCCTCACGTTCCCCACCTTTGCCAATACTGCGGTCTTGGTGCCCCCTCCTATTCATCCCCTCCCGCTGTGACGACGCGATCATCTCCCGACTTCTCCCGATACCCCTTACCCTTTCCTGCAGCCCTTTCTGTCCATCGTCCCCGCTACTCCCCTCCGATGCCACTCTCCTGATTCGACTCCGCGAAAACCGTACAATTAATGCATCCCGTCTCTCTTGTCAACTCTCCAAGACTTTCCCAGTTACCTTTTCCCATTGCCTTTCTGTTGATCGTCCCCGCTACTCCCTTCCGATGCCACTTCTCTCGTCTCGTCTCCGTTGAAACCGAACGCTAGTTAAAACTCATCCCGTCATGTTACCCGGATGTCCCTCTGCCCCCATTTTGTTGTCGTCCCCCTCAACCTTCCGTTTCCCCAAATCGATTGACCTCGTAATCCCATCACGTTTTTCTGTCCATCCCTACTCGCGCTGTAGTCTCCTACTCTTTAGCTTGTCCTCTCTCCCGACTTCACCCATTGCCTCTTTCTGATTGTCCACCCTCACTCGCACTGTAGTCATCCCATCTGTGCCAGCACTGCTGCTTTGTAGTCCCCCCCCGATCTGAGGATTGCTATCATCTCCCGATTTTCTCGATTTTCCCGACTTTCCCCGAATCCCCGCTACCTTTCCCCGCCGCCTCTTCTGCTGGCCGTCCCCGTTACTCCCTTCCGATGCCATCTCTCCCGTTTCAACTCCGCTGAACTATGCACTAAACTCGTCCCGTCTTTGTCCTGTCTTTTCCCTCGACTTCGCGTTCTCTTCCTCTCCAACCCCATCTTACCCGGCTCCCCCTCTACCCCTACCCCTGCCGCCATCTCCCGCGCCCCTCCCCTCAATCGACCAACCTTTTTTTTTTTTCTTTTTTTTTCTCGCCGCTGTCTTGTTGCTCCCGTTGTGACGCCGCCATTATCTCCCTTTTCTCCCTGCTGTCTTGTTGCTCCCGCAGTGACGCCGCCATTATCTCCCCACTTCTTCCGATACCTCTTTTTCATGTTGCCTTTTCTGACGATCGTCTCCGGCACTTCTTTCCTTTCCGATGCCACCTCCCTGATGCCCTCTTTGCTGGTCGACCCCGCTATTCCCTTCCGATGCGAGTTCCCTCGCCTCGTCTCCTTTAAAACCGGACGCCGAACTCATCCCGTCATGGTCCTGTCTATTCCTCGATTTCGCTCTCTCTTCTTCTCCAACCCCTTGTCTCTCTATCCTTACTTTTGCTGCCATCCCCTGCATTTCTCCCCCCATCGACCAACCCAACCATCCTAGAACCCCCCCTACCCCTCCCCGACGGTAGTCTTCCTGTCCTCACTCCCTTCCGCTGCCACTCTTCCGTCTAGACTCCTCTAACCAGACGATAATTCACCCCGTCTCTCTTCTTGAAGTCGCGTTCTCTTCTTCCCCGCCCCGCCCCAATGTTACACTCCCGATCTCCTCGCGGCCCTCTTCTATTTTTCCCTACTCCCTTCCGCAAATTTCCCCTCGTTCATTTCCATTAAGGGTGATATCAGACCTCTTCCGCCATCCCTTCATCCTCACCATCGCGGCCCTCTCTTGTCGACACACTCCACCCTCATACCCCTTTGCCCCACCATTTAGTTGCCACCGCAAACCTCATCCTGTCTCCCCCCGACTTCACCCCATTTCTCTCCCTGGTTGTCTATCCCCACTCCCATTAGCGTCCTCAAGCCGATATCTCCCCGCTGCTCCCTTTCGCTGCCCATCCCAACCTTGACCTCTACTAGAATGCCCTCCCGACCAATCCAAGTATCCTTCCCCAACCGCGCCATCCACCCGCCACCTTCCAGCCACTCCCGTCTGCTGGCCATCTTACCCTTGATCTCCGCTAAATTGCTTTTCTGATCAATCTAACTATCCCATCCCACCCCCCACATGAGTGGTAACCCTTTTCTCCCGTTACCCCTACTCGCCTTCATTTTTGCCTTCTCTATCGCTGTCCACCAGGCTAGTGACCATATTAAGACAGCCTCCCCACCCATCCTCATTCCCTTATCCCTTCCGCTTTCACTCTCGCTACTTCCCTCGCTGCCTCGTTACGGCACTCCCGTTACCGCACGCACATTCATTCTCGCTACTTTTTACCGCCTTTATTCTTGCTACTTCTTTCGCGGTCCTTCGCACTAGTGACCTCCCTCATTGTCCACCCATCCCTCCCCATCCATCCTCTTCCTTGCTTCCCCCTCATGGTCTTCTCACCTGCTGACTGTTCTTGATAGAGCAGCCCTCTACATCACCCCCCACTTTCATTCTCATTGCATTCCCATCCCTTCGACACCTTCCCTCTCTTCCTCCTCAACCTATTATACTGCCTCTGCAACCTATCTCCACATCCTTTCATACCACGTAATCCCTTTACAATCTTTATCGACATCCTGCTGTTTAATACCACACTCTGATCTCCCGACCGGCAACCGTAACTGACAGCATATTTCTGACGGATTCACGTTCCCCGTCCGAAGATACTCTGTCAGTTACATTCACGACAAGCAATTTTGGATGCTTGAAACGTTATATTTCACTAATCTAACGAGGTGCTTTAAGTCTACTACTAGTGACTCGGTAAACATTCAATTATTTATTTATTTATTTATTTGTTTGTTTGTTTGTTTATTTATTCAAATAAGCAGGATTCTACTTGGTGTGAAGTGACAAACAAGTCCAAAGACTCGGTATTATTCTTTGTTAATCCCCATTATGGATTATCTCCTCCACAGGATCAATGAATATTGAATTTTTTAGTATACTCGCGAAATAAGATTATTCATTCCTTATGTGGACCACTAACCTGTCTAACTGATTCTTTAACTTAATTACCCAATAAGACTATTGATTATTGCTCCAGTACTCCAACTCGTGAGGAGGATTTCTTGATTAGTTGTAGTGCATTTCCCCCAACTTACTCTTCACTGCACTACTAACTTGTCAAAAGCGCAACTTTCAACATGGATCCTGGAAACTCGTCAACTCCAGGTACAAACCACCTCACTAAGATGGTGAAAGGTTGGTACCTTAACCACACCTCTCAGGACGTGTCCGGTTACATAGACGTCTCTATCGATGAGGAAAATGGATGTATGGAGATCCGCCCCTCTGAGGAAATCATAGAAGCCAAGGAGAAATTCCTGAAAGAACAGACCGTAGCAATTCTCTTTCAAGGGGCTGCAAAGAATATGACGAATGACAAAAAGTTAGAACAGATCCGCTCAATTGAGAATTCTTTGATGGATGAAGAGAACCTGCTGACACAAAGAGGTCTCTCACACATTGAAGGAAGGGCTCAATTGACGTACGTCGCAAAGGATCCTGGCGTGTATGATTGGATGATCAGAAAAGGAAGCACGAAATTCAGAGAGAACAACAAACTTCACATAATCCTCTTCAGACAATGGTTTCCAAAGGCCGACTGGGAACAGAAAAGGGAGGAAGACAGGAAGAAAACTTACTGGGTCATGGCTCTCCGTTTTCCCCTCGATGCCTCAATGTATATAAGATCGGGCATCGAGTTAGGATTCGGGAAGATCATCCAAGAGTTCGATCCCATCAAGGATCCGGAAGACCCAACACTGGGCAATCTGAAATTTGAGCTAGATCCTAGCGCAAAACCCAGATTCCAGCGCAGTCTCAGAGTCGTCACAATCAAGGGAACACTTACAGGTGACCTGGTAGACTCCAACACTCCCTGGTGCAAACATTGCTTCAGGTACGGTCATGAGCCATCCTCAGTTGACTGGCCGCACTATACAGGTGTGGAAGAAGAAGGGGTAGGCAGTGAACCTCAAACCCTGTCATCAATGCAGGGCATGACAACAAGAACAAACCCGATGTTTGACTCAAGAACCAGCAAGGGAATGAAACCACGGTCCAAGACCAGTGCACGTCAACCCATCTCCAAGTTCCAATGGGCTAACACAGATCTGCAAAATCGTAGGGGTGGTCAACTTACCAAATTTGGGGCTGCAAATATAATCGGCACAGGCAACAAACAGCAAAACCCCCACCCCCCTTTTGCAGGCGGGGTCCAGCAACAGGGAGGAACAAGGGGTGGTCTGGGTACAACCCCCTTGCCAAAACCCAGGAGGGTAGACCCAGGTAAGGGATTCTCCGGTTTTGGAATGGGCACCCCCCCGGGAACACCTCTGGTCGGCGGTGGAACGGGCTCCTCAGCGGTCCCCTCAGCATCGGGTACAACAGCCGCAGCGGCGTGTCAAGTGGATCTTAACAAGCCAGTCGCTCCTGGAGCCGATGTTGAGGCAGTGAAAGTTCCCAAGGTGCGTCAGGACCAGCTGAAGGTTAATATCCCAATCGGGAACAGAATCCGCCAGCCAGGCCTTTCATCGCCCAAACGTCCAAAAACGGACGACACTGAGGGAGGGAACTCCGGATGTTCTACCCCCAGGGGAGGACAGGCCGGGGCCACTCCGGGTCCAAATAACCCTGGCAAATACGTAGCTATGCCCCTGATTCTGAAAACCAGCAATCAAGGACCATTGTTGCTACTCAAATCAGACCAGAAAGGCGAACTCTCGATTCCTTCGTTGGCAACAAACACCCTCCCTGAACCAGTTCCTATGTTGGAGATGGCGAGGAAGATGTTCGAGAACAGGTTCCATGTACGGACGGTGCCCCACCTACCTCTAGTCTCCCTAGATAGGAAGGGTACCTCTGGTAATGTCTATACAATTCATTCGGTCTGCCTGGATGCCACACTGATCCACGGTACGGACTTCCAGTTCGCAAACAAAGGGTTGTATTGGGCACCGCTGTCTTGGTTCAAACCCAACAACAACAAGGAAAGATTCAGCCTCCTTCTGGGTGACGGCATCAAAGGGGATGTCATCACTGCAGCGAATGATATGCTCCCCAAGGACATGAAACTTCAGTCCAAGTTTGTGTCAGATGCCCTAAAGGTACCTTGGGAGCTGCACCCTGGCACAGGAGCAGACGGACAGGATCCCATGCAGATCCAAGCTGCAGCGCTGCAAGACCCTAAGGATGGAAAGTAGAGTCAAGATAGCGTCTTGGAATGTCCGCGGCCTAGTAGACGGTAATGGCAAACATAGGAGAGATCAGCTTAAGTCTTGGATTCACGAAAACAAAGTTAACATAATCATGATCCAGGAATCCAAATTAAACGCGGACAGGATAAATGAGATCCAAGGCTGGTGGACTGGTCCGCAGATCTGGGCACCAGCAGAAGGGATTAAGGGAGGTTGTGGAATCCTGATCCACAAAAAACTGCAATGCCCTATCCGAGCGCTGACTCAAATCCGGCAGGTAAATGGGCAAAACTGTGTATTTCCCTCAATGGTGTCACCTGGGGGTTATTATCAGTTTATGCCCCAGCGGATCACCCATCAAAGATCTCATTTATTCATTCCATTTCAGACGTTATCCCCCATGCAGATCACGTAGTCATTGGCGGCGATTGGAACACAGTCCCAAGCGCTGCCATTGACTCCTCTACGCCCCTCTCACACCCGGCTGAATCTCACGCCTTGTGTGAATTGGTTGCAGATCACAATCTATTTGACCCCTATAGAGCATTTCATCCAGATACTTTTGATTTTACGTGGGTGTCTTCGAACACATCTGATTCAGGAGTAAGCACAAGAAGAAGATTAGACATAATCTTTGTAAACGAGACTGCTATGTCCTTGGTCATGGAAGCCGAAATCATCCCAGATCCTCTCTGAGATCATAAACCGGTGTTTATATCTCTTAACACGGGCTCATTGATTGAAAGGGGAAGAGGTTGCTTCAGGCTGAGCATGCATATATTTGAGGATAAAGGAATGGTGGAATGGGTACAAGAACAATGGGAAGAATGACGCTCCTTCACAGACATGTACCCTGAACCAAGAGATTGGTTGGACAAGGGACTCCATCTTATCTCAGGCCACTTGAATCTTTTCTCACGCATTAAAGCCGTAAACCGCAAAATGCATGAAATCACACTTCAAAGGAAAGTTAAGGTAGCAGAAGGAAAACTGGGCTTTGCTGAATTCTCAGATAGTTGGTGGCTTTGGCGTCGCGCCCGATGGCTACAGGAGTGGCAAGACGCACAAATTGTCGAACATGAGGCTTGGGCAAAATATAGGCAAATGAACAAAATCATTGAAGCAGATCGGATGAATAAGGGAACCTCCAAATCCAGCAAAGGGGGTTTGGCCTCATCATCTATAACTGAAATGTTCCCCCCTTTCAACCCCAACGCACCGATTGCTAAAACATCCCCTCAAATTTTGCAATACGTTCACTCATTCTACGAGAAGCTTCTCACGTCTGAGAAAACCCCTGGTGCTCCTATCATTGATCAAGAGTGGGTGGATTTCCTATGGCAATCTACCCACAGACTTATTTCTGACATAGAACAAGAACAGTTGGAACAACCCATTACCCTTGAGGAGTTAACTGCAGCAATGAAAAGTATGGCCAAAGGGAAATGCCCTGGTCCGGATGGTCTCCCAGTAGAATTTTATGACATGTTCTGCAATCTACTAGGACCAGACATGGTCAGGGTATTCAACGAGGTATTAAACGGACACAAACTAGGACCCCGCACTACAGGGTTAACTGGGACTTTGTCCAAGAAACCATGAATCGGATAGGCTTTGGGCCAAACTTTATAACTTGGTTCAGATCTCTGTATAGTGGCTCCCAAGGCAGAGTTCTGGTCAATGGGTTTATCTCAAACCCTTTCACAGTATCAAGATCATTGAGGCAGGGATGCCCCTTAGCCCTCTCCCTTTTTGTGATCCAATTGGAAGTCTTGTTGAATATGGTCAAATCACACCGATCATACAAAGGTCTTCGAGTATCTAGATCCTTCGAGCTTAAAGTGTCTGCGCTTGCAGATGATTTTTTAGCAGTTTCAGAGAACTCTGTGGAATCCCTCCAAGCATTAAGACAATGCCTTACGATATATGAGGCAGCATCCGAGATGAAGGTCAGTTGGCACAAATCTATCGCTATGACCCCAGACGGTAGTCCATTGGCAATCGACTGGGGTATCAAGTTCTCCCAAACACAGACTCGGAAAGATACTTAGGTATCCTAATATCTTTCTCAGAATGCTCCAAATCACAGAATGTCATTATAGAGGAAAGAATCATAAATGCATGTGCACATTGGTCCAAGACAAACTTTTTATCGTTGTTTGGTCGAGCAATGGTGGCTAATGTTTCGATATTATCTACAATCTGGTACATCCTTTTGTTTAGAGAGTTATCTCAATCTTCAGCTCAATTGATTCATCAACTCATCTCCAAATTCATCTGGAAAGGGGACTCAGGAGTGTCCTCATGCATATCCAAAATAGCATGGTGGAAAATTATTGAGAAGAAGAATGATGAGGGAGTTGGGATCATTGACCCCGAGATCCAGAACAGAGCACTACTAAGAAAATGGGTCACTAAACTATTGACGCATCCATTTGACACTCCTTGGGTTCAAATAGCCATCTCCATCCTTACTACCAAATGGTCGTTATCCGACAACTCAGCATTATGGGATTGCCTGTTTCTCCCTTCACTTGACAAGAATACTAACTCTCCTACCTGGGGCCCAATACTCAAAGCATGGTCCAGAATGCATCCGACCACGATCAAGGAATGTGCGTCAGCTGAAAGGGTTCTCTCAATGCCCCTTTTTGAGAATATCCTGCAATCCGAGGGGAGCTAGGGGCAGTTTTGAGCGTCTCCTCACGGAAAGGTAACTTCGGACGCAAATGGCTCCAGAAGGGCATATGGAAAGTGAAACACGTTTGGGATCGGATCCGGAGAGAGTGGAAGACTGCAGAGGCCCTTAAGCATAAACTCAGAGGCCTTCGAGGGATTCCTACACATCTGAAGGCGTTGATCTTGGCTATTCCCCAAGCATGGGTTGAACTTCTGAGAACTGAAAGCGAGGACTGGCTAGAGGACACATGGTGGTCGGACCCCCAATCAGCAGAACGGATACTGCACATCACAGACTCAAAGGACGGAATTGGTCTGGAAGCGGAGATCTGGTTGAAGGAGCTGCCACCAAATTTTGTTAAGAAGAACATAGCCCTCATACCCAGCTGTAGTATGGGCAACCCTATCAGAGTAAGCTTTTTCCTCACTCAAAAAGGGACTACAGTGGCCCAAGTTCTCGATCAGGCAACACAACTGGAGGACAGCAGACCAGACTCATCCGAGGTGGGATGGGTGTTGGATTCCGGGGTGTCAACACCCACCAAATTTTCAATCAGCGACTACAGACCAAAATTGGGATACAAGCTACACTCGAAAGCTCCCTCTCTGAAAGCACAATCATGCCTGTCGTGGAATAAACGTTTTATCCTATGCCTTTTTTAACATTTGTGGATAAATGGTTACGGTTCTATTGCCAGATGATCGCAGGTATCACAGAGATCAAGATGGGAGGGTTGCAGTGGATGCATATGCACTCATGTGTGCCCACTGCAGAATGGTGTTCAGAAAAAGGCATGATGGTAAGTATCTTCTGTGACCATTGCCCCTACCCARGGGTGGAATCCTCTGCACACCTATGGTGGGAATGTGTGGTGGCCAGAGGTTTCTGGGAATGGCTACAAGACACATGGTTTAGAGCTTACGGGGATTCTAACCTATGGACTCAAGAATTTGTGATCTCTGGAGTTACTACAGCAACGAAAGGTAAGGTTGTGGCCTACAAATTCCGGGCAATAGCTTTCTGGATCCTTTGGCTAGCACGTAGGGATAGAAGGTTTTGCTCTCAACCTACCTCTCAGACTGGTATCAGGAACCAATTTCGATATTCGGTTCGCCTGCTACTATTAGCAGAACTAAGGAAGGAAAAGAGTCTCAGATTGTGGGAACAGCCCTTTAGATGGGCAGGATCATTGGCTTCAGGCCAAGTCTATTTTTCCAGACTGCTGTGGGATGAACAGTCGGTTTTTTGAAAGCAAGTCCTTTTAGAATTAGCGACAGGGAGAAAGCTAACCCTTGTGTTAAAGGATCGAGCAGGGATAGTCACTAGACTGTCAACCCGAATAGAACTGTGAGGTCCCCGGCCTCTTCTGAATTCCTCTTATTGAAAAAAAAAAAAAAAAAAAAAAAAAAAAAAAAATTCAACGCAACAAGAAATAGTCAGGTGTAAAAAAAAAATTAATAATAATAATAAATACAAAAAGAAAAGAAAAGAAAGAAAAGAAAGAAAAGAAAAAGCGGCGCATTCGTCCAAAGGAAAAAGGTATATAGAAAGAAAGAGAAAAGAAAGAGAACAGAAAGAGAGAAAAATGAAGGAAGGGAAAATAAAATTAAAAAAGAGAAGAAAAAGGAGAGCCACACAAGTCGCTCGGCCCCACCTGGCAGAAAACACGCTCATCCCAACACGGCAGGAGCAGTGACCTGCTTGGAACTGACACGGCAGTTCGAATGACAGCCACAAAAACAAGAACCAACTGTGTACCAGCAGCACAGCTGCCTTGGGTGATTTCCTTTTGTGAACTGTATGCGATCTGACTACCTACAAACAGTTACGAATAAAAAAAATATGTGTCTGTCATTAAGCCCCAGCCAAAGTGCACAGGTGCATTTGAATAACTCGAAGAACTGCACACTTCGCATATTAAAGGCCTCACCACAGTGACCACACAACTCGCCAATGGCACAAAAGACAAACCAATGGAACAAAAGACAAAACACAAATCACCGCGGCGCATCTTTCCATGTCCTAGCAGGAGATTCATTCTCATTTTGCGCATCTGGTCATGTCCTAGCAGGAGATTCATTCTCATTTTGCCCATTTGGTGAGTGGTGCGGCGAGGTACTAAGCCACAGCGAAAGGGAACGGGTTCAGGGGAAAAAAAAAAAAAAAAAAAAAAAAAGAGCACAGGATCACTGTGTGGGCACAATATAGGAATAATTACGTACACTGCAGCACAGGAACAGGCCCCATTTCCGAAATAGGAAAAATAATAAAAAGGTGACAGGCCCCACAGATGTCATTCTGTGCTGATTTGGCAAAGACGAACGAACGTTACTCTGACATCTGCCATTCACTGCACAGGCGACAAAGTCCCACTCGCCCAATTTTTCTTCCTTTCTGGCCATTGGACCTGCCCCCTCCACTACTGAACGTTCTACATGCATTTGGACGCTTTCGCGACCAGGTGCATTCGGAAGTCCAGCATTCCGAACGCTATCGAGAAGATAATGTCCTCCAGATACAAATAGAAACTCAGAATTCTACCCGCATTTGAACACTTTCTCGACCAGGTGCATTCGGTATAGACCCTACCACGCAGGTGGTGCATTCTGAAAGCGTCCAGCATTCCGAATGCTATCGAGATGATAATTCGCTCCAGATACACATGGAAACTCGTAATTCTACCTGCATCTGAATGCTTTTTCGACCAAGTGCATTCGGAAAACTCTTGCGTTCTGAATGTCATTGGGATAATCATGAGCACTGGATACAAAAGTGTACACTAGAGCGCGGGCCATTATTCTTGACAATCGACGCCGATCAGAACAGTGAAAATCTGAGCAAGTGGAGCCTCATCCCAGCGTCCTGAAAAGCAACGGTGAAAAGAGTTCAACTCTTTCTACTCCTTTTTATCTCTTCTTTTTTTTTTACCTAGTCTTTATATTCTTCTTCTTTTTTTCGCAACCTCGAACTGTTCGACCATACAAAGACAGACCCTTGGTCACGCCGAAGCAAAGAGAAAATAAAAAAAGGCGCTTTTAACAAGGGATGTGATGCGCAGACTCGACACCGTCGAAGGCCAACGGCATACAGCAGACAATATTCTCTTTTTTTTTAAAAAAAAAGGGGGGAAACTGCGGGAGTCACAAACGGGAGTCACAAAAAAGAGTTAAAATTGCATTACTGGCCAAGATACAGTTTCAATTTGCAGTTCCGGCAATGCATACAACCCAGCTTTCTGGTCAGATAGGGTGCCCGTAGTGCAATCGCAAACTGCATTTTGCCCCATATAGCTACAACTCGTTTTTGTGACTCTACTGACGTTACCCCCCCCCCTACAGCATAGACAGAGAATACACCACCACGCCCCCCCCCAAAAAAAAAAACCAAAAAACCAAGCATACAGCAGAGACAGAGAATACACCACCACCACCCCCCAAAAAAACAAACATACAGCAGAAACAAAAAAAAACCCCCCCCCCCCCCCCCCAAAAAAAAAAAAAATACAAGCATACAGCAGAGAGAGAATACACCCCCCCCCAAAAAAAAGAAGCCCAACATACAGCAGAGACAGAGAAGCTGTGCGATGAGCACGCACGCACGACAAGGTACCTAAAACTCGTTTCGTGAAACGCAAGGACTGTTTTTCCTTCCGGACCTCAACCTTGAAGCTCGGAAGTCAAAAGAAACAGCTTAAAAAAAAAAAAAAAAAAAAAAAAAACAGCCCCCGCTCCGCTTACGCTTGGAAATCATGAATTTGACTGTTCTATCAAGCCAGATTCGTGGTTTCCGAGCATGCAAACTGGATCCATATCGCCTGGCACTGGCACCCGCCTTCCGCTCAATAAAGTCACAGCGCCGACGAGCCCCTTGGCAAAGTCAGCCAGTACCAAAGCCATCAGAGTAGAGTCCAATTTAGGGCCTCGCCACACCAATGCATTTTCCGCAGAAGTTGGTCACGTGCAACGGATGCATCTTGCCATTCTCTGCGGAAAGATGCACTCGTACTTTTTTTCGTTTCGACAGTGGTGTGGCGAGGCCCTTAGCGTTTCCGTTTCCAAACGCGATTAGTTTCTAAACACATCACATCCGATATGATTCGGTCGGGATTCGAACACTGACCTGCTAACACGTGGAGTTGGAAAATTTAAAACCAGTGCACTCACGAAATGTGAAAATGACAAAAATATGGCCGGCTGCATCTGTCCATGACGGAGGGAGAGACGCATTGTCGTGCCCAGCTGCATCTGTCCATGACGGAGGAAGAGATGCATTGTCGTTTTGCACATCTGATAAGTGTGGCGCCGAGGCCCCATCCACCTGCAGGCTGCAAAATCGCCCTTCATTACATCTGCCATGCTCGAGTCAAACTTCACAGACTCAAGTGAGCTGGAGCAGTGCTGGCGCTCTTTTAGTCAGACAGATTAACGCCAGAGAGCATCTGCGATTAAAATGCACGATACAGAATGCCCCAGAATGCCAGAGTACATCTCTGATTAAAACGGACAAAAAAACGTCAATCGCAAAATCAGCAGATGGTAGAGTTTTCAGGTCACATAATAGATCACGGGTTCAAGTCTGGTTTGGGACTTTGGGGAGCATTCCCGTCCAGCTTGGCCTGTCATCTCTTCAAACGAACACAGTTCCCTCCGCATAGCACTGCACATATCTGGCCTTCGGGCACATACATCTCGCTAAACGGTTACACAGCACACACAGCATTCGAGCAGATACAAAACACATGGCCCTATGGGCGCATACAAACATACGTAGTAGGCTCACACATATAAACACACACACACACACACAGCTTTCGGGCAGGCTTAGCTCAGTTGGTAAGGCAAAGAAGTTGCATCCAGGACGTCGTGGGTTCAATCCCAATTGGCCTCACGTGCGTGCCTGGGCAGGCTTGGTGTTCTACCAGCTAGAGATAACCCGTAGGCTCTCCAGGCCAGCATTGGCAGGACCTTGACCAAATATTGTTGGCTGCTGTAAAGCAATAATATTTGCCATTAGACACGGCTAATGTTGGGTTGGAGGGGGGTAGGGGGAAATGCAAGTGACTGTCCAAAGCCCCCTCGGCAATAGGCCTGATCACCCTGCATCATCGTGACGAGGACCTGATACAAGCATTGCTCTCGCACCACTCCTGTGGTGCAAACCTACCCCATGGGCTAGGGAGACCTCCAGGTTTGGTTGGTGTTCCCCCGTACTATACATAGGAGTAGCAAGAGGATGAGATATAATATATGCAAACGAAGATTAGACTACTTTATACAAGAAAAAAAAAGAGAAAAACGCATGGCCCTATGGGTGCATACAAACATACACAGCCTCTAGGCATACACACATACACACAACTACGAGACTGGGGTGGGTGGGGGTCTACTCACACATGGCGAGCTCTAGGGAAGGGGAGGGATATAAATCGCTCAACCTAGTCTTCCGCCTAGCCTTGGGTAATTTAGGGGTAGGATGTGTCCGTAGTCACCGGCTTGCCATGTTTGGGCACTCCTGCTGGGTAGACGCTCTAAATTGGGCCTGTAGAAGATTGCATTGTCACTTTCCGCTTCCGCAAGGGCTGAGGCGTTGGCTGGTGCTCGTCATTGCTGTCTGTTCCAAGTTGCCCTTCGATACTGGTAAGGTGATGGTCCTCAGTGCTGGTCACACTGAGGTCGGATGGTAGGGACAGGGGGTTGGCTGGTAATATAAAGTGGGGATGGGTAGGGTAGGTGGCCTATCCTGTCAGAACCAACCATTGCCAGCCACTGCTAGCAATCACCTCGGCTGTTGTACTTGGCCTCTACGACACCCTGGGCTTCTAGAGAGGAGGGGGGGGGGGGGGACACTGGTGACACCGTGACAGTCCGCCCAGAGTTGGAAGTGTGCCTAACTATATCATTTGCTAATGTCCTTCCCTAGACTGAATTTGTAGATTTTCCTTTTCATCTCTTTGTTTTGTTTCGTCTCTGGCCTGAATTCCCACTTCAAAAGAAAAAAAACAGAATAAAAAAAGACAAGAAAAGAGGTCCCCAGTTCTGTCATCTGCCGCTTTTGCCATTGACGTTTTTCATGTTGTCGTTTTTTTTAGTAAACTGATCAGAATATCTTCGCCAAAAGGCCCAGAAAGGTACATTGACGTTTTTTTTTTTTAAAGGCGAATTCTTTAAAGCCCAACCAATTCAATTACCGGTGGAGTGACGTTTTTTGTGCATGCCAGAGATGGAAAAAAGGAGATGAAAAACAAACTCCAAAAATTCAGGCTAGAAAAGGACATAAATAAATAATAATGGTCTATTCAGGCAAAGTTGCAAGACTGGGCCGACTGTCACCAGACCTTCGCAGGCACCACTACACCGACAAACTCATTTCAGAACGAAGCCCCGCTCGAAAAGGCAGAGAAGACAAATGGCCTCGCTCCACTACTCACAACATGCACAAATGACAAAACATATGGCTGAAAATCTTCCCATGTTGTAGCGGAACATTCATTCTCACTTTTTGCACATTTCGTGGGCAGTGGTGCGAGGCCCATAGTAACCACTCAAACTCCAGTCCGAGCCAAAAGTACCCTTTTGATCTCAACAATCTGCTTCGGATCCAGCTGTTTACCAGCAACGCGAAAAATAGGTATCACTACTATCAAGCAGAGACGCAAATGGGAGACCCAAGTAGAAGAGAGAACAACTCAGAACAACTGCAATTGAGCGATCAACCAGAAGAAAATAAGAAAAAACGGGAAAACAAAAAAAAAGAGAACAAAGAGAGAACAACATCAAAAAGAGAACAAAGAGAAGAAACAAAAAGAACAAACAAGAGAACATGAAAAAGAAACAAAGGGAAAGAGAACAAAATATCAAAGAAACAAAGAGAACAAAGAGAACAAAGAGAAGAACATATCTGGGCGACGCGTGAACATGGGGCAAGAGGGCAGAAAACAGGTACGTACGACGTGAAAGGACGACGAGAGCAGACTTCCAAATTGGTAAAAATGGTGGCAACACGAAATATGAAATTGAATTGAGTACCGGAAAGATACCCTCCAGACGAGCTCAAGAGGATGAACTGGTGTGAGTCATGGCAAAATGAGAGATAAACACGAGCCGATGGCCCAGAGGGGTGATCTCTTATTGACACCTGTGTTGAATAGAACACACCACACTCGAGAACACTTCTGTCCTGCACCCCTCTCCACATCGCCGTCTATTTCCCCCTGCAACACATCCGCTTTCCGCACATTTCCCCCTCACGCCTCCTCCCAAATCTCTCCCACCCATACCATCCTACGTAGAACACGACTTCTCTGTCTCCAGTATTAACAGCTGTTCCTTCGGCTCAGTGACAAAAATGAAGAAACGTCTGCACACCATCATCCCGCGAACGCAGTGCAAGTCACACTCGTGAATACACCGTGTCACAATACTAACTCTTCTCTCTCTCTCTCTCTCTCTCTCTCTGCCTTTTTTCACTATTCTACTCTTGCTCTCTCCATTCCTCAGCGCTTCCCAAGCACAGATACATGCCAAACATCTATGTACATCCTCGACCATATCTCACCGCGCCAATGGAGTGCAACACACAACCTCACAGCTCTCCCCTCCTTTTGTTCTTCGTATCTCTCTCGGGTTAATCCAACCCTCACAGAGACGGTAAGACTCGACCGCAACTATACTTCTGATTGGTCAAACAACTTCCTCACCACACCCATCAGCCTACACGGACCACATAGTTTATTGTCCCCCTCCCCTCAGATTCTTTCTTCTCAACGACCTCCACAGACAAGGCGACCGCTTCCAACGGCCGCACTTTGGAGACTGGACCCCCTTTCTTCCGACAATTTCCTAGTAATCAATCAGCCTATCAAGGAAGCACACACCCCTCAGATGGACTCAAGATTCCACCCCTCCCCCATGCCCACTCCGCCTCCTCCCTCCTCCAGTCGCATATTCTCATCTCCACCCCTCCCCCATGCCCACTCCCCCTCCTCCCTCCTCCCTCCTCATGTGGCATAATCTCATCACAAGTTCTTCTTCCTTCTCTGCATTTCGTATTTCTCCGCATCATCAACGATATGCGGGCACGGTTAATTGCATCTGTTCATAGCTTGGACACAGACTCATACCGCATCGGCAACAATCTACCTATACCGAAACAAACTGAATCACTTTTACGATCACCGATTCGGATTACAGAAGACTTCTCAACAACTCTCGTGCACAGATCGACCTTTCTAACACCTGTGCCAATTACACAACAACGCATGATCCGAGTGCCGCCAATCGTCAAGCTTCAACCCGACGGTCAATCCACCTCATCGCCCATCACAACCTCGCGCTAACACACCCCTTCTTTCGACCTGCCGCTGCTAATGGGAGGCAACACGCAATGCAAGTGCCACTCAACCTGGTGCTGCCCACACTCCTCGCGCAACACCGAACGTACTCCCGTCTGCGATCCCGACTCGTCCCTCCATCTTCGCTCTGCCCAACTTCACACAAAACTCGTTCTTTACCCTGTACTCAAACTTGTCCATCTCATGGGCCCAATCTCCAGCAGCATATATCGGTCATTTCTTCAGATGAGGGAAACACTGCCACACCTCCATTTTCCCATGCCTCGCCTCGGCATGTTCTCTGCACTTGGACTCACTCGTCGTGCACATGAAGGTCTGCATGCACACCTTGCACTGTTGTTGCACAACCAAGCAATGCATTGGGATGTCCACAAGCGTTCCACAAAACACCAAGATCAACCGAAATTTCCAGTTAATAAAACCTCAACACCACCTCGGCCACCAGAACTCCGACAAACAAAACACGCAATCACGCTTACAGGAAGCAAAACGAACAAAACAAAGATAGCAAGAACTACCCATGCGTAACAACCCCACGACTCGTGTTTTGTAGTTGTTTTCTTTCCAGGCGTATCTTTCCACTTCCCAGCTGAAAAATGAAAACTTCGTTTCCTTTCTGGGTGCATCTTTCCATTTCCAAGCCGAAAAGTAGAAATGTGCCTCGCTCCACTCAATACATTGGGCCTCCTCCATGCATCTGATCACAAGTACAGGCTAAAGGCACAGCATCCATGGGTCCCACAGGGAAAGGACGGTCGCTATTGGGATTCCCTCCCTAACAACATTCAATATGTATACAGGCCGCGTAACGGCCAACAGACATTCGGATAGATCCAATGTTTTGAATGCATTAGGACCATCACCACGTCCAGATTAGGAGCATCACCACTTCCAGATTAGGACCATCACCACTTCCAGATCAGGACCATCACCACTGCCAGATACACCAACTGCTGTGCTAAAATGGAGAGGCCCATTATGTCGTATTCAACCAAAAGAACGAAGATCTCAAGGCAGGGCCTACTGCGAAACGTGTTCTTGCTCTTAGGGAAAGCACGCAAGCAGCCCTGTCAGATTTGGAAACCATGCCACAGAATGAGACTGATCCTGGACGTACAGCTGTGCAGTAACATGGATGATCTGTAACCTGACGTGCTTTGCTGTGCTCCAATTTTCAAAACACGTTTTCAAGACACGCGTGGCCCTTGAAAAACATGAAGTCGTCAAGGATTTGAACTAGGCATCTGTCTATTCAACGGGTCAACGGGTCTCTTTGTTGCCGTCCAGACACGAGGCAGGGGCACATAACGGGTCAATGAAAGCTGCCTGTTTCTCGCGAGCCATTCCTCGCGCCTCCCACCGATTAGAAACAGGCAGCTTTAATTCTGACCCGTTTTGTTTCCCATCTTGATTTGATACCACAACTACCTTCTTCCCCCGAATACAACGTTCGATCATTATTGCTGTATTTAGTCCGAAAAATAACCCAAATACAGCTATAATGACCGTACGTTGTATTCGGGGGAAGAAAGTAGAGAGACAAATTTCTCAAGCGCCCGGCGCCAGAGCCAACACATTGGAACCGTTCCCCTATACATACTGCACCTGCGCCCTCGGTCGGAACCATACGTAGCGACGTAGCGAATTAGATCTAATTTGGAAAATTTCGCGTGTTTCCAATTTGTTGTTCGTGTAGATGACCCCTCGCCCCCAGACAACGCCATTATGCCGTCTCCCCAACCTCATCCTACCATCCCTAGCCAGATCAAACCCCTCCGCAAAACTCCCTCTCTCCCCATACCACCTCAGACTCCCTCCCTGAACCACACCAACCCCGCTCTGAATGCCTCATAATACAACCCGCCTCCCGACGCCTCATCGAACACCCCTCCCCAGACCTCATCACTTCCCCCAAAACTCCTCGCAACCTTCCGCAAACCTCATCGAACACCCCTCCCCAGACCTCATCAACCACCCTCCCCTCTCCATGGCCCATGACTAAAAACTCTCCATAGCCCTGACCACACCTCATACCCCCTGGCCACTGAAGACCACTCGCTCCCTCGCCTCCACTTATTCAACCACCCTCCCCTCTCCATCGCCCACGACCAAAAACTCTCCATAGGCCTGACCAGACCTCATACGCCACCCCCTGGGCACTGAAGACCACTCGCTCCCTCGCCTACACCTCACAAGTCCCTAGCCTGATCATAACACCTCACAACACTCATCTCACTAATCTCCCGACAACTCGTACCATCCGCTGCTGACCTTGCCTTACTCATCCGCACTCGCTCCACAGAACTCGTCATACTTCCCAAACCATGTCGTACTCACCTCCAAACCCTAAATAACGCCGATCAGACATTATTGTGGGAGGAAAACATATGGTAAAAAAACACAGCCTACTAACCCACCACCCAAGAGACAACAGTTGACACAGGATAACGCAGTTCGAGAAAGCATCGATACATCACCGACCAAGAGACCATTTCGTGTGCACATAATACAGTATGGACAATAAGAGAGGTTATCTCGAGAACTGACTCCTCACCTGAATTGTCATTGCCGCTTGATTGCTCGCTAACTGCGATCCACCTGTACAATGACACAAACAACGACCAGAAACAGGATGGGTGAGAACCCGAGGTTACTTGGGTACTACCGTACGTCACGCAGGTATTACATTCGAAGTGAGCGGATGGATGAGCATCACAGAACCCGATGAATACACGAGGGCCACAAGGCTCCAACGCTTACATAGCGAGCGAGCAGACAGGAAGCATCTCCGCAAAAATACACCCAACACGTCCACGCGTAAGAGAAGGCCGCCAGTACCGTCGTAGAGAGAACCAAGGGAGGACAAAAACGGCTCTTCATCGATCAGAAAGACACAAAAGACGCTCCAACCGCTTTTCTCAGCTGCATTTAACCCACGATTTACATCAGAAACACATCCTGGATGGTCAGCACATGTTCAAAACTCAGACCGTCGGTCACAGGACTGTATCAACTGAATCTGGCCAGCACTAAGACCGGGCGACGAAGCGAAGGGCAGAACCTAATCAAAACCAATCCAATCAATCGTTTAGAACCTAATCAAAACCAATCCAATCAATCGTTTAGAACCTAATCAAAACCAATCCAATCAATCG
>BFEA01000465.1:526950-541530 GCA_003427395.1 Chara braunii | reverse complement strand
CCTAATCAAAACCAATCCAATCAATCGTTTAGAACCTAATCAAAACCAATCCAATCAATCGTTTAGAACCTAATCAAAACCAATCCAATCAATCGGTTATAACCTTCCAACAGTACACAACAGCAACCTAATAAGCCGAAGTTAATCCACGACAACGTGACACGTGGCAGACACCAAAACCTACTTGAAAAATCTTCTCGATCACCCTTCGCAGGCATCCTCGATCGAATAGGATGGAACGCAGCTTTTGGAGCCGTGGACCGTTCGCCAACAACCGCGCCCGCATGCGCTCACTGCCACTAAGCGAATTTAATCGTCAGGAAATCAGACACTGCATACATATTGATTAACATAACTTATTACCTTATACGATACGTGATCATTGCGATTAGCTGAGCACGCATCCTCGATCGAAGAAGATGAAGCAGTTTTTGAAGCCGCTTACCGTAGAGCAACGACCGTGCCCGTGTGAGCTCACTGCCGCTATACAGATTCAATCGTCAGGAAATCGAACATGCGTGATCACTGAAATCAGCTTCACCTCCCCGACTTGATTAAGTAAAGCAATTAAAAACCTATCAGGTACCAAGTCCTATTTACGAGGATAAAGCGGGAGTAAGAGAAAAAGAGAGATATCAGCAATGCTCAGCTCTTGCTTGCGAACAGAAAACGACCCCCCTTTGAAACCCAAATATTAAATCCGCGCGTTCACACAATACTCGAGAGCTGTCAGCACCTTCTCCCGCACGATTCGATGGCGTCCGCTCATCGGGTTAATCTCGCGCCAAGCCTCGCGGCTTCCACCTTCCATAATACCGAGAAAATATAACAAACACATCCGATCAGCTAGACAAAAATGCCGAGATAAGGGAGCCTACCACTACTCACCACATACACAAAAGACAAATTATGCCGGTGCATCTTTCCACGTTCTACCGGAAAAAATTCTCATTTTGCATATTCGGTGAGTAGTGGAGCGAGGCCCGAGTTATCATATCCAAGCACTCGGTCAACCGGAAAAGCAAATCTCGAAACAATGCAGGCCAAATGCAGGCACAACCAGAAGAGTGAGAGTGGAGCTACATGTGAAGGTTCTTCAGACCCTAGAGACGCCATGGAGCCATTGCAGATCATGGAGTACATATACTGCTAAAAGCAACTGAAGAAGATCATCTATACAGAGGATTTTTGTTTGGGGGGGGGAGGAGCGGGGAGGGAGGCGACGGGGAATAGAGAATATGTGCAGATAGGAGAGTGGGAGTTGTTCTCACGGCTGCAGACAGGAGAGCGAGCTAGATTGGGTCCGCTGTGGTCGTGATGGAAAGGCTGTCGTTCAATAAGCTCGATGCCGTTAACGATCAGGAAGACAAACAGCACAGCTTCGTATGTTAAGACACGCGCTGATGGGGCAAAGCAGCATAACTTGATGAGAGCGGCGAGGAGAATAAAAGCCTCGACAACAAAACGAGAAAAAAAAAGGAGAGAAGGTTTCTGCGTGAGCATAGGACATACTGTTCCGATAGCTAAAAGAGACTGGAATACTGAGAGAAGGTGAGGTCGAGACTTCATACGCCTACAGACGTCTGCATTACTATTATATACATCCATCTATACAAGCATCTAAAGAGTATAGAACGGCAGTTACAGCCGCATTCTGCACAAGAGAAAAAGGTCCTGAACTCACAAGGAGAGTGCTTCAAAAGAGGCGCATTAAGCGATCAATGTACCTCGAGCAAACACGTATCTGGGGCAACAGGACAGGTTAGCAAATGAAAAAGGCTTCCGCAATGACGATGACAAAAAATCTCCACATGGAACTCACACCATCGGGATCAGAATATGACGTCGATAACCTTATAGAACAAGGAACGGCCGCATCAAGTGACCAACTGGTTCAGCATATACTACGGGCCTCGGCGCACCACTCACTATATATGCACAAAAGACAATAAGCAGTGCAAACTTTGGTTAGTGGTTCGGCGTGGCGTGGACCTATTTGCCACACATACCTCCTCACACGATCAGGATCGGACGATGACAATGACTTCACTCGTTAACCTTGTAGAAATGGAAACCGTTAGATCAACTAACCACGTATTTAGACCACTACGGCGTACACTATTTACACCACATACCGCCTCACGCGATCAGAATTGGACGAGGGCAACGACTTACAAACAACAAGAGCATACGTCTTTGTCAACAAACCATGAATTGGACACAGCGGTTTTATCAACTAACCACGGAGTTAGACCGTGGGCACGATTTACCATACTACATACCTTTCACTGACGCAGAACTCTGCGCTGCCTTCTCCTCTCTTGCCATTCTACCCTTCAGATACGCAGAGATTTTCGACGGGCGGCTGTCTGGTGCATACAAGGCCATCCTAACCTTCAGCGAATTCCGCCCGCCGATAGAGGTTACCTCGATCTAACTTCAGCCAAGTTCTCGCTAACTTCCGCACACGCACACACTGCACGGCCGCGCCACCGAGCGGCGAGAGCTGAGAGCGAGACAGGGACGAGAACGACGCAAACCCTGGTCGTTCGACAAAAGTCTGAGAAAAGCGTCAGCTCAAAATCAATCCGGCCTCTATTACCGCGATCGCAGCGCGCAGGGACGACGTTGTTGTCGGAATTACACCACAATCTCACCCCGCACACCCCTTCTGACAAGTGTCCTTGTCATCCACCCACCTAGGCTGCTACCACTACTAAAGCGGCTACGCAGCGACAGCTGGTTCAAATGCAATCCCTGTCGAGACAGGAGGCTATGGCCATGGGAATTCACCGCAGTCCTGTTGAGAGATTCAGCACTAAGCAAAAGATTCCAGAAGAGTGATCATGAGAAGGCTAGCATCGGGAGGCAGACGTTACCATGGGAGGAAGAAAGTACACCGACCAGTCCAGGGCGGATTGCTGCAGAATCATAGCCGACAGCCCAGTTCTCTGCATACTCTAGACCACTACTGAAGGCTGCTTCCCTATCCCGGATCGCAATCGAGACGCCATATTACTAATAAAAGAACCCCGAAAAAGGGAACGGCACAACACTGGCAAAGGACCGCAAAGCCTAAGGAGGTCGCAAGAAGAGAGCCATCCACAAACATCGCACGAAAGGGAGAGAGAGAAAAGGAACCTTGAGACGGGGATCGACAGACCCCTGGCAAAGGACTGCGAAGCCCGAGGAGCTTGCGAGAAGAGAGCCACCCACACACATCGGAGGAAAGAGTATCAGGAACGTCATCAAGGCGGCTTCCATGATCACGCAGTAATCATGACAGGCTCTATTCCTCGTTGGGAACAGAAGATCGGGGGACGGGAAGGCTAATGACATTATCGACTGTGAACGTAAGGTAAGCGAGAAGAAGAGGTTGGATAATGGAAGATTATTCCTCAAAACAAGGAAAACAAGACCACTGACAATATAGGTGAATTTGCCGTTGCCAATCATTCTGATCAAGAGACGTGATGAGAAGAGGGGCTACGATTAAGAGGAATCCCAGCAAAAGACAAGGGAGAGGAAAAGTGAGGATGAGATCGATGAATCAGGCGGGACAGGTGATGAGTCGACGCATCAACGGGACCTACAAGATCTACGAAATCTACAAGACGACGAAAGAGGAAATAAACATGAGATCGGCGATGATAATCGCGGCGAGTCACGGTAATCAGGATGACGATGGCGGCGAAGTGTATTGGGCAACATTCAAACAGACGAAGCACAAAGACGACGGTGAGAGGGAATGAAGAGCACGACGTGAATGCATTGCGCATCAGGAGGATAATCGTGGAGACAGTGAGGGCTTTCCTGACACAGCCAGAGTAGTGAGTGCAGCGAAAGGTGATAGGAAACAAAAGCATTGCAAGGTCATGGCTATGGCGGCGGCTATGGGAAGAGTAGTGAAACGACTACGAAAGATAGCCAGCATAACGATGTTTCCTCTATCTATTCTACATAACCCTGAAGGCGACAATGATGCTGATCGTCTTCCTAGTCAGGACAGGACGCTGGCATCGTGTCGGGAATACACGGGGAAGATAAGCACGACATTGACACGAAAGCACTGGGAGGTGGAATATATCCGAGACCACTGTTAGATTCGTAAGGGCAATGGATAAAGGGAGCGAGCCCACGCAGGGGAGGGAGGGGTGGAAGGAGAGGGCAGGAGGTTTTAGACAACATCAGGGTCTGAGGAGGAAGTGGGAGAGGGGACGGGGAGAACAAGGAGCATTGCCAGGAAGGTGCCGTGAGTAAGAATAAGAATCTCTGGTTGCAGGCATGTGAAAAAGGGGGAGGGGAAGGAGAGCAGGAGTCAGGAGGACGTTCTGATATACGGTGCTAATCTACCGACTTGATGCCCCTCCTCTCTGTGAGAAATGGGCACATCGAATGATGTTGCACATCAGACCTCTTCCTCTTGACTAGATAGCTGTTATAACGGATAATATTTGAATAATCTCTGACAATCATCTATTAATCAAAGTAAGGAGACAATCATTGAGATAATCATCGAGGTAATCATTGACAAAATACAAAAAAAGGTAGATACTGCTATT
The DNA here is from genome assembly GCA_003427395.1 of Chara braunii. Lineage (NCBI taxonomy): Eukaryota > Viridiplantae > Streptophyta > Charophyceae > Charales > Characeae > Chara > Chara braunii. The sequence goes on along the minus strand of BFEA01000465.1, from coordinate 536,968 downwards.
AGAAATCCGGATGACACAAAAAAAGAAAAAGAAAAAGAAAAAAAAAAAAAATCCGGACGACACGTTAATCCTTCCCAACGGAGAAGCAGTCAGTGCCTTTAGGAGAAGGCTTCTCTAGGAGGAGAGTACAAGAAGAAGTCGTGAGCAAGTACAAGAGAACGTGGTGAGCAAGTACAAAAGAACGTGCTGAGCGAGTACAAGAGATCGTGCTGAGCAAGTACAAGAGATCGTGCTGAGCAAGTACAAGAACACGTGCTGAGCAAGTACAAGAGAACGCGGTGAGAAAGTCCAAGAGAACGTGATGAGCAGCGTGAGAAGGTATCCTTTTGTAATAATTGCATTTCTGTGGGACGCTGGAGCCGGTATCCAGCAAGCAGGTGATACTCCCCACCAACAGAACGGAGCTTTTTCGGACAAAAATAAGAGCGAGATTGAAAGAGGAGACCTATAGAAAGCAAGCCGAAGAGTCGGCGAAGATACACGACAACCGCCTCTCACACCTACAAGCGGCTCCAGATACATTACCAGGCCCAGAAGAGAGCCGCTCAGAGATAAAAATTCACAGCTCAAAAGCTCAGGGTTCGTTGACTACCCCAGATGAAAAACTCAGAGACAAACGATCGCCAAACACAAGGAAAGTCAGGAACAGAAGAGAAAAGAGAGTGCGAGAGACAGAGAGAGAGAGAGAGGAAACCCGAGAGACACGAAAGAGGAGAGGAGACTTACAGAGAAAAGCACAGAGAGCAAGTGAGAGGAAGAACGCCAGAGGGGAAGCGAAAAGTGGGAAACGGAGAGTCGTGGAAGAACAAACAGAACGCGACAGATCGGTGTTCGTCGACTCATACCTTTGCTCGAATTAGACTGGTTTGCCTTCCTCTCCCTGGCCATCCTGGCCTTCTGCCCATTTCCGCCACCCATGATGAAGAAGACGAAGATCTTGAAGCGAACCAACCAACCAACCAACCAGGGAGAAAGAGTCCAAGAGAGAGCGCAGCTTTTGCAGCGAATGCGGTGTTCTGTGCGACGGGGCGTGCACAAGAGACTTCAGCGACTCTTCAACGACTCTCCTGCTTCCGAATGGGATAGCAATCAATCAATTGCCGCTACAATGGGCGGCCCGCAGCTCCACCTCTACGACTTCGCAGACTGAACGAACACCTGGAAGTAGCCGGCGGAGAAGGCGAAGACGAAAGTGCGCCGAGCGGTGGTGACTAGGCGAGCCTAGCACCTCACCTCCCTCGCCAGCTCCTCTTCTACGACGAACGTGGTACCCGCTGCTACTTCATATCGATATATGAGAGGGAGAGGAGAGAGAGGATGAGCAAGGAAGTTTAGCTCACTTTGACCACTACAGAGCTTGCCTGAGCAGGGCGGGGTGACAGAGTACAGACACCCGCTCCTCTCTGCCGCCTCACCTTCGCGGGCGGCGGGTGCGGTAACCGTCCGGATCGGCCTGCCTCCCGCCTTCGGCGCCCTTTTCATCACAATCAGACAGATGTCTTCTATGTACCCGGGAATCGTATCGTGCTATAGTCCCCCTCCAAGACAACTACACACCTAAGACCCAGAACGCGCCCACGCGAATCGGTCTTCCAGAATCATGGCATATACTCAAATTAGGATTTTTTTTCACTTATTTGTGGGAGTTTTTCACTTATTTCTGGAAGTAATTGCTGTCAGATACATCCAGGTCGGGCGTTAATTATGCTCAGATTCATCTATCTAAGATAGTGTGCTAGTGTGACCCGCCCTTTCTTGCCAAGACTCTCTCCTAAACTCTGCGGTACGAAAAGAGGAAAGGGGAATACCTCCGGGGACAAGGTCCCACTTGCACTGATTAAGAGATTCTGGCCGTTGATCTTTGCAATCTACGGTCAATATCGCTTAATTCGTGTCGTGTAAGTGGGACCTAGCCCCGGGGAAGCAAAAACGGCCCTAGCCTGGTTGGTACTACTGTGTGTACTGGAACGAGCCTGCCAGCTTGCCAACCTGCCAACGCACTGTGCAGGTCCGTCAGGCACCGGAGTGGGGCCCCGCCGCTCGCTGCTACTTCCTTTTTTCTTTTTTTTTATTATTATGCTACTCCCTTCTAAGTTCGTAAGCCCCAAACGGAAAAAAAAAAGCAAGCAAAAGGTTTGCTTGGTTGGCTGCTAGGCTGGTTGGCCGTCCAACGCGCAGACATCTGCGACCCTCGAGGGACGACTGCGGGGTGGTAAGACCGACGAGTGGCTCGTCTTTCCTGATTTTACCTTTCGCGCTACGACACCTCCGCGCTCAGGCTGCAGTTTCTGTTGAGTTCTCGCGCGCCTTCGCTTCTCCTTCCGGTCAATGAAACTCAAATTCATCGAATAGTACGCCTGACGCTGACATCATCCTCGCTGTGGTTTCTTCAAGTTGGGGTCGTCTCCAGAAACTCGGCTCATTTGATGAGCCACACAAAATTAGAGGCCGGGAATTCCTCCACAAATAACCCGACCCTGGGAATACTGTACTGGGACCATTACCCAGGTCTGTACCCCACGGATATGAGGATGGAAAAGATGTCTGCCCACAAAATGCAGGCAAAGAATTTAGAGCGAGTTTTGCGGGGAAGTGCACTTTGTTTTTTGCGTAATACTTTGCTTTTTCGGGGCGGGCGGTGGGGACCTTTCCTATGGCTTGGATCCCACTATTGTTAGTGAGGCAATTTTGGGCAAAATTTTGGATCCCACAATGCACCGGGGCTTTCGGGACCAGAAACAAATTTCGCCTGTTTCTACTCACTATGTGCATCGAGGCCGCGACACCCGCCGCGAAACGGCACTTGTTTCGCAAAAGCCGCCAGCCCCCTGCCCTGTTCCCTAAAAGCTGCGAGCACCAAAAAAACAAAGTTTTTTTTTTTTTTTTTTCGTTTACGGCAGCGTGATTGGGTCCGACGCAAATGGACCAACATATTTCGGCAGGATTTTTGCGAAAGCCCCTCGAAGGACGAGCCTGTGGAGTCCAAAAAAAAAATTACGGACCGAAAGGCAAGGACCCTCCTTTCGAGAGGCTTTTCCGATTTTTTGTGAAAAGCCCCATGTGGGATCCAAGCCTATTACAGAAAAAACAAAGTGCACTTCCCTGCAAAACTCGCTCTAAATTCTTTGCCTGCATTTTGTGGGCAGACATCTTTTCCATCCTCATATCCGTGGGGTCCAGAGCTGGGTAATGGTCCCAGTGCAGTATTTCCCAGGGTCGGGTTATTTGTGGAGGAATTCCCGGCCTCCAATTTTGTGTGGCTCATCAAATGAGCCGCGTTTCTGGAGACGACCCCAACTTGAAGAAACCACAGCGAAGATGATGTCAGCGTCAGGCGTACGATTCGATGAATTTGAGTTTCATTGATCGGAAGGAGAAGCGAAGCCGGAGCGTGGCCGGGTCGTGAGCGGAGACTCCGAGCGTGGCCGGATCGTGAGCGGAGACTCCGAGAGGTAGCTCACTACCCGGCCACGCTCCAGCAGCGGGGGATGTTGGGTGGCGCATGCGGGGACTGGTGCAACAAATAATACCGAACATAGCGAACCTCCACAAACTTAAATAAAATATTTATGAAATGGTCTCTCCCAAAATCTTTTTATGAGAGATTAAAACAAAACAAATCATGATCCCACACTGAATTGGTAAAAAAAATCGAATCAGAAATTAAACGACTTGTTTTTCGCCGACTTTCGACCCCTTACACCTACTTGGAGTATGTCCGACTCTACCATAACTTTTACACACAATGTTCTTCCAGTACTTTCTCCCTCTCTCCATTTGTCGCTTTTCTCGTCCTTGAAATAGTAACTGGCAGGAATTTTCCTTCTGAGCAACTTGCATAGAGAGAGATTATTCATACAGACTTTCTTACTCTTTCTACTCATGGGAGGCGAATCAATTATTGATTGTTTCCCTAAATCCTTCTTTATCTCACTCATTATTCCCCTTACTTTTGAGAGCATTGAAGTGAGGGTTGAATCCTCTTTTCTTTTACCAGTTCGACATTGCCTCTTAGACTACATCAGGCGAAATTGCAAACGAAGTGTCTGATTGAAATTCCCTTCGCTGAAATTTGATCGGATCCTGACCCAATTTGATTTGCCGGTTACCCCACGGATAAGTTCCTGCTGCTCTGCCTCAGAGAAATTTGCAAGGAAACTAATACATTTTTGTTTATCCGTTAAACCTTGTATCTGACGAGCGGTCCTTTCATAGTCAAGAAGAAATTTTCCTTCTACTATGTACGCATCCCGCTTGATATTCTTCAAATCCTCTAATGTCGTCAATTTATCCCCAAGCCAAAACTTCTCTAACATGGCATCTCGAAAATCCGACAATGTTGATGCTTCGACTATTTTTCGAACTACATTTACAAGATCATTTTCGATATATCTCAGAACTAATCATAATATTTTATGATCATCCTAGTTATTGATGGATGCAAGTTGTTCAAACTTATTCAGAAAAGTGGAAACAAAATTGTCATCGAAAAGAGGGATTTCTACTTTTGGCAGACTTTCTCTCTCCGCATCCCTCTGTTATAGGAGATGAACTATCCTTTGAAGATTCGATATATCTCAATCTTCATGACCACCTTCATTTTCACTTGCTGCTTTCATTTCTCATGACCATAACAGAAAATCAGGCACAAGGTCAGTCTATCTCTATACAATGTAATTCGATAACTTAATCCTACTTCACATTTGATCAAATTTTATATCTCTCATACTCCTTTTATCTCCTTCAAAATAATTCAATAAAATACTCGAGTGTCGTTTCGCTAGGGACAACGGTAGTTTGTCGTTATCCCCGACAACAGCGCCACCTGTCGAGCGCATCGGCCACCGTCTTTTTTCGCGAAGAGGTGGGAACCCTCCCGACCATGTCACGCAGGAGTTTACCAAAAACAATCTCAAGAGACAACTCGGGAATGACGCGAAATAATCCCCCGAACCGCCGAGACGGCCGAGTGGTTGCATCGTTCCTTCGTCGCTCTAGTCGGGTGTGCTAGTTGTACATGTCGTGGTCCCCTACGACAGGACAGGTTCCATGGGGCATAAGTTTGCTTCCCTAAGGCGTTGTCACCACCCTTATGGGCGTATCCCTACCGAGTTACCGACCCACATGCGAAAGTTTTTAAATGCAATTGCAGAGGTAGGTCAGTCGAGGGCGTTTGCTCGCTGTAGTATAGGCACGTGTGATTAAAACGCCAATTGGACCCGGACGTCGTTCGTTCATTAGGGCGCTGGTCTCCTAAGAAACGAAGCGTACGCCGGTCGACTAGGATGATCTCAACCAAGTGCGAAACCCACAATATCCTAATCCATTTAGACACCAGTCAAAAGAAAGTTAAACGACCACATCAACGGAAAAAATTCTCAGAATTAAACAATCATTCTATAATAAAATTACAATCTAAATTTTAAATTTTCATTCCATCTTAAAAAATGTCATTCCAATTTTATTTTTTTTCATCTTACTTGCAAACTTTCATTCCAAGAATAGGGTATCCCTTTTTATTTTGACTGTATGCTAGAGATGGAATGAAAGTCTGGACGAGTTCATTAAATATTTTAATTGGACTGTCATTTTAAGTAAGGATTTTCAATCGTAAACAGGTTAATCCAATATAAATTAGAATGTATTTGTTGTAGTAGAATGAAAATTTAATTAAAATATTTCATTAACTCGTCCAGACTTTCATTCCATCTTGTATATATAAAAAAGAATAGATCGTGGTCAATAGAAAAATATTTTCAATCTGAAATAATGACAGATAAAACTCAAATCATCATTAGATACATCCAGTAACACAAGATCGAAATACAATCTGACCATCTCAGGTCGAACATCACAAAACAATCAGTCAACCACAAATAAGAAATTGACTATCGACAATAATATTGATGCATCCGACAAGGTAGTCGCATGGACTTAGTTTTCACTTTATGAGATGCGCTGCCAAAGTTATTCATTCTAACCCACCGCCGACTTAAGACTAGACCCACGTATTCGTCTTCGCACATTTCTAATCTTATTGGATGACTGACTGTTTTTCGAATGATTCTTGATCAGGTACATTGCTTGAAGTGTTGCATGTCTCTCCCTCCAGAAAGTGGTCTGAGGAACTCCTCCTCTTCCGAGCACAACGCTCGGATCTCAGAAGTCGGACCGTCTTCACCGAATTGGCAAAGTACCCCCCCGTACAACGGTCCACTCTGGGTCGATAACAGGGTCGACTCCTAAAGCAACGAACCCCCGCCCCAGATGCTTCCTTGAAAGATGAGAATGTGTTCACCTCAAGCAGTTTTTAACTGTTCCCGTCTTTTTCTTTCCGTAAGTTCAAGGTACCTTAGACAAAAAAGAGATAGAGGTGATAAAACGAGAAACATTTTGACAAGTATAGGTAGATAAGATCGTTCGGGATAGAATGGGTCAATCTTCGGGAAAATGACAAGTCCGTTTAACCTTATCTGCTTTCTTTATGCAATCGAATTCGTTTTTACAGTGCTGACATTGCATAATTAAGGAAATTTTTTTGACGTGCAGGCAGGTGAGAAGCAAAGAAGATAATCATTTTTCCTTTCCTCAAATAGCCATGATCAATCTCCTTTGCAAGCACCCTTCTACCTACCTACACATACTAAAACAACCGCAGTTCCAGAAAATTCAGCAATCCACACTCCCGTTAGATCTCACTTTTCACATGCATGACCATACATGCTTTACTCAACCTTTTCTTTTGAATATTCAAAACAAACAGGGCCAAACAAAGTGTAGGTTCATACAGGTGCGAAAAGGAATCTGAGTCGATAAAATAACTGACCTTGAGTGAAGTGGTGCCGAAGAAGCGCTCTGGCTCACTCAAAAAAGCCAACCCATGTGTGCTGTCGAAAGCTGTAGTCTCACGGAAAATCCTGATCAAACCACCTCTCACTTACACGCCGAAAGCTGTAGTCTCAAGGAAAATCATGATAAAACCACCTCTCACTCACATGCCTCACCCGTGGTAGCCCAAGCTTGAAGACGGCGAGCCGCATGCGTTCCAGAAATACACTCGGTCTGGTACTACGTGAGTCCCAACTGGTCCCAAGCGCTCCTAGATAGTCCCACGCGGTTCCAGGTGGTTCCATGTTGTCAAACATTTCGTCGAATGACTATTGAGTCGAAAACCGTTTCCGCCACACTTCTTAAAAAATAAAACCGATGTCGAATCCCAAAATCGCATGCTTCGAGACTGCCGCAAATGACCGCCCGCGTCCCACATCAGTCCCAACTGAATCCACGTAGTCCCAAGTAGTTCAGTCCCACTGCCACAAATGTTGGTCCCAACGACAAAATATTTATCTCATGTGCCGCATTAAAAAAAACAACCGCCTGTCGCGCTTTAATTTCGTACCGTCGCATGCCGTCAACCGCCTCCATGTCACGTTGTTGCTGCCGTACACACCAATGATAGCAGACCTTCACCAAGAAAAGCAGACGCCGCGCCATAACATAAATCTTTCAACGCCGTAAAAAAAAAAAACTTCACTGCCGCGCCGCACGTCCCACCCTGCTGCCGCAATTCCATTGTCGTGCCGAACCCTCGTAAAAAAAAAACTGCAGCGCTTCGCCGTGCTGTACCACCGTAAAAAAAAAAGAAAAAAAAACGGCAGTGCTTTGTCGTGACATACCACCGTAAAAAAAACGGCAGCGCTTTGCCGTGTCGTAACATCACAAAAGACGACGGCGCTTCGACATGCAGTACCACAGTAAAAACAAAATGGCAGTGCTTTGCCGTGGCATACCACCAAAAAAAAAATGGCGGCGCTTCGTTGTGTCGTACCACTGTAAAAAGACAGCGGCGATTCACCGTGTCGTACCACCGCAAAAAGACGGCGGTGCTCCGCCTCGCTGTACTACCGTGCCGTGAAAACGGCAGCGTCACTCTTCAAAACAAAAAGTCGTCGACGTGCAGTGAAAACGGCAGTGTCACCCCTCAAAATAAAGGTGTCGTGCCGACGCCATATGGTTGACAAAAATATCGGTCGGCATACCTCCACCACTTGTCGTGCTCCCCGTCGCTCCTTGCCACGCTCCACTGCCGCTCCTCACCACGCTGCCGCAGAGTTCTCTTAGAGACCAGCTTGCCAAGGGGTGGAGCAGAGTGCTCCAGCCAAGGCTATGGCTGTCTCCTCCTTCGTCGCGCTCCTCCGCAGTCCTCCAGCTCCGCCGACAACACTCCTACCTCCGAGTCCTCTCCAACACTCCTGCGATGAGGAATGTGTGATGTCGCACACTTGCAGTTGGAGGAAAGTGTGAGGCAGCAGGGGGACAACTGCCTCTTTTGTAGTGGCTGAGGAGGGCAGCAACAACCTCAGTTGCTCCCAGGCAAAATTCGTCACTTGCCTGGGGCCGTTGATCTGAGTCAGATCAACGGACTGAGGCTGTCTTACCTCAGCCACACACTTAGGGTGACAATTGTACTCAACTGCCCGCCTCGTTTTCTCCTTTTTTCCTGCACGCAACCCCACACTGAGTGCAGGTTCAGCGGGAAAATGGTTGTTTCCAACCAAGTTCCCCTCACTGACCGTCCAGTTCCCCAGCCTCTGGCCTGAGTCACACCCAGGCCAGTTTGGCCTGTATCTGATCATAGTCGCGGCCACATTCGTGGTCGTGACTTTTTTTATTTCCTTCTCTTTAATTAAGCTATCTCGGATTTTCACAAAATAGCTGAATTTTTGGCATTTCCAAATCTGTTTTTCTATTGTTTTTCTGATAAGGGGCTTAAAAGGTTACAGCCTCTTTCAGTTTGATGTATCTGGGCACTTTTCCCAGTGCAGATACATCAAGGAAAAGGCTGTACTTCGCCTTTTCCCTCAGGTGACTTTTAACTTTCCAGACTCCCCTTGAAAACGAGAGTCTGACCGTTACCTCTGGCAGCTTGTGCCAAAGGTAAAAGCTGGTGAGGACAAGTGTCCTCAAAAAAAAAAAAAAAAAAAAAAAAAAAAAAAAACCCTTAGATTCTCCCAACTGTACTGTTCCTGGCTTTAATCTAAGCCAGGAGCATGCAGTTGGGGGCAACAACATCTCCCTCACCTCTGCTACCCACCCTTGAAAACGGGGAGGATTGTTGTCAGAGTTGGGAGGAGTAGGGAAACAACTTGTGAAAACTCACGAGTTCAAATCCTGACAGGCTCTGAGCGGGGTGAAGGGAAAACTGACAGTTTTCCCAAACTTCTGAATTTTCGGAGGTCGGGCCGGACGACGACTGCCATTGATAAATCTGATCGGCGGCCGTCGTTTCGTTTCGGCCTCTGAAAAAGGTCAGACGCCTACCCGAGGCTTGCTATTTTCCCAAGCGACACTAGTACCTTTCCCGCGTGGGAAAATAGTAGGGAAAACTGGCAATTTTCCCAAACTCCTGAATTTTTAGAGTTCGGACCCGACGACGACTGCCATTGATAAATCTGATCGACGGCCGTCGTTTCGTTTCGGCCTCTGAAAAGGTCGGACGCCTACCCGAGGTCCTCTATTTTCCCAAGCGGCAAAGGTACTAGTGGTTTAATAAAAAAATCTAAAAAAATCCATGCACATGGCCTAGGTGCCTTACTACCTAGAAAAAAAAAAAATCAAGACGAACAAAATTGTTTTCCGCCACCAAACAAATAGTGGCCCAAACCAAAAAATACAGATTTCAAAGAAAAATCAGATCTCGTTTCTCGTTTTCTTTTCTTTTCTTTTTCTTCTTTTCTTTTCTTTTATTTTTCTTCTCCCCCCCCCCTAACAACGGGGAGGCAGCTGGAAGATCAAGAGGAGCAGGTCCTCCTCTCCTCATCCCCCCATTTCTCTCTCTCTCTCTCACTCTCCACTCAACTTCTCGAACCCCCTCTTGCTTTCCGGGTATGAACTGTGGGCCGCGAGATCTCAAGATTTTGCGGCCACAATCATCTGTCCAAAATGAAGTGGGAGCCTTTGTGCTCCCGCACAGTCTGCAAAGACTGTTCTTTTGTTTGTTTTCCTTTTTTTTTTTTTT
>BFEA01000465.1:504492-515043 GCA_003427395.1 Chara braunii | reverse complement strand
GATTTTTTTGATGACTTTTTTTTTTTTTTTTTTTTTTTTTTTTTTTTTTTTTTTTTTACTTTTTCGTACGAGGGTGTACAAGACGTACACGTTCCTGTACAGATCCCGTACATATATTACCTGTACGTTTCGTACGGAAAGGCCCCGTAGATCCCCACGATGGGGTGATCTTTTGAGGAGGAGCTTGAAGGGGGTGTATGAATGAGTTCAGTTTGAATGATCGTTGTGTAAAAGAGAGAAAAACTAAATAAAAATTCAAATTCTGAATTCGAATCTGCCGTTTAGTTTGGGTTCGGACAGGTGGTAGAATAATCAGGGTGCCCGACACAATAAATTATCGTTCAAAGGGACCAAGGATTGTGTAGTCTTATTTTTTACCTTTGGATGATTTCCCGTCTATGATTATAATTGGTGGAAAGTAGCGTTATACACTATGTTGAATTAGAGGTTGAAACGTGTCAGTGCCTAGCCGATTATTCGGCTATTATAGATTCCTATAATGACTAGGAATTAAAAGATATTTTTTTACCGCTGATATTGACCTAGTTAAGACTTAGAGTTGATGTAACCTAATGATTGTTTCAGTCAAGTTAGCTATATTAGGAAGTATTATTATATATATTGTTCCGGGAACTACGTTAAATGGTATTTGGTTTGGACTTCCGATGCGACAGGGACGTCACTTAATAGGGTCCGGAAATGTTGTCGTACCAAATACCCTTACAATGGTATTTGGCATAGTTTCTGCAAATCGCACCCTATGACGACTTCGTCCGCTTGACGGAGCGTGCGCGAGAGGAAGTTTAGGTCCTCGCCTGGGTGAGCGGCGCTCACAGGATATCGACGGCGAGCTGCAACCATGCGCAGCCTGGGTGTGCGTGACTTCACCGGCCAGTGGGACGAGCGACCCTTCACCCCCTTACCTTTTTGTGTCTCCGTGTTTATTCTTAATTTTATTTATTATTATTTTTGTATTTTCTTTATGATGTCTTTGACTCAGGTGATCAGTTTCGAGCCGGACGGGCCTGGTTTAGTTACTGCATTGTCGGGCATGAGTCGCCGTTACGGAAATCGAGCATCTTAAACATGCGCCTTGTTTTTTTTTGCGGGCCCGTCGGAACTCCAACATGATCAGGGGACTGACAAAATCTTACCCGCATTTGAGCACGGGCTGAAGAGGTCAACGTGCGTAAGAGCGGTGGAGTCCGTGGTCGTGGCTTCCTTTGTTTCCCATTTGAAGGGCGTCGATAGCCTAAAGTGGAAGGGAAGGAGAACATTCTGAGCGAGCCTGTGGGGCTGTAGCCCGAGGGTGGCGGTGGTCGTTGCTGGTGTATAGTCCGCCTCCGCCATATACCGTGACAAGTGTGAGTGTGGGCGTGCCCGTTGGGACCCGAAAGATGGGATTGCATCGGGGCACACACGACCTTGGCTGCAGCTGATGTTGACATAGAACTCCTTTCTACTTTGGTCCTTCAAATTCTCACTTGAACATTTGCTATTACCACCAAGGCCTGCGTGAGGGGCTCGCAAGATGGTGAACTATGCCTGGGCGGGGTTTTTGGGTGGCGTCTGTGGGAGGCTGCCGCAGTGTTGGTTATGAGGCATGCTGTCCCAACGACTGTTCCCGTGGGACCCATACCCTCCTTTGTTTCGACCTTCGAAGTTCTCATTTGAATATTTGCTACTACCATAAAGATTTGCATACCTGATGGGTTTATCTTCCCTTCTTTTGTTTTATCTCGAGTTCTTATTTAATATGGATGTTGGGATACCTGTTTAGTTATTGAATGATTTTGCTTGTTAAATTTTATAGTTGGGCATTGAAGTTCGTGACAGTCGTCAAAGTCAAACCCCTTGACCTCTCTCTAGGCCCTGGATGATGGAATTTGCCTCCAAGGCCACGATAACTGATTGCCACCACAGGCCGGAACCTATGTACCACCCACTCTCCGCAGGGTGCAGAAGAGGGTGTGGTTCTCAACCGCCTAGATGGTCGTCTAGCGTGGAGAGATTAACCCCTCAAGGCGCATGTCAGCCGACACTTGAGTGTCGAACGTGACCCTTGAGACTATCGAGGACCGTGTGGTTATGGGTACTACATAGTACTCCATCATTGCGACTCCTTGCGTATGCTTGCATTGCTACTCTATATGAGAAAGCCCTGCACCTTCGCGGTTTTATTCTAAGTCTCGCAGGGACGCCTAACCGATTTCCGTATCAAGAGGTTATGGGCTGGATATTGAAGGGACTAGGAGTGTTTTGTCTTTGTGTGTATTCAATTTTATGTTTTTAGCTAGTGCAACTCGTGGTGAGTGGGATGCGTCCTAGTCGACCGACGACAAGTCGCGCTTGGGACTTAAGGCCCCCAATGCGTCAATTCGCATATGAGTCCGATAGAGGCGTGGGACCTCGTGTACCCCTTATGCTACAGCGTATGAGAAACGCTCTCGACTGACCCACCTCTGCGATTGCAACTGATTAGCTTCCGTACTGTGGACTGGTAGCTCGACGGGGATACGCCCACTGAAGGGAGGTGACAACTCCCGTAGGTGGAGGTAAGTTTTACCTCGCGTAGGCCCTATCTTGTCGTAAGGACTCACGAGAGGTATGACTGGTGCACTCGGCCGGAGCGGCTACGAAAGCTCCATTTGTACTGCGATAAAAGGATGGAAAGTCCCGCCACCAAATCCTGTGTGACGCGGCCGTGAGGGTCCCCCTGCGGGGCCGATACACTCGACAACGTTGACGGAAAAGAAAAACGTATTGATAAATTGTTGGTGACAAACATGTAGGTTGCGTTGCTTCCGGTGAATTTCAAACAAGACCACCCAGCTATCAAAACACCTTCTTGAATCCGATATACTTCAAACCTTTGTTGTCGTTAGTCGCCATTGTACATGTTAAATGAAAAATAACTATAATTGCGACAATTTGGTGTTTATAGACATTACTGCTATCACTTCACGTTATTGCAATAGTCACCACCTACTTTAGTTCATGTTGCATGAAACAAAATGATGTTATGGATGATTAATGATACTGGATAGGTTTGACAAGCATTGGCGAGGCATGTTGTTAGGTTGTTGTGCATGTTATTCTTTGGGCTTATCATTCTCTACTCTTATGCAGACATGGATGGGCGTAAGACTCATGTGTGAACAACCGATTAACTTTTATACGTAGTCCTTTTGGTCATTTGTTCATCTATTGCTTCTGTTTTATTAATATATATTATTATATTATAATTATCGTTTAACCTCCTTTTTCACACTTAGGATGCGGTAACTATCTAATGCCAACTCGATTGAAGATAACTTACCTTTCATATAGTTGGGACTACTGTTTCTTTAAGTCGATGTAGCTTGAGGTCGTCGCCTGACAATTGAATTGTAGTTTTGACAGCAGGACTGTCTTTCAGACAAAAATCAGACTGTCGTTACTACAGATGTTGAGAAGCGGAATATGGTCGACTGCTCCAGCTACCATGGTTGCAACTTCTTCTCAATAAAAAATATTATTTTAGTAAAAGACCAGGTACGTATAACTTTGAGTCGTAATTGATGTATTACGAGCAAAAACAATATGTACCTTTGCTCTCTCTCTCTCTCTCTCTCTCTCTCTCTCTCTCTCTCTATCTCTATCTATCTATCTATCTATCCATCTATCTATCTATCTCTATCTCTCGCTCTCTCTCTCTCTTGTTCAAGTTCTAGCAGTCTCCAAGTGGTCAATATTGACAACAATATTGACTGCAAGTGAATAATAATAAAATCATAAGAAAAAAAAAAATTATTATATAAAAAGGTAAGATACGTAGTATTTTGAGTCATAACTGATGTATTAAGTGCAAAAACATTTATTACATTCTCTCTCTCTCTCTTTCTCTGTCTCTCTCTCTCTCTCTCTCTCTCTCTCTCTCTCTCTCTCTCTCTCTCTCTCTCTCTCTCTCTCTCTCTCTCTCTCTNTCTCTCTCTCTCTCTCTCTCTCTCTCTCTCTCTCTCTCTCTCTCTCTCTCTCTCTCTCTCTCTCTCTCTCTCTCTCTCCCCCCCTCTCTCTCTCTAATTCGTTCCGGTCTCCAAATGATCAAAATTGACAACAGTATTGAATGCAATCGAGCAATCACAAAATCCTTAGAAAAGAGAATAATTATTATGTAGAAAGGCAAGGTGCGTAATTCTTTGAGTTATAACGAATGCAATAAGAGGTCTCTCAGTATATATATATATACATGGTCACCAACCCGTACGTACGGAGGTCCCTAGGCAGACCTCCGTACGTACGGGTGTTCGGGGTTCCGTGCGGGGTACGAACCCGACAGCATTCGACCCCCACCAAAACTTATTTCAGGGCATAAACATAAGTTTTATTTTCTGAATTTTGTTTTGTGACTTCTCTATGACGTGAGGTACACTCCTATAAAGTTTCAAGTTATTTGGATCAGCCAAATAAAAATTAAAAATCTCCAAAGATGGCGGTGTCAAAACGTGCTTGCCCACGTTTTATTTCATTTTTTACTTTTTGTTTTCACTTTAGTTCGGGGTCTAAACAATTTTATTATTTTTTGAAATATTTTTAGTGGGTTTTGTATTAAATGAAGTACACATCTATAAATTTTCAGGGCATTAAGCTATGCAAAAAAAAATAATACTAAAAAAAAAAAATAAAAATAAAAAATCGCCAAAGATGGTGGTGTCGAAAACATGCTCGGACACTCACTAAATTTAATTCTCTTTGTATTTCTATTTGTTTTTATTATTAGTATTTGTTCTCGGTACTTTATTTTTATTTTCAATTTGGTGAGGAATTCGGATATAATGCTGAGGCAAATCCTGTTTAACTTATTTTTTTCCATGACATATATTTTTTCAGAGTTTTTTTATGATTTTTTTTTTTTTTTTTTTTTTTTTTTTGGGTCCGCTTTTGGCCTGAACGGCCGAACGCATCCCTAGGGGTCCCATACGTTCGGGCGTTCGGGTTTGGGCGTTCGGCCCATCCCTAACGTCGATTACCCTGTATATAGATATATATAGATACATATATATAGATATATATCGTCACATATATATATATATATATATATATATATATATA
Source organism: Chara braunii (assembly GCA_003427395.1). Lineage (NCBI taxonomy): Eukaryota > Viridiplantae > Streptophyta > Charophyceae > Charales > Characeae > Chara > Chara braunii. Next base: position 509,952 of record BFEA01000465.1, on the reverse strand, counting down.
AATATATAAATTTATATGAAAGTGTACTTTTGCCTCGTTGTTTTATACTTTTTTTTAAATATTTTCAAAATTAGTCAATATGGTCTTTATATATACGTATATATATACATATATGTATATATAAAGACCATATTAAGTAATTGTGAAAACATTAAAAAAAAAAAGTATAAAACAACGAGGCAAAAGTACACTTTCATGTAAATTTCGCCAACATTCAGTTTAAGAATTCTTGAGAAATGCTAGAAATCTCATCAAAGGAAATTCAACTACTCCAAATGAGACCAAATTTGGTACACCCAAACCTTGACTCAAAACAGAAATATGGCAAAAAAAAAAAAAACCTATAAAATTTGACCCATAAACCCTAATTTCAATTTATAGGTCTATTGGTCATGACCTGAAATTTGACTCCATTAACGATTGGTGCTCTCTTTCTCTCTCTAATTCCCCAAATGATCAAAAGTGACAATATCATATAATAAAATCGAAAAAACACAAACTCTTTATCAACAGGAAAATTCTATTATGAAGAAAGACAAGGTACATTGTACTTTGAGTCATAACTGGTATATTAAGAACAAAAACACTACGTACCTTTGCTCGCTCACACACACACACACACACACACTCCAATATAATATAAAATGACGTCGATGCAATATCTTGAAAAAAAAATTTATATCTACAACCATTGTTATGTACTTAGGGGGAGGGTAAGAAGGGGAAGCCGTGTGACTAGTGTGTGATGAATAACAACATTTTTTTTTTCCCCTCCATTTTTGTTTACAAACACAAAATATTCAGATGGTTAACATCAAATATTCAATTTCCAACAAATGAACAATACATTACCAACACATTACTAATGTATTATCAACATGTAACCAACATAAGGCTCACATATTTATATCTACCAATGTTGATTTCCATAAGATATCCCACAAACATATAAGAACCTGTGTACATAAATCCCTATGATAAACGTAATAATTTAAAAAATGCGTTTTTTTGTTAAACATGTCAAGCATTGAGGGCGTTCTCAGTCATCTTCATTGAGAGATAATTCTCGAGTGACTCTCTATGAGTCCATACCATATGATATTATCTTATCTTATTATAACATGTTGATTTGACAACTCAAACTACAGCCACCAGAACACTGCTTTGCATCAACCATGCACATAAAAATAACATTTTTGTTTTCTTGGTCATTGTCTAAAGGATCTTTATTTGACCAAAAAATGTACTTGACCAAATTGCGTCGGACTGCATGACTAAGTCAAAAAAGGAGAGAGTGTATGCTTGTGAGAGGCTTGAGAGTGTGAAGGTGAAATAATGGAAAGAGAATAAAAAGTTGACTTGCTAGGATGGTATAGTGTATTTCGTTTGTGGTTGTAGGTTGGTAAACAACTCTTGCTGCATTGCTCACTGACTTGTATTGATGAACTAAGTTCATACGAACTTCGATCTAAATACTTCGACAATGCTTTGCTTTTACATAGTTCGTTTGGGATTTTAACTTTCGTTTTCTTAATGAAGAGTATGATACTGAAAAACAATAGTCTTCCTATTTTGGATTTTTTAAAAGATGGAGAGTTATTTATATCCCGTGTTTCTTCAAAAGGTAATGACTATGTGTTTAATTCGTTTTGATGAATGATTGAAACGTGAAAACACGTATGTTTTCTTTGTTTTTCTTGTTAAACTTATGAGGAACACGGTATAATCCAATGACAAGTTCTCACCCTTGAAACTCTCGTCCTTATGCCGATCATGATTATATTCCAAAAATAGTTTTATATACAATGGAAATATTTTTTAGAATTAAAAAATATTTCATAATAAAATTTTATTATAAAATAAAAAGTTTCTTCCATTTAAAAAAATGTTAGTCCACGTTTAAATTTTTTTGTTTTACTTGAAAATTTTTCTTCCAATAATGGTTTATCCCTTCTTGTTTTAACGGCATGCTAGAGATGAAATGAAAGTCTGGATGAGTTTATGAATTATGCTAATTGAATTGTTATTCTATATAAAGATTTACAGTTGTAAATAAATTAACCCGATCTTAATTAGAAGATAGTTGTTGTAGTAAATAAAACTTTGATTAAAATATTTCATAAACTCTTCCAGACTTTCATTCCATCTTCAACAAATAAATGTAGTTGAAAGAGAAAACAAAAATTTTAAAATGGAAACTTGTCAAATAAAACTGAAAATTTTAAACTTTCACGAACATTGGAATGATAAATTTTAAATATGCTGAAGTTTTTTATGTTTATTTTTTTTTATTGTTCATTTTCTGTGAGAACTTCTCGGTTGTATTCCAAGTCTCATCAGCCTGATATCTCATCGTTTTCAAATCTCAACCCTTGATCCATCCGACTTTCACAAACACAAAAAATAAGAATGTATACATGGTCGTCTTGTCGCTTTCTCTTCATTTGCTAAACTAATGAAGTAACAAGAATGTGGACCCATAGTTATTTTTCATGTCACTCACTCATACTCTGTCTGACTAACTAAGTAGCAGGGATGTGGATCCAGAGTTCGCTGCCCTGCTGCTCCTCTTTGCCTTCTTTTGTAACCAAGAGACAGGGAGGTAGATCTAGGGTTGACTGTCTTATCACTTGTCTCACTCATGCTAATTAATTAATAAGAATGTCGACCCGAAAGTGGTTGTCCTACTGTCTTCTTAGAATTACCTCATTGACTTGGCAGTATGATGTGGACTCGGACTTGTGTGCCTACTGCTACTAATTATCATAAATAGGTTGAGTTGACCATCACAGTACATGTCAGTCTAAAATAAGTTGGTCTTTAATGATTAAACTTAATTAAAAACCATCTATTTAATTGGTTGATTTTTCTCTAGAGTAAAGACAAACTATCTCATGCTCACTTCTGATTAATGCGAACTTTTCGATCCAACAGAAAAAAAAATCCAAAATTAAATAATCATTCTCTAGAAAAATTACATTTTAAATTTTAAATTTTTGTTCCATCTTAAAAATGTCATTTCACTTTTAAAATTTTTTGTCTTACTTGAAAACTTTCCTTTTGAGAATGGGGTATCCCTTCTTATTTGAACTACATGCTAGAGATGGAATGAAAGTCTGGATAAGTTCATGAAATATTTTAATTAGACTATCATTCTATATACGGATTTTAAGTCATAAATAGGCTTATCAAATATATTTTTTTTAGTATAATGAAAGTTTAATTAAGATATTTCATAAACTCGTTAAGATTTTTATTTCAGGGAAAACTCATTTTTCGACAGAAACTTACAAATAAAACTGAAAAATTTAGAATTGGACAAACATTTGAATGATAATTTTTTTAATATGATTTTTTTTTAAATATATATTTTTTCCATCTTTCATTTCTTGTGGGCTTTGTTTCTGTTGAATCCTCGTATTATATGACCAACTCCATAAAGCACAACAAAATGTGATTATGAAATAAGTCTACCTACCGTGTTTCACTTTCTTGCATACTTAACTCATGAAAGCATAATCAAATGAGAGTCTCACAATAACTTGCATATTTTACCTGATAAACTCTTAATATTTTACATTTTGAAAAAAAAGTGAAAAAAATGATTATTTATTGCTAGTGTTTATCTCAAAATCAATGAACCTATATGAATGGCTTCATGGTTAGCTTTTTCATCGAACTTAACCTTTTTGTACGACGAGTGTGCATTTTGGGTCCAATCTCAACCCCTGTGTTACAACTCGTTGAAAAACCCTGGGTTAATCCACCTCTATGATTGCATGTAAAAATCTTCACATTTGGGTAAGTTGCTTAACAGGGATACATCTATCTAAGTGTGGGGACAACCTCTTATGTAGAAAGAAGGTGTACCTCATGGAGTCTTTTCCTGTCTCCAAGCTCCGTACGAAATATAACTAGTTTGCACGGCAAGAGTGGTACTTCCGTTAGTACAAAAAACACTCATGCGTGATACAATCGTGAAGGTATGACGCTTGCGACAATATACAGACCGCACGCTCTAACAATATATCAGGTATAAAATACAACATATTATTGAGAATTTTTTTATTGCATTTATGAACATGACAACGAGTACTCTAAGAGTAATATCTAAAAAAATTGTAAGATATTTCGCATTAAGAAGACCTATAAATGACGATTATGAATTTGTAAGAAATAATGTATTGTGCATCATCCAAATGATAGGAAGAGATAACGATAAGACATACCCAATGGGATCGGGAATATATATATATATATATATATATATATATATACAGGGTTGCCGACATTCGGGACGGGCCGAACGCCAGAACGTACGGGACCCCTTCGGAAGGCGTTCGACCGTTCAGGCCGACCACGGACAAAAAAAAATAAAATTAAAAAAAAATAAAGTTTTCAAAACATTCCTAAAAACACATATGTTATGGAAAAACATAAACTAAACAACATTTGCCTGGGCACTACATCCAAATTTTTTACCCAATTTGAATTAAAAATCAAATACAGAAAATAAACACAATGATAAAAATAAGAAAAAATAAAAAGAGAATTGAAATGAGTGAGTGTATCAGCACCTTTTCGACACCGCCATTTTTGCCGATTTTTAATTATTTTTTCGAATTGACAAATGCCCTGAATATTTACAGATATGTAGTTTACATAATCAATAACTCATTTAAAAATATTTCAAAAAATAATCAAATGTTTTAGGCCCTGAAATCAAGTGAAAACAAAAAGTTAAAAGTGAAAAAAACAAAATAGTGAGTGGGCGAGCACGTTTTGACACCCCGAGCTTTGACGATTTGTAATGTTGTTCTGCGTTAGCAGAATGGCTTCAAAATTATAGGCGTGTAGGATACATCATAGAGAACTCAGAAAAAAAAACGTATCTTCAGACCCGGAAAATATTTTTGGCGGGGGCCAAACCTAGAGGTGTTCGGCCCCCGAACGGGACCTCGAACGCCCGAACGTTCAAGGGCCAGCCCGGGGGCCTCCGAACGTTCGGTCAGGTAACCTTATATATATATATATAATGCCAAACTACAAAAGTCATAAAGGTCAGCTTGGGATGAATCATAAATATTAACTTTTGTATTTTTTTCCCATTGCTGACGTTTTTGTATTATCCATGAAACCATTGAGCGACAAAATTTTTAAAAATGTAAACACGTGCACAGACACACATGATTGCACTGTCGGTGTGAATGAAGTCTGCCACAAGTCTCAAAGGTATTGCTAACTTTGGCAAGATGGTCAGTCGGACTCAGTCCTTATCCATCAAGCAAATGCACCCTGTGCAGACTGTCGGAGTTCAACCTTCTGATGAGTTGGTGAAAGTCTGCCGAAACAGTATGGCAAAGTCATGTTTTTCTATTGGAGTCGTGTATAGTGATCACGACAAAACACACACACACACACACACACCTGTCTCTTATACACATCTAGATGTGTATAAGA
>BFEA01000465.1:488909-504171 GCA_003427395.1 Chara braunii | reverse complement strand
CTCTCTCTCTCTCTCTCTCTCTCTCTCTCTCTCTCTCTCTCTCTCTCTCTCTCTCTCTCTCTCTCTCCCTCTCTCTCTCTCACCCGCTTGGTCGCTCGCACACACACACACACACGCATAGATAAAAATGAAAAAGGTGGCTGATGGTAAGACCAGCACACCGCGCCAACCCACACCAAAACAAGGATTTTATCCCATTCCCTTAGAATTAATAAATGAGAAAATGTAGCACATCTAATTCCTTCTCTAATATAGGTGCGGACAAAAGAATCCCAACAAAAACATGGTCATGTGACAAGGCGGAATCAGTCTGCGGAGCCACACCAGAGCTAGGACTCGATCCTATCTCCTATGGACAAGCAATCGTCAAGAATCGAACCCGGACCCCGATGCCTGACCACCAATAGCCTCAACAGAAAGTCTTTCCTAACAACCGTGAAGTTAAGTTTTTGCCATGTATAGACTGAGAATCTACGTCAAGCCCCTGACACATGAAACACAACAGAGCAATTTTATTCAAAGCATTGCGCTTTGCTTGCAACCTATGGATGATGTGACCAGTTTGGAATGTGAGAGGTTTGGCACACCATGGGCGTGAACATTCCACTCTACGAGGCTGCGCAGGGGCATCTCGAACGATATGAAGCAGTATACAAACGTGCCATCTTGCTTGCATGGATATGGTTGTCTGTCGTGCATGGTCTATGGCTCCCACCAGGAAGGATGGTTAACCCCGGAGACTGTTTGTTTCCACCAGACAACCTGCTAGGATGCTTAACCCTGGGGACTGTTGGTTCCCACTAAGAAACCAATATCACGAACATTTGTCAGCACCCATAGACCTTGCACCACACAGACATCACGAGTAGAAGGCCCCCACTTATAGTTCTACAGGCACTCCAGTGAACGAACCACCTACAATTTGGCACTTCTTAGAGTTGCTCACTTGGATAATCAGAAAGTAGTAGGAATAAAAGAAGAGAGGAAGGCATAGTACAAAAAAAAAAAAAAAAAAAAAGGATATATATACACAAATGTCGTTGTGTGTGTCCCAATCCAATCCATAGCAGGTCCGCTACGTGCTCCATAAATACAATGGTAGTAACTAGGGGTTGCTACCTTGGAATAAAGAGTGGGAAGAGGGGATCGTGAGGGAGAGAAAGCACTCCGAGTCTTGTACAAACATTCAACGTCCATGTACTGCAAGTGATACGAGGTCAATTTCCCAACCAGTATCGCTCATGACTAATCGACTAGAGCTGGTTGAGAGGAAGGCTCCCTCTACATAAGGATGCTTATATCACCTTGAATAGTCAAGCCCTGCAAGAAATTTACAAAAACAAAATGCAAACAGTGGTACACTAGGTACGGGAATAACAGACTCTTACCGTATACTGCTCACATCGTACATGCGCATGACCCATATACATGTCGTTCGACTACCACTAGAACTCATTAGATCTTCTTGCCCCAAGCCACATGCAACCCAACAGACTAGTAACGTAAATATGTTGGACACACTCTGACATCATCTAATAGTGTGGGCTTCGATGTTTGCTGCTTTAGGTATAATTGTGGTAAAATTCCATTAACGTGGGTGTGAGGCAAGGTATATTCATCACGTGGGTAATCGTTTAATCATACGAGGCATTAACTCAAGATTCCTATATCGGCATATCCAGTTATTGTTTCGTCATTAAAAAGAGACCAGAGGTGCTCATCTTTAAGTCAAAACCAGAGAAGCAAGGACTTAGTATGGTAAATGCGAGGGTGTATGTCATTAAAAAAAGACCATAGGTGCTCATCTTTGATTCAAAACTAAAGGAGCAAAGACTTAGTATGGCAAATACTCGGACACCCTCGCATTTACCAGACTCCGAGTATTTCCAACATGGTATGTTGGAATTCATTTCCAAAGGTTGGGTTCAACAAATTCCTTAGAAGCATGCTTAAACTGGTATTAGCCCCAACGTTAGGAATTTCCTTGTTACCTTCCTTTATTTTTTGCTACTGTCTTGTTTTTTCCAATCGATTCATTTAACAGGTTTCGGTAAATAGGTTAACGAGTCAGACATTTTTTTTCCTCATCTTTGTGTATATGACGATAGGTTGGATAACCCTTCCTTTGTTATGGCCCCATTTTTTTCCCAGCTCACTTATGAGAATCTCATTCTTATCATTCTGAGGTTTTTTGTTTTCACAATCAAGAAACGAGTAGTCTTGCGTTTAAGGCCCCGTTTCATCATCTAGGCCGTCAGTTTGAGTCTTATGTCGAATACTTCCTACTAACTTGAATTTTTTTTTATTAAGCCACCCTTTGAGCTTCATTCATGAGGTTCAGGGTTCGAGGTAACCGCATTGTTGCCATTCACCAATTCAAGAAATTTACTTGTTTTTTTGCCTCTTATTGTTCCCTCGCCACAAATTTTGAATTTGATGATTTTCCGTAGGTGTGTATGTCTCTCCCATTGCCTTTGTAAGACATCTTATTTGGGAGATACATTTGCAAGGAATGTGTTCTATATACGGTCTTTACAAATCTAATTATGGAATAAATTTACAACATACCGTCTTACTTAGACAAAATTATAAAATTAAGTTAAAACACGATGCTATGGCGTATTTTAAGAAATCCCTAAAGTGCTTAAACTTTACATTTGCGTGGTTTGAATTCCTCGAGCTTGAATAATATGTGTATGTCCGTTCAACCATCCCCCAACACATTTTCTAACGAAATTTGTTTTATTGCATATTTTTCAGTATTTCTACTATTTATGTTGTTCCGGTTGTTGCATCATGAGGTCTCAAACATATTATCATCATATTATGTATACATATTTAATAATGATAGCGGTGAACTGTTTCATTGGCCGATTAGAATCATACTTAATGTACCTCCATACTATTTATCTATATTTTTACTCGTACCATATTTTTGTATGCTATATTGCCTACTGTTTTTTGTTATTTTTAACCTTAAGTCCAAAAAGCTTGTTGACAGGGTATCGTTTCATTTTGTTATGATTCTTTTTTTTTTGGGGGGGGGGATGAATTGATAAATGTATAACGAGCCCGATATATATTTTTTTCATGGCTTACCTGGGCTATGAAATTCCTTAATAAAGGCATTGTTGAATGGGTTCATATTGCCCCATACACGTAAAGGTCTTCATAAAATGTGTTAATAAGTGTTTGTTTCATGTTTTAATGAACCGAATCATAACTTCAAATTTACAGCAAAAGCAATAGAGATTGCATTGCAGTAAAAAAAGCAAGAATGTCATGGAGACGTTTTTCCTATGTTGGTAGATTTGTTTGTCGTATTGGAAAAAATAATTATTTTAAAATCATTCATTATATATAGTTTGTTGTTTCATATTCATAGACTGAGTTTAAAAGTAATTTTTATTGTTAAATCTCCCCATTCAGCTGCATATGAATGTTGCATGTACAATTTTTTTATATTAATATGTGTTTCTCTTCGTTTTACTTTTTTATTTTTTAAGATTTTTTTTTTCACAAACCTGACAACTGAAGCATTCAAAAAAAAAATCGAAGTTGAAAACATATTTCGTTAAAAAAAAAACCTTCGTATTTGAAAATTATGATTCAAATGTTCGTCAAATTCTAAAATTTTTAGTTTTATTGGATAAGTTTTCGTTTCAAAATAAGTTTTCATTCCCAACTATATCTGTTTATTGAAAATGAAATGAAAATCTTGACTAGTTTATGAAATGTCTTAATAAAACTTTAATTCCACTATAACAAATATCTTATAATTTAGATAAGATTAACATATTTCTAACTCAAAATCCTTATATAGAATGACAGTCTAGTTAAAATATTTCATGAACTTATCAAGACTTTCATTTCATATCTAATATGCAGTTCAAACAAGAAGGGATACCCCATTCTTGGAATGAAAATTTTCAATAAGACAAAAACTTTAAAAAATGCAATGACTTTTCTAAAGATAAAATAAAAATATAAAATATAAAATATAAAATATAAAATATAAAATATAAAATATAAAACATAAAATATAAAATATATTTTTGATTATAGAATGATAATTTAATTTTGAAAAATTCTTCTATTAAAGAGCATACAACAAGACTAAGAAAGTCGTGTTCTGATTCATCAATGGAGATTGTCTAAGATAAGTTAATAAATATTCATTAAGAACATCAAGTATATTTCATTAGGGAAGTTAAAAAAATATCAATTGACCGAATCGATTGACCCATAAAGCTTAACATTCATTTGTATATCAGTTAAGTGCAATCGATTCACATGCGCTGCCCTCCCAGCTAATGAACGCAGTAGGCCAGCGAACAATCTTTTGGCGCCCTCCTAACAAGTATTACCATACCTCTACCGGCCCTGGGCCGAGTGGTGCAGGGTCGCTACTTCTCTTCTCTTATATCTTAGAGGAAGAAGCGGTCCGCACATGACGCTCCCATCGGGCCCAGGAAAAATCGGGCAGGGAGTTCCGCGCGGGGTGCCGCAGGGGACCGAGGAGGGCGCGTTGGTTTGCGGGGCCCGTATTTGTGACGAGGATCATAGTGGTGCGCGGGGGTGTCGGTTTGTGGGGGAAATTTGCGGAGGCCGTATTTGCGACGAGGCTGGGCTGGGGTCGCCAGAGATAGAAAGAGACAAAAGCGACGCAGGAGGAGGAGAAGTGGGAGGAGCTAGAGGAGCGGGAGAAAGAACAGGGGGAAGAGCAGGAGAAGCAGCGGGAGGAGGAGAAGGAAGAGAGGGAGGAGCAGCAAGAGGGGGAGCGGGAGAAGGACGATCCATCATATCGTTGTTAAGCGGTGTGAAAGGAAGGACGAGAGAGAGAGAGAGAGAGAGAGAGAGAGAGAGAGAGAGAGAGAGAGAGAGAGAGAGAGAGANAAAAAAAAAAAAAAAAAAGGCCGAGACAAGGGGGCTGGGGCCACTTTTGCACAAAAGACAGAAATTACGCCTGTGTATCTTTCTATGGTCTAGCGAAAGATTCATTCTCATTCTGCATATTAGTTGGTCAGTAGTGGAGCGAGGCCCGAGAGCTATCACAGCCAAGCGCTCAGTTAGCCGAAAAAAAAAAGGCGCGAATCCCGCAACAATGGAGGCCACACACAGGCAAAAAAAAAATAAAAAAATAAAACCAACAACGTATGGATTACATATATTACTAAAAACGCAACTGAAGAAGACAGCATCTATACAGAGGATTTCCTCTTTTTTTTTTGCAAGGAGGGGGGGAGGAGGAGGAGGGGAGAGGGGGTGGTGGTGGTGGTGGAGAGGGGTCAGAATAGAGGGGAATATGATAAAGCTGCAGAAATCATCAAATTTAGTATCATGGCTGCAGACAGGAGAGCGAGCAAGATTCAATCCTTCGTGGTCGTGATGAAAGGGGTGTCGTTCGATTAACTTCGATAACCTTGAAGCCGTTACAAAAAGCGCACCTGGTCCACCTTAGCATGCACATACACGCATTCTTGCTATGATGGGGTAAGGCAGGATGACGACTTAATGAGGGTGGCGAGGAGAAAACAGGCTTCAACAGACACCCACAGAAAAAAAAAAAAAAAAAAAAAAAAAAAAAAAAAAAAAAAAAAAAAAAAATTTTTTTTTTTTTGCGGGGGGGGGAGGAGAGAGAGAGAGAGAATTGCACACAGGGGGATGAAAAATCCCCCCTTTGCGGGGAGATTCGTTCCCCCGTGCGCGTGCGCGCGCGTGCGCGCGCGCGCGCGCGCGCGAGAGAGAGAGAGAGAGAGAGAGAGAGAGAGAGAGAGAGAGAGAGAGAGAGAGAGAGAGATTTCCATCAATAGGATGAGCAACGCACCAGCCAACACGTAAGTCTCCCACCCCCGACTGGCCTCACACTACTTCCATCGATGGGATGAGCAAAATGAAATGAATCTTCCACTAGAACATTGAAATATATACTACTACACGCGCACACATGTGTGTGTGTGTGTGTGTGTGTGTGTGTGTGTCAGACTCTCTCTCTCTCTCTCTCTCTCTCTCTCTCTCTCTCTCTCTCTCTCTCTCCCACTTCAGCTATCCCGCTTCTCGTTTTCTGTGTGAGGGGGCAAAACGCAAAGATGACCTGGGCCACTAGGGGTACAAAAAAATACATAGGGCCAAGGAAAAGTTGGCAAGTACCAGGACATTTTGCGAAGATGGACAGTACCGGGCAGGGGTATTTTGCAAAGATGACAGGTCCAACCAACGGGCAGGGGCATTTTGCAAAACACTTTTTTTGTGTCAGAGGGGTATTCGGCTCTACCCACATCCTTTAAGGGCATTGTGGCATATATCTCAACTTATATGGGTATTTTACTATTTTGCAAATTATCCAGGCCTTTTTTTCACTTATTTCTTGTGTTTTTTTTTTTTTTTTTTTTTTCCCTCTGTTTCCCCACTACGGAGCATATGCATGTTGAGGTCGCCGACCTCTCGTGTTATCTCCCACGGTATTGTTTTCCAAGCGGGGAAATGTACTTGTGGTTTCACTTCAACTGATGACTGCACCACAATGCTGATGGATTGTGTGGCTCATCATTGTGCAGTTCTCTAGACTGTAGAATATGAAGTGCAAGGGGAACAGTACTACATACACACTCGAGGACAACCCCTTGTCTGGCAATGACTCCATGCTCTCACAGTGCGACAAATCCCATGCACAGCCGCAATTGCAGAGCATGTAACCCAAACTACAAGCAGGCACCCTGGATTTTTTTTTTTTTTTGAGAAAGTTTGGTAATTCGTTTCCATTACACTGCCCCTCTGCACTGTGCCCTGCTTTTGTCGTGCAACAAGCCAAATCCGCTACTTATCTACAGTCTCACTTCCAAACAATGGGACCGGTTTCCAATTCCATCCTCAGGATCCGTCTTGTAGCTCCCCCCCCCTCTCCCCNTCCTCAGGATCCGTCTTGTAGCTCCCCCCCCCTCCCCCCTCCCCAACCCACCCGCCGAGAGAAAAAGGGATTGGTTTCTGATTCCATCCTCGGTCCCCCGTCCGGGAGCCACCCGACACCCCCAAAGGAAAACGAGACCAGTTTCAAATTCCATCCAGTACCTAGGCTAACCCCCCCCACCTTCATATAGCCAATGTCAGATGGGCAGGGAGCAGGCAGTTTCACACTAGCAAAAATCAGATCGAGCTGGGTTAGTTCAAATACAACTGAAAAACACAGAAGATATTAAAATAAGGGGGGGGGGGGGGGGTTATATGTATGTGGATGGGGGGAGAAAAGATCCCCAACCATATGAGATGTCCACTATATCAACTCAACATTAACCACAGTGATACGAACGGCAGATCTAGTCCATGTCATGGAGGCCATACACAAGCTCCAGTCTATCGTACTCGATAAAGCCTTCTTCTCCCGTGGGCGGAAGGAAAGTGTGTACACAGATCGGCTGTGGACGAACCCGAGACCAAATTAGAAATCTCGACAAGGGAATTTGAGCCCATCAGCATCGTCAATCAGGGGCTGATCTTGTTCTGAAATTCTCAAGACGGTTTGGGCTGACAACAGGGGTCAACCAAGATGTCACAGTATAAAGGGGAGTAATTGGTGGAAAGGGCCCACAGGGAGACCTTTCTCGTAAAGGGCGTCCAAACGTTTCCCGCTTGGTGTGCCCACGGGCAAACGGGCAACACAGGCCGTCGCATGCAAAAATCTGGCAGCTGTGATTGGTCTCTACTGCTGGGCCCCTTCCTACCGGATTTTGAACCTGGCACTGTACCTGCACCAGATTCATTTCCTGGGCATTTCGCCCATTGGCAATGGGAAATGTTTGGGCGCCCTTGACCAAATAAGGTTAAAATGTGAGCGCTTTCCACCAATTTCCACCAGTTATCCCATATAAAGGGAGATACAGGACCTGGTTTCCAGCAGATGCAGCTCCCCACCAATAGAAAGGAGTCATCATTCACTATGGTGCTGATGTAGGGGTCTGCTCAACCCATATTTTTCCCCCTTCCCAAAAAAGTCGAAAGAGAAAACCCCACATCAGAACCGTCGCATAACTTCATTTAGCCACAATGATATGAACACGAGATCAAAATTGCCACGTCACTTGTAAAAGCTTTATGATCTCCGCATGATGATGAACTTGAAGGCAGCGTCCAAAGTAACTCGTGAAGAAGGCTTTTTCTATTCAAAACGTCACATAAGTCCATTTAACCACAATGACATGTCATTGAACGGCAGCTCGAAATTGTCACATAGCTCGTGAAAGATTATCATGGTCTCTTCATAACCAACGCAGCGTCCTAAGTAACACGTAAAGAAGCCTCCTAAGGAACACATCAAGAAGCCTTCTTGATTACCATAACTCCATTTACCCACAATGGTATCAACGTCAGATCAAAATTGTCACATAAGTCGTGAAAGATAATAGTCTCCGCACAACAAAGGAAGCATTCAAAGTAACTCGTGAAGAAGTATTTTTTCGTTTCTCTCTCTGAAGAGTCTAACGAGCATGTGATGTAGACTCAGTCGAAATGTAGACTCTTCAGAATCTTCCACAATGTTGAATCAGTCGACTACATTATAGCTACAACGGCATGGACGGCAGATCAAAGATGTGCCACAAAAACAAAGATTTTTATCTCCGCAAGACATCGAAGAAGTTTTCAACGTAAGTCTAAAAAGTCTGTCTATTTCTAAAAGAGGTTTTCAAGGCCATGTGCTCCGAAATCTCGCAGGTAAAAGAAGACCCTACGCCACACATCTCGATCGGCAGCCAGCAGAGGTGAAGTTTCGAGAACCACACTCACCTCAAGTTTCCTCAGTCTCCCATTTGCCAGCCTAATCACCAAAAAAGGGACTTCCTGCTTTCTCTGTAGTCTACCATCTTTTCCCCTACGTCTATACTCTCTCCGGCTCTCCTGTTTCTCCTGCAAAAATCTCTCTCTCTCTCTCTCTCTCTCTCTCTCTCTCTCTCTCTCTCTCTCTCTNAAAAATATGAAGAAGAAAAAAAATCATCTCCGCTTGTTGTTGTTTTTTTCGGTTTTTTTTTTTTTCCTTTCTATTAAATGTCAAAAAAAATTATTAAAAATCATAGGCATGTAGAGTTTTTTTTTTATGTACACACCCCCGAAAAAATTATCGGGGTCTCATGCCCGCACTCGGCCGCGGGCGGTCGGCCTCTACGGTCTGGATCCCGACCTCGGGTGGTAAAATGGCCTGCAGTCGCGACCATGGGTGATACATAGTCTCGCACAAACGCTCACGCTATAAATTTTGCAAGCGCAATTAACTCGCTCTCTAATAAATTTTGGAGTTAGCGCGGTCAAGCGGATCGACTAACGAGCAAGAGTAGAACGGTGAGTAGAGAGAGAGTTAGGCGATCCGACGAGCTAGTGCTGGGTATGCGGGGTTGACGTGTGGCCGCGATGGACTGTGGCACACGGGCGAATTTGGCTTGCATGCTCGGACTAAGCGGGGAGACAACTCTGTGTAGGTGTGAGGCGACGGACTGCCTGCGTCGGGATGGTGTGGAGAGAGAGAGAGAGAGAGAGAGAGAGAGAGAGAGAGAGAGAGAGAGAGAGAGAGAGAGAGAGCGAGAAGAGGTGTGGTGGAGAGGTGGTGTCTCTTATACACATCTAGATGTGTATAAGAGACAGCACACACACACACACACACGCACACACACACGCACACACACACACACTCCCATGACCGCTCCTCTCTTACGTCTTTAGTCTCAAAAACTTTCAGCCTCTCACCCCTCACCGGGTGTGTATCTACAGTCCCGAGTATCCTCTTAGAACAAGAGTATCATCAAATGCAGACACTCCTTTAACGGGCAATCGCGTTGGCGCAAACAACAGCCAACTAGAATGCCAAGTACCTGTGACCAGGCTTTACGTGGATAATTAATTTCCTAAGGCAAAACGAGTTTTGCAGCAACCCTTTGGAACAAAAAACTCCGGTGTTGACTGACTGCTTTTCCATTCCCGACGGACCAGACGAGCCATCCATCGTACTTCTGCCACGAAGCGAGAGCAGAACTCGTCCTGCCATGCACCCACCTACTCTAGCTTCTTCGTAACCGTTCACGTGAATGCCGGATGTAGCTGGTGCACAGTGGTGCCGGCCACCTACCGCTTGATTACTGTGGCACTCATCGTTTCTGAAAAACAACCCAATTCAAAAACGGACCGACCAAATGAGGAGACCTTCTCAACCTTCAGTTGTGGTCCAAAGCAAGTTCACTGCTTACCCAGGCAGATGTGGTAACAGGAGCCATAAATGCAATTGGCGTCATCATCATCGTCACTGGTGGTGTGGTGTTCCTTAAACTGCCGCATGTTTCCCATTTTTCAGGCAAAATACGCAGAAGATCTCATTTCCTTGCATCTCCCCTCCCCCCCCCCCCCCCCCCCCCCCCCCCCCCCCCCCCCCCCCTCTCTCTCTCTCTCTCTCTCTCTCTCTCTGTGTGTGTGTGTGTGTGTGTGTGTGTCTCCCCGTAAATTATCATCGCAACAACGCTCTGTACGTGTGCTTTGCGTCTCTTCGTTCTCATTTCACAACTCTACATATTCGTTTGACATCTTTATGCATATTAGTTGATCCTTCTCGATCTCTCTCGGAGTCCGTGTACCGGCTCTGCATTTCTCTCTCCGCAAAAATCTCCTGCTTCTCTTCGTTGCAACCCTCTCCGAATTATTCTCCTGCTTTTGGATCTCTGCTACTATGCGTTACCTTTTCTTTGCACCTCTTCGAGTATTTATAAGGAGGCAGGTATGTACTACGCATTATTCTCCTGCATCTCTTGCTAGTACTAACACCCTGAGGCTCTCTCTGCGTGGTACTCGCCTGCCTCCATCTTTACCTCAACACACTTTGAAATTCATGATCCACTCTTCTTTCACTTCTGCAGGTGAGGAAAACACTGATGTAGTCCGTGCTTAGGATGTTTCGCTTCCGCATGTTCCCTACACTTGGATTCGCTCGACGTACACATGAAAGTCTGCATGCAAATCTTGCACTGCACCCAATAGTGGCAATCCAGAATGACATGAAAACAGCCATCATGGAGTTAGGACAGATGGTTAACGTAGGCCCAAAATTTCATCGTTTTTTGAAATTCAATACCATTGGCCTTCTCAACCAAACTTGCCACCAGCCTATAAAGTGGACACCATATCAAAAAACACCGCAGGGAAATCATGCTTCCAGTGATTTACATGGTTACCCCCACCCCCCGCCCTCGTTAACCATATGTGGTGGGAATCCGTCAAATGAAAACAACCACCTTTCTCTGCACGGATGATGACCACAAGCACACACACAACCGAGGAGGAGGAGGGGGGGTGGGGGGAGCACCGCGAGGTGTGAAGAATTGAACTTTTTTTAATTTAATTTTAAAAGGCTACTTCTTTAAGCCCAACCAATTCAATTACATGTCGAATCTGGACAGGACGGCCTTTCAGGCCTTTTGTATTGTCATTATAGGATGATCGCCATCTCGCCGCAGCAGCTGAAAAAAAGCTCGTAGGCCAGAGCGGATTATGAATCGTTCTCGACAAGGCGATTGCAACTGCAGCACCGCAGCTGCCGCTGCACCAATTTGCTGAACACCTAGGACACCCCATAAGCAACAACTCCGCAGAATATAGTCAGTTGGCTGGCTCGACGTAATTTCCAGTGACTACTCCCTCGACTACGAAGGAGCCTCAGAGACTACAAGCCAAGCATCTTTTCAGCACAAGCCCCCTCGCGCCCATGCTGCGTGGTAACGTAGCCTGGTAGGAAAGTGGAAGACTTTCAAGTTGTGTAGAGTCTGAGGGGGTACTCACACTACAGTAGCACTACTTTGAAAGTATCTGACCTGACTTACGGCCAGACCTGTATGCATCTCGCCGCAATTGCGTCCAGATATAGTAAAGAAGTGCTAGTGTGAGTGTGCCCTGACACCTGCCCCATGCTGGAAGGTAGAAAGGAGAAGACTTAGTGATAAAAGCCTTGTCATGAATGGTAACCCCAGGAATGGAAGGCCCAGTACAAGGGGGGGGCAGTTCTCACTGTCCCAATGCAGGCGTAACTCTAACTGTCCCAATGCATTATTTTGGATATAACAGGGCCCTTGGCCCTTGGCGCGCTTTCACAGGCAAACTCGAGAGCTCTTTATTAAAGTTTATTTTTTTTTGGTTTGTGAGACAACTGGGCCTGTGACGAAGGCAGAGTTCCAAATCCGCAGTGGGGAACAACAGCTCACTGCAATCTGAACGCAGTGCAGTTTGAAACAGTTACTGCAAATAAAACAATGAAATAGAACAGGTACCTGTACCTGTCCTGCCAGTTCAACAATTGGCAAAAATGGGAGGTACCAGTACCGGTCGTTCCCCAGGGGTGTGGCCAGGCATCTCTGCCCTGGCCCAGCCACGGGTGTCGCCTAGACATCTCGTCCATGGCCCAGCCACAGGCGTGGCCTAGACATCTCCTTGGCTGTTCCGGAGATGTCGGTATTCTGTTCCGGAGATGTCAGTAGACGACGGAGGAAGGAAGTGGCATGAGCGGCTTTAGTCAAGGGCTGAGGTTTGGTGGTTTCCCCCTGAGGAAGGAAGTGGCATGAGCGGCTTTAGTCAAGGGCTGAGGTTTGGTGGTTTCCCCCTGAGGAACGCCGCGGCGCGGCGGCCTAAACCGGTGGGGTGCTATACCCACCTGCGTGTGGACAATCGACCTTGTTTTGCTTTGGATTGTAAATTGTTTTCCATTGCAATCACTGTTCTCTTCTGAGGTCTTGTCATCTTTCAAGTTTCAACAAGTTGACCGGTTTTTGAAACTTGAAACTTGAAAGACCGAAGGCAAAATAAGGGCCTCAACTAGCCCATGTGGCTGAATGGTATACACATGTAACCATTAGTGAAAATTAATGACGAGTGCAAAATAAGGGCCTGGCTCCAGGGGATCCACTACTCACCAAATGTGCAATTTGAGAATGAATGTTCCGCTACAACATGGCAAGATATTTTTTGTCTTTTGTGGATGTCATGAGACGTGGAGCGAGGTCCTTTAAGGGCGACATCATCGACATGCGTCTCAAACTCTGCCCCTTCAAGGCATTTTGTCCACGTAGTGTGGACACTGTGAAGGTAGTGGAAATTTCCTAAGAACCCCAATGCAGCTGAAAAAAGCAAGAGTGCATCTTCCCGCAGGAGGATGGCAAGATGCATCTCTCTCCTGCCATGAATATCAAGGGATGCATCTTACCACTTTCTGCGGAGGATGCATTCGTTTTTTTTTCTTTCTCGTTTCGACGGTGGTGTGGCGACGACCATACTCGGAGCGAGGCACCAAAATACGAAGACTTGAAGGCAGAGATACTGACCTGAATGTTCATCGCTGCTCTGTTGCTTTCCAGCTGGCTGCCTGCACATAGCATAAAACAAAACAGCACATACAGAAAAAAAGAGTCAAAAAAAACAAAAGACAAAAGCTATCGATTTCGGTGAACTAAGGCATAAAAAAGAGAAATGATGATGGCGTGTACATACAGCTTGGGGATATAAAAAAAAAAGAAATGATGATGGGGGTTTCATTCATTCAAAAAAAAAAAAAAAAAAAAAAAAAAGAGAGAGAAAGGCGGAGAAGAGGCTGGCCGTAGTTAAGGACGATCCTGCTGCCCTCAGTTGGCAGAGATGTGATTAGGGCAAAAAGCGCGGCAGGGTTCTGCTGCTTCTGCACATTCACACACACTGGGCAACTACTTGCACTAACCACCATTACGCAGCCCCAGACCGCACGTCGACGAGTACTTTGGCACGTGGGGAGCTGCATGGTTGTCGACGAGTACTTTGGCACGAGGCTTTCTTTCTTTCTTTCTTATGGATGTCATCAATTCATATGGATGTCGACGAGTACTTTGGCACGAGGCTTTCTTTCTTTCTTTCTTTCTTTCTTTCTTTCTTTTTTCTTTTTTTTTTTCTGCAGTCTATCCGTGGGGAGCTGCATGTTTTTTTTTTTTTTTTTTTTTTTTTTTTTTTTTTTGCTCCAGTCTATCCGTGGGGAGCTGCATGTGTTGAGGAGGTTGTTGTTATGAACTTATGGTTACTATTGAAGATGCTTATTAGACCTTTCAGAGGTCGCGTCAGGGGAGAAAGAAGACCATGTGTGTGTGACATCCATCTATTTTCCTCCTCTCTCTGATTGCTGGTTTTTTTTTTTTACCTCCTCTATATCTTATTCTTCTTCTCTCTTCTCTTGGTATCGTTGTAATGAGACCTGCTACGGTCTTCCCCCGAATAGAACGTACGGTCATTTATGGACGTATTTGGCTCACATTTCCGTCAAGATGCAGCAGCGAAAAGGACTGCACGTTCCATTCGAGGGGACGAAGGTAGTTACTCTTGTTTGCATCCTGACACGGTGACCTCCTTGCCAGCTCAGCTTGCTTCAGTAGAAAAAAGAAAAAAAAGAGTGAACAGGCAAAGTTGGCCAAAAGTCAGCTTGCAAGGCTGACTTTTCAGTCCAGATGCAGTGCATGTCAAAACCAGAACGCACTGCCAGGTGTTTTTTCTGACGTTCAGAAGGTCTGCTGAAGGGAAGGGACTCTGCTATCTTCACAAGAACAAGATCATCATTGAAGAATTATAGCAAACCACCTGGCAATGCGTGTCAAAACCAGGAACCGCTAGCTTGGCAATGCGTGTCAAAACCAGGAACCGCTAGCTACAGTCATCCCCCGAATACAACGCACGGTCATTATAGCTGAATTTGGACCATCTTGCACCCTAAATTCAGCTATAACGACCGTACGTTGTATTCGGGGGAAGACTGTAGTTAGGTATTGCACACGAATCCCACTGCACAAGCAGTGAAACTTCGGCTCCGGATCACACAATTTTATTGATCTAGCCTCTCTTAAGTTCGTCAGATAAACCCAGGAAAAAAAGAAAAAAAAAGAAAAGAAAAGAAAAGAAAAAACCGCACCCAGAAAGGAATGAACAACGCGTTCATCATCATCTGGGTTAAAAAAAAAACGATCGAAACGATCGAAGGAAGTGCAGAAACAAAATGTCATCTGCTCGTGAAATGCTGACGATAAGCTCACGGGGTTGAAGACTTCTTCAAACGAAGAAAGACGATCACAGATTCACAACCCGTTTACAACACAGTGTCAGGCTGATCAAACCAACTTGAAGGAGATTTGATAAAAGGCCATGCAGAGCGACTGGACGTTGCAAAATGACATTTGATGAACTCAGCTGGCCGCGAGCCCGCAGGAATGATTTTTTTTTTTTTTTTTTTTTAATT
>BFEA01000465.1:458197-472364 GCA_003427395.1 Chara braunii | reverse complement strand
AGAGAGAGAGAGAGAGAGAGAGAGAGAGAGAGAGAGAGAGAGAGAGAGAGAGGGAGAAGATGTGTTGGAATGGTACTTTTCTTTGATTCTTCTGAGTAATTTTGATACATGGCCCAAGTCGTTTTTGTTTTTGGATCGATCATTTTCGAATTTCTTTTTTTTCCTTATGAAGTGATGTGAGATTCTCTTCCTCGCCCCTTCCTTTCTTTATTTGAATTGTTAACTTGGTTGATTGATCCTCTACGCTCAGCCCATGTATGTCCTCTGACCGTCGAGACCTGTGGAGTTGGATGTATGGATGTTTGACGCTCCTCTGTCTGAATATGAATTCGACAAGCATGCTAGTTAATTAAATGCCCTTTCACATTACAATCGTCCATGTTCGGGCTAACGAGCCAATACACATATAAAGGTCGTGAATTATTGACAATTACCCACCTGACTGATGGAAGATCTTGTGCACGCACGTGTAAGCCCGGCCAAAGAAGGTCATCACATACACACGTGCCTGCAGGATCTGTCCCCGATCCGGCCCCTGACCAAGCACCCCCAATGTTTGTACTCTCGCCCCACCCCGCAGTATGAATATCGAAATTCCCTTTCGAATCACTGACCGTGAGTGTCTGAGGGATCGCGAGTTCCGGGAGTATTGGGAGCACGAGTGTCTATCTGCCCGATCATTTGGAGTTCTTATACCCGACGGGAACCAAGCGTGTTTGTGAGTGGGATATCGGTCGGGCCTTATAACGTATTCCCCACCTCCTCGAATACCCCACCTGCACACATGTCAGATCGTCACTGAACCCGACATTGTTATTCAGGAGACCGAATTCCCGCCCTATCACCACATATTGCCCTTCCACTGCTTGACCATTGACCCTTGGAAGGTTCTCACCCTCTACTGGCCCCAACCCTCGTGCTCTAAGTGTCTGCAAGACCACTCCTACCAAGCATCGGGCTTCCTCCGGCGAACCCGCTCGGAAGCTCAACGACGGGAGCACAGCTTTCGGCTGAGACCGACCGCGTCTGATTCAGAGATCTGTGATACTCAGCGGCGACAGGTATTGAACCAACGTGATAGCCATTATACCGTCTTGGCAGTATACAAGATCCGGATCCGCCCGAGACGACGGGAGCAACGAATGCGATTGTCTCACTCCTCGAAGCCTGAAAGGGAACCCCATCCCTTGCCTACCCACTTGCATTCATATCCCTGAAGCTTGGCACGGGAGATCCCAATTCTGACCTTGGACTCCACCCCCACTTTCCTAAAATCCTTGGCATACCCCCTTATCGCACTTTCAGGCCCACTCTCACTCCGATCAGGAAGTAGCGTCGGGCGTGTGGTTAGGGCGTCACAGCGTGCATAAATGGGACCTTTCTTCAGAATTAGAATTTTAATTAGCTTGGGGGCTCGCTAATTTCTGCCTAGGTGCAAGGTGTAACTGAACTTTGCTTCTTGCTCGCACGTGCAGTTGTTCATGCTCTCTTTCCCCGTGCATCAATTTTATTCCTAATTGTCACCCAACATTCCTCCCCTTCTTGATCTTTGGGTGTAACTACCTTTCCTTCCCCCTCTACTTTTTTTGACGCTCATGTATTTTCTTACTTCTCCCTCCTCTCACTGATGGAAAAGATGCAACTAGGATTGATGCATGATGCATGAAGCATGAAAAATAGCATAATTATTTCCTCCCGGTCTGTACCCAGATTTGAACCACACGCTATGGGTCTCGCTCCACTACTCTCGACAAACGACA
This sequence comes from Chara braunii, assembly GCA_003427395.1. Taxonomy (NCBI): domain Eukaryota; kingdom Viridiplantae; phylum Streptophyta; class Charophyceae; order Charales; family Characeae; genus Chara; species Chara braunii. Next base: position 470,604 of record BFEA01000465.1, on the reverse strand, counting down.
AAAATTATGGCGGTGTATTTTTCCATGTTCTATCTAAGGGTAGATTCACTCTCGTTTTGCACATTTCAAGAGTTACTGTAGTGGAGAGAGCCCCTATGTGTGTGGCAATGTTATCCTAAATCACCACTCCCCCCGACGTCGAAAATTCAGGGGGACCAGTAGGCCGTTTTTTGTAATCCACCGTTGGCCTGCCAGTAGTACAGTGTATGACCTACCAGACGATTCATCTCGTTTTGTGTATCTTTCTATTTTCTACCCGTAGATTCACTCTCTTTTTGTGCTTGTGGAGAGTAGTGGAGCTATGCAGATCTTGCCATCGCAGATCCCTTAGGCTAACAATTTTTCTTTGGTTGTTCTTTCACCAAAAAAATAACAAAAAAGAAACCTCAGCCACCACGATATTTTGGGCCTAGCTTTACTACTCTCCACATCCACAAAGGAGAATAGTGTATATTCCCATGTTCTACCGGCGGATTCAAGGGCTCACAACACTACTCTCCACATGTACAAAAGACAGACAAGATGGCAATGTATCTTTCCATGCTCTAGTGGTGTATTCAGTCTCATTTTGCACATTTGGAGAGTAGTGCAGCGAGACCCTCAATCTCGTTTTGCACTTGTCAAGAGTAGTGGAGCAGGGCATAAATCCCCGACATCTTCAAATTTTTATTTTTTTTTACTTGAAAAAAAAAACAAAAAACAAAACGAAACTGCATTCCTCTTTTCAGCTTCACGCGGCAGTGGAGACTTATCATGGCAGTGTATGTTTCCATGTTTTACCGGTAGATCCAGGGCCTCGCTGCACTACTCTCCACATGCACAGAAAACAAAAAAGATGGCAATGTGTCTTTCCATGCTCAAGCAGCTTCAAATTTTCTCTTTTTTTACTTCGCAAACCCTTCCCCCAAAAAAACAAAACTGCATTCCTGAGAATAAAAACTACTCTCCGAAGTTGGGAGAGGCTGCACTACCGGGTAGGGCTAATCCATGCGCTTAATATTCGCTTAAGTTGCGCTAAGCGCCACTTTGATAACACTTAGCGCTGATCCGGAATCACATCTTGTGAGGACCTTTCGGGATGGCGGTCCGTCAGGATCAAGACGAAGGGATGAGGATGGGGGAGATAGAGATGAAGCTAGAAGAGAAAGCGCAACTCCAACCTAGACTCAACACGCAGGTACTCCAAAGTGTGAAAATGAAGAAAATGAGACTAAAACCGACTGCAGTCGGGTTATACCCCCAACGGACCGACTGGACTTGACTGGACTGACTTGGTATAGACAGTGGTATCAACAGGACTGGACTGGACTGAATGAGCACACGACCTGTGGGGTCAGGCCACGACTTGGTCCCTCAGGCCGAACAGGCAAAATAGCCAGATATCCTTGACTCTAGGTCAGGGAATCTAGAGCCACGTTGCAGTATCCTCAAACGTGTAGTGGATCGCGATAGCCATAAACACGCTTCCACAAAAGGAGCGGAACTCTGCAAACAATAAAGGTTATAAATTTAGAATAAGGAGCAAGCTCCATGCGGAGTTCACGCCATGCATCCTAAGCTACATAATGTCATAGCAAAAACAAATGTCTAATATACATATCCTAGCTAACAACAGAAAATAAAATGTAGTAGGGTATAACTCTAAAGTCCTAGAGGCAATTGCCTCAGTGATGAAAAGAAAAGATAGCAATATGTCACAACATAATGTCATGTCGCTGAACAAGTAAGAGCGGGATGGTATGAGAGGTAGTGAATGCAGCCTAAGAATAGAAACTCCTAAGGGCAGTCACACACGAAGATGGGACGGGTCATCAGGCTCAAGGCGAGGGGGTGGTAGAAAACAAAACCAATGACCCGAACAGAGAGACCATCAAGGCGGGTAATGCTCGACAAAAGCGTGACACTATGCAGGGTCGACGAAGAAAGGGGAGTCTGGGATAGAGTGAATATGACCGAAACTAAGGTGATGCGGATAGTGGGTGAAAAAAACATGCACACAACTCACCGATTAAGGAGGAAGCCATATCTAGGAGCATGAAAGCCAAGATAACCCTACGGTCTCAATGCCTATGCGATACCAAGGGAGAGCTCAAGTCAGGGAGAACCAGCTAAGTGAGAACCATCATGCGACACATACAAGGGAATGCACAAGGTGGGTTGGTGACGTGAAGTAATCACTTCCAAAGTAGGTGAAGCCGATGAACTAGCTGACGTCGAGAAGGTGGCTGAAGTAGTCAAGGTGGTCGATGACATCGATGAAGTAGGAGTCGAGTCAATGTCAAAGCAGAGCCGCAAAACGTTAAGATCCTGATGAAGTTGATGATGGGGTACATGATAGTAGGTAAGTGATGAGAGTGTCAGTCGTTGGGACGCCGACGAGTGTGTTTTGAGCGCGTAGAGACGGCTGCGGCTGCTAAAAAGCGGCCTCAGAGGGATCGGGCTCGTCTAGAGCAACCTCCTTAACCGGAGGAGGAGGAAGAGGGTCAGTCGGTTGAGTAGGAGCAGATGTCTCAGCACGACGAGCATGGTCATATGCACACACCAACATCTGAGCGTGCTCCAAGTGCTCGAGGGGATCCCAAGTAGCTTCCTCATTAGGATAACCCTTCCAACGCACAAGGTACTCGATATGTGGAGGGGTATCATCGGTAATTCGGTGAGATACGATGTCCAAAACAACGAACTCATCGTGATCGTGCACCATGATAGGTGGAGGACGCTCATAAGGGCGTCCGACGAAGTGCTATAACGGTCTGCGATAAGGACGTAACAAGGAGACGTGGTGTACATCGTGTACGTGAGCCTGTTGAAGGTAATTGGGTAGCTTCACACGGAAGCTGACCAGATTAACGAAAGTATCAGAACCGATGGTCTGAAGGATGTGGTATGGACCGAAGAAGCGACACCTGAACAATGTCATGTGAAGCGTATCTGTTTCGAGTTGCAAGCGGCGTGCGTCGACTAACATATTGTCACCGATTTTGAATGAATGATCCATTCAAGATCGGTTCGCTCGTGCGGTCATGCGAGTCTAGCAGTCGGCTAGACTCTCGTGTGCTCGCCTCATAATCGATACCATGTGAGCGATCCAAGTGTCAAGCGCAGGACAACGAGTGTCTGGGAGCAAGCGCGTCAGTCATAGGAAGTTGGCAGGTACGTGAGGAAGGTAACCGAGGTCGCAATAAAATCACGACATCCCCGTGGCTGGCGAAATGACGTGATGGTACACAATCTTTGTATGGTTTAAGTCGAAGTCTCACTGTTGGTCATCCCTAATAAACGTTCAGAGGATATTACCAAGAGTTTTATTGGTGACCTCAGTCTGACCATCCGTCTGAGGGAGGTAAGACGATGAGAAGCTAAGCTGGGATCCGCACATCTCGTGTAGACGGCGCGAGAATGTGTTGGTAAAGCGAGGGTCATGGTCGGAGATGATACTTTGAGGTAACTTGAAGTCGTGATCTCTACCGACTCGGTTAAAGACCATGTCAGAGACCTTACGAGCGGTAATGCGATAGTGGCACGAGACAAAACGTGCACGCTTCGTGAAGCAATCAACTACGGCCAAGATAACATCATGACCACACTTAGTAGGAGGGCAGAAGAGACCAACAAAATCAATTGAGATGGACTGCCAACGACCCTCAGGTATAGGTAGAGGTTGAAGTAACCTATACGGAAGGCGGTTCGCAGTGTTCACCTCCTGGCAGGTAGGACACTCCTGGACGTAGGTTTTAACGAGATCATTGGACTTTAGTCAGACGTATAGGCGGCAAACACGGACCAACGTCTTATGGAAGCCCATATGACCGGCAACTGCCTGGTCATAAAACTTTGCTACACCTGGACACGGAGGTGTCCAAGTGCAAGGAACGCAAATACGTGGTTCAAGTTTACCAGATCTATCATATCAGTACACGAGACTGTTCTCACCGAGGGAGTATGAAGGAATGGTCTTGCCACTCCGCAGTGTCGTATGAATGTCATGATAATCCGGAGAGTGGTGGTACCGAGTGCGATACGCATCGATCACCGACTTATCAACGGTGGTGACTAAGATGGTAGCAAGGTGGAGGGGTTCCTGGTAAAGAGGGAGGGACAAGGCATCGACAAGACGGTTCGTTTCACCCTTGATAGGCTGAGTGGTGAAACTGAACTCGGATAAATCACGCCACCAACGTGTCTGTCAAGAGGAAAGTTTGAACTTCATGAGGAAAGTGTGGACAACTGAGTTGTTCGTGTGCACAGTGAAGGGCGCCCCGTGCAGATAATGACGTTTGTGCCGGGTAGTATAAGCTACTGTGAGAACCTCATGTTCGTCAGATGCGTAGTTTATCTCGGCAGGCGGTAGTTGACAGGAGTAGAAGGCGATCAGACAATCCCCTACACGAACCTCAACAGTCCCATCCTCTGCGATGGTCAGGGAGTAAGTGACGAGAGGATTATTAGCGGAGAGAAGTGGTTGAAGGATAAGCGTCAGTCGAGAAGCAGTGTCAGCAGAAAAGGGGGGGGGAGTAGGAAGCATGCGGATAAGGAAAATCGGGATAAGTGAGAAATATTTGGGAAAGTACAACGCCTACTACAAAATCAAACGCATCAATGATGACTATGAAGGGACGATCAAAATTGGGGAGGCGAAGAACCGGTGCACAAGTCACCGCCTTCTTGAGGACGCGAAAAACTTCACCTCAGAGGGGTGTCCAAAACCATAGCGGGTTCTTCCGGAGTAGGGTGGAGGTAAGTACGTAGGAATACCTGACGTATCCTCATATGAAATTACTAGAGTAACCATTAAGGCCAAAAAAACTGCAAAGCTGCTTGACAAATGTGGGTACGGGTCACTCTGCGATAGCAAAGATCTTTCTATCATCCATGTGGAGACCCTAGTCACACACACGGTATCCAAGAAAGTTCACTTGTGCTGGGCAAAGCGACACTTACTAAGCTTGACATAGATGCCATGCTTGCATAAGCGTTGTAGGACATCGCAGAGGTATCTGGGATGGTCTTCTAAGGTACGACTATACACCAAGATGTTTTCCAGGTATACAAAAATGTATTATTTTAGGATGTCCCTGAATATATCATTCTTCGCCGTCTAGAAGGTGGTTGGTGCGTTGGTGAGGGCGAATGACATCACCGTGAACTCATAGCGGTCGAAGCATGATCGAAAGACGGTCTTCGGCTAGACTAAGTCCTCTGCGACAATGTGGATCTGGTGATAACCGCACGGAGATCGATCTTCGTGAAGAACCAGTTGTTTGTCAGACGGTCAAACAATGCATCCGCGTGAGGCATGAGGTAGCTGACCTTAACCGTGCAACGGTTAAGGCCGCGGTAGTTAATGTAGATGCGGAGAGTTATGTCTGCTTCGCGAGCAAAAAGGATGGGTGCACCCCAAGGGGAGTTACTAGGTTTAATAAAACATAGTCGAAGGAGCTCTTCAAGCTTGCGCTTGAATTCCGTCGCCTCTGCAATCGAGAGTCGGTAGGGTGTGTGATGGTAAACACGATAATCTAGCATGAGCTAGATAGAATGCTCAACACTGCGCATTGGAAGGATCTCACTGTATGAGAAATACGGGGGGAAAACGTCGCGGTACTTTCGAATCACGTCATGAACAATGGGTTCTAAGTCGGTCCTAAACCACGCGAGTTCCTCAACGTCTACGTCAACACGAGATGCATGTGTAGACTTACCAGTGGACGGCGGAGGAGCTTGGGATGTCAAAGGGTCATCTGCAAGTTGAGGAGTGAATGTAGAAATGAGAGCTGCGAAAATGGCGGAAGGGTCAGGGAGATCGAGGTCCAAGGAGGTGAGCTCAGGGTATGTACAGAGGGGATCGTACTGAAAATTTGTGAAAAAGATTCATAATGTTCACCTCGTAGAGGGTGATGTCCTCCTAACGTAGGAAGTGAGTGAACTGGCAAGGGGTGATGAAGGCAATATCCGGGTGAGACTCGGAAGGACGAGGGTCCTGGGGAAGTTGGTCAGGAGGGGTGTCGCCCGTGGTGCCAATGAAGGGATCTCGGTCGCCCATCCGGCCTCTGTTCCACATAACTTGCGAGACCAAGGAGTGTCGAGGATAAAGTTGTACCTAGTTTCCAACACGTCGAAGTATGCAGAGGAATGGTAGTGCCGAGGGTCGAGGCACCTAAGTACTATTAGATGATTGCAGGGTAAGGAAAAGTAGAGGTCGAGGACCGTTTGATCCAAGAAATGCTGCGTCTTGTTGTCTCCAAGGGTAACAGAGATAGGAGAGCGAGACCCGGAGGTAGTTAGACGAGCTTGCTCAACCACATAAGGTGAACAAAACCCCCTGCGAGCCGGAGTCCCATAAAGCGTTGTACACCCTCATCGATGTCCCAAGGCGAATGAAAATAATGAGAAGGGTGTGATCAAGGTTAGAGAGCGAGGCAATGACGCAGGACGTTTACGTATCTCGTGAGTCGCTCCTGATGAGCCTGAAGAATGCTCAAATCCAGGAGAGATAGGAGAGATAATACAGCGTCATTGTGAGTTGCCAGCTAAACTCTACAACGAATTGTGCGAATGACGTGACGTGTTCGAAGTCTCGGAGGGGAAGGACTAGATGTGGCGGTTTGTTGAGGGGCAGACGGTACCTCAACAGACTGCGGGGGAGAGGGAATTGCGTTTGTCGTGTCCCGAGGATCCTCCTGTGTGGTAGCAAAAGGGGCAAACCGCGACTCGGTGGTCCTGGAGTCGGTTATGTGCGAGGCCGCAACGGTACACTGTACAGTGGCTAGCTATATATTGTCGGTCGGGGGGTGCCGAGGAGGGAACTGCGATCGACGCTGATGAGAAATGTCAGCATAGTACCAATCATGGGCAACATGGTATGGACATCGTGAGGAGGTGTGTCTGATGAGAAATGTCAGCATAGTACCAATCATGGGCAACATGGTATGGACATCGTGAGGAGGTGTGTCTATCTTGGCGGCAACGAAGACCACAACGACGGGACTCGAGGGCGCCACACTCCTCAGGGGATAGGGTTTCGGAAAAAGGGACGAAACCTTGCGGGAGGTCTACCTGAGGAACAACGAACGTGCGAGCGCCAACCTGTGCAAGTTGACTGTGATTGCGACCCATGGCGGATATCGCCATTTGCAAGCGGTCGACCATTGGGATAGTCCCGTCATCCAACTAGTATTGGATGACATCCCGATGCTCGAGGTCCTCGGGGGCATCCCCAAGGGTCGATCTCTACCATAGGGCCGTCACCATAAACTGTAGCGCCGAGAAAATGGCAGTCTAGGCTGAGTTGGACGGTGAAAGCGTCCGGCGAAAGAAGAACGACCTCGAGAGGTGGCGGCGTGTCGCGACGAGGACAGGGCATCAGAGAAGCGACTCTGCATCTTTTGATACGGTCGAGCAGCCTCATAGGCCTGCTCTGTGGACGCGAAGGTCTGCCTCCAAAGCTCTATGCGGTAATCAGGGTGCAGACTAACGAGCAACTTGTTGGTCAGAAGAACCTATGGTAGGAGTGTCTCATCGCAAATGAGGCGGGCGTCTTGAAACACCTGGATGTGACGCTCGAGGTCTGCCGATGTGGAGGACCCGGGCCATCGCGTCTGGGTGACACTACCTAAGGCGTCAATCGCGCGTGCAGAGCACTACAACGATCATGAAGGAAGGCGATGAAGTCTGGGAAAGTGGGAGCCTCACCTATGCGAGTACAATGGGTATAATAGTTCTCACATACGGTGAAAGGTCGCCTCGCAATTTAGTTGCGAGCAGAGAACACCACAACTCCTTACTAGTGTTTGTTAGTGTTCGTGCGCGCGTAGCTGCTTGCAACCAATGCAACATACAAAGTATGTCATCTTAGTTGAGTATATCTGACAGACGAATAAGGGGGGGACCGTTGTACTAACGCTGAGGTGAGGGATGTTGAGGGGTCTGCACTAAGGCGATAAAAGTCGGGGACGGTGTAGGGGTGGAAGTGAGAGTAGGTTGTGGGTCGTAGCCGCTGGAAAAAGGTCCAACAATGTTGGAGGCAACCGCCGCAAGTAGATGTGACGGAGTGGCGATGTAGGAGGGTAGAGGAGGAGGAGCAGGTTGAGGGAAACGAGCCTGCAAGACTGAAGTAGTAGCAGTGAGGGAAGATGAAGGGTGAACAACATGTGAAGGGTGAGGCTGTCTCAAGGTGAGGAGTCGGAAAACATACCGTAGCGAGGGGAGGAGTAACGAGATATAGGCATCCCTGAGGTAGGAGTGAGGGGAAAAGTGGAGGAGGGAGAACTCTTGACCGTAGTGTAGCAAATGGTGCAGGAAGCTGAGAAGCAACACCGAAATGGGTAGATGAAATTATTTGGCCAGATACCAGGATCTGGGCGGTGGCACCTACGGCAATGGCCAAAGCGGCACGGGCGGCGGGGTTCAATGGATGTGTCACAACAGACAGTATGGTTTGAGTAGCAGCGACACTTGCCACTGCGGAGGGGGAGTGTTGGGCCTGACCCACGAAGGAGGAGTAACCACGACATCTTTGTGTCTGGAGTCGTGGGGAACCGGATTAAGAGCCGGTTGGGGATAGAGTGTGAAAGCAGTGAGGGGAAGGATGAGGAGATCCCTTGAGGCGGTTGACGTCAAGGGCGAGCGCATTGAGTTGTGTTTGTACGGGTCCAAGCGCATCGAGGCGCGCTTGCATTGGTGCGAGGAGGGTCGCGGGGACGGTCTCAAGGTCCATAGGGGCCTGACTGAAAGTTGTTGGTTGAATTGGCGCCTGAGAGATTGATGGCGCCGCAACGATCTTCTCAGATTTACTCTCGTTCATGTGCGGTGGATGGATGGGAGTAGACATGGCGGGAGATGGAGAAGGACGTTGGGAAAGAAATGAGTTCGTGTGTGGAGAAAGAGGTTCATCAGCGAGAGAGGGGATCATGAAAGCAGAGTGGGTAGTCATGAGTCAGTGCGCTCGGTGACCAGCGGGTCGCATGTGAGAGGGTGGCGCGAAGCCGGTCGAGGGAAGATGATCTATTCGGGTCAAGGGCGCCCAACGAGAGGAGGCGGGAGAGGAGGGAGGTTAGAAGAACCCTTGGCCCTAGAAAAACCCTAAGAAAACCCTAACTGGAGTTTGGGGGGTTAGGGTCGAGTAGCGGCGACCTAATCAAGAAAAGAAAACAACAACCAAAAAAATGAGGAGGTGGAGAAAGGTGAAGAGAAAACTTAAACTAAGTTTTGGATTTTTCAAAAAATTCAGCATTATCCCCATGGTGTCGAAATGTACCGCCAAGAAGAATGACCAAGTAAAAAATGAAAAATTTTGCCAGCACTTCGCTACCCCAAGGGGTCAAAATGTGCTGGAAGAGTGAGTACGAAAAAAAGATAAAATTTTGGCAGCACTTCGTTATCCCCAAGGGGTCAAAATATGCGCCAATAATATAAATAACTAAGTCTTAACAAAATATAGAGGTGCCACAAGGCCCGCAATAAAATTCAAAAGAAAAAAAAAAAAAAGTAGGCAATAAAATAATTCGAGTTTTTGTAACTTTTTGGAGAAAAAAAGGAAATTTTCATTAAATAGAAAGACGAAAGAAGAAAAAACAGAAAAAATTGAAGTCGGGGGGGGGAATAAAAAAATGATGAAGAAAAAGAGAAATAGGTGAGAGAATGAGAGAGAAAGGGATAAGAAATATGGAGAAGAGAAGGAAAGATTAGGCGAAGAGAGTAAGGAAAAGAGGGGGGGGAAATGGTGGAAGATAAGTGAAGAGGGAGGTGTGTGAGAGAACAACGGGAAGGAGAGGAGAGAAGTAGAGAAAATAAGAGAGGAGTGAGGTAGGTTGAAGAAGTGGTGGTAGAGTTTGAAAAGATGATTAGAGGGTGGAGAGGAAGGAAAGAAAAGGGTTGGGAGAGAGTAAATTAGTGAGTAATGGGTGATACCAGGCTCTTGGTTGCCCAAAAGCAGACAAAATCACAAAGATCCATAAGATCCTAACCTTCACACACCCATTGGGAGAATGGGTCTTCAAGGTGGTGTTGAACTGCTGCTGCCGCAATTTTATCTGATTGGAAGGATCAAATATGCAGATGAAGAAACAAAATCTGGGATTGACCGAGATCTTGATCAACCACCTAGTTCCACTATAGTGCAGCCCCCTAGCATGGGAGTCTTCAAAAAACTCTCAGCAAACTGCCACGTGGCACTAGAGATGGTAACAGGACGGGAGAGAGGAGAGAGAGAGATGGTTTTTTTTTTTGCCAATAACTTTTGATCCGTTGGGCGGATTTAGGCAAAAAAGACTTGTTGGAAAGGTCTTTGAAATATGCTTCCAACAAGATATGGCGCCACGTTAATCGCAATCTGTAGTAATAATGCTCGTTAAAAAAACGAGCGCGGATGGTTTTGGTAGCTTAAAAAAAAAAACGTGATTTTTGAAAGTTCGTAGCTCATAAACTACCGCACAAAATTATACGATCTATGACTTGTTGGAAGCGGCTCGTCGAGAGCTTTCCAACTTGCTAGAAAAAAAAAACATAACATTTGGTCCACTAGTGCAAACATTGTGATAAAAAAGGTGCACCTGTCTCATTACCAATGAGAAGTGACAAGTTTTTTTGTTTTTTTTTTCCAAGCCACGTGACAAATGATGGAGGCTGGGTGAGGGAGGCGAGCAGGGAGGGAAACCCGCTCCAATACCAGTATAACAGAACCACCGGGATGACGATCCGTCAAAATCCAAACGAAGGAAAGAGGATGAAGGAGATGAAGATAGAGCTGGAAGAGACATCGAAACTCCATCGTCGACTCAACACGTACATACTCCAAAGTGTGCAAATGAAGAAAATGAGACTGAAACAGACTGTAGTTGGGGTGTACCCTCAGCGGACTGACTAGACTGGACTGGACTGGACTGGTATCGACAGTGGTACCGGACAGGACTGAACCGGACTGAATGAGCACACGACCTGTGGGGTCAGGCCACGACCTTGTCCCATGGGTCGAAGAGGCAAAATAGCCAAATGACCCTGACTCTAGGTTAGGGCAGCTAGAGGCACACTGCATATCTGCTCGACAAAAGAGGGCACGGTGATGACGTCAGTCAAGGAGGTTTGCTAACCATAGCTAGCTCTTGTCAAGGGCAACAATCAACCATAGCCTTCGCTTAGGCGAAGAGGACGCTTGCGCTGGAGCAGGTGATACGTAGACCAACATAAAGCATTTTGTATGCCCGACTTTAGGAGGCATAACCAAGAGCGAGTCTTGGGTAAACTTTTTTCAGTGATGGTATTGTCCCCCTCGATTGCTGCGAAATGAGTAGAGGTGGATGCCTACAACCGAGTCATGCAAAAAAATATTTAAAGTCAGTTGTAGAGGTGTGCCTCATAGGTGTTATATTTGGTTTAATTCATATTTCAAGATTTTGCTCCTCTGAAAAAATGGTCGCTCATGACAACCACTCCGGCCTCATTGTCAACAGAGGGAAAACCAAGAATCAAGGGAGTGATAGAGGATTGTTATGATAATGGCCTTCTCCCAGAAAAAAACTTTCCCCTCAGTTGGTTGAGACGGGTCCACACTATGTAAGGGTGATGTTAAATAAGGAAGTCTTTCAAATCAAGGCCTAGTGGCTACGTCAATATGTTGTTTCTATTCATTTTGGTGATGATCTGACGTCAGTCATAGTCTCGGTTAAAAATAATTGGTACGTTTATACAAGGCTGGCCGGTCGAAGTCCAGTATGTTAAACGTGCTTCTGAACAGAGGCATATTCAGACATGTGTAGCATCGTGTTCGGGTTTGGTGACCAAACCCGAACGTTCGCGACTGAACGCGAACGAGCACCAAAACCTCCCGAACGCGAATATAAAAAATATATTAAAAAATATATATATTTTTATAAAAATCTGAAAAAAAAATGTTATGTAAAATCTAGGCTACCAGCCGAGCCGCCCGGGTCCCGGATGGCCAGCCCGTGCAAGCACAGGGAAGGTCCCAAAAAAACAATAATAAAAAAAAAATCCGAAAACGAACTATGTTATGCAAAAACATAAACTGAACAACTTTTGCCTTAGGGTTACATCGAGATTCTTCACCAAATTTAGAATAAAAATTTATATATATATATATATATATATATATATATATCGTCAAATAGAACTGCCCGGTAAATATATATATATATATATCATCACAAACAGAACTGCCCGGTATATATATATATACAGGGTAACCGGCGTTCGGGACGGGCCGATCGTCCGAACCCGAATGCCCAAACGTATGGGACTCCTTGGGGATGCGTACGGCCGTTCGGGCCGAACGCGAACCCAAAAAAAAAAAAAAAAAAAAAAAAAAGACATAAATAAAATCTGAAAAAAAGATATGTTATGGAAAAAAAAAAACTAAAAAAGATTTTTCCGAGCATTACATCCGAATTCCTTAC
>BFEA01000465.1:378692-407688 GCA_003427395.1 Chara braunii | reverse complement strand
TTTTTTTTTTTTTTTTTTTTTGTAAGACTCTGCAGAGTCTAATAGGGTGGGTGGTACGAGTCCAGTTGATGTAGCTCAGTGGTTAGAGCACCGGTTGTAAATGCGCATTGTGGTATAAGGTTGCGGGTTCAAAACCCCGCAGCCTTGCGCATGGACACCGGCAGGGCGTTAGATTGACACACGGCTGGACACACATCCCCTTGGGCTGACGCATGGTACTATTACAGACACTGCCTGCGCACCACCCAAGGGTAGTCCACGGTGTTGTATGTTGGTTGTGGGTTTCACAGGGTTTGCTTGGGGTGTTGGTCTCGGGTGTTCTGATGTTCTCCCCAGTCTGGCATATCACACGCTCATTCCATTTCCGGTAGTTGATCATACGGTAGAGTCTTGGATTACATGTTGCAAGGTGACGGGTTCAAGCTTGGTTCAGTCCTTGGGGGGGGTCCTTGTCCAGCTGGCCCCGTTCTTTCCTCGATACAAACACATGATTCACAGAGTACACATACCTTTCAGGCATACACACATAGCTTGCGAATTATATATCGCCTACAGGTTACATACACAAGTTTCCACACATGACAGATTCACAGAATATACACACAAAAAGACAGGCTGGGGAGCTAGTCACTGGTGGGGTCTAGTGCCTGCAGTAGGTTCAGGTAGGTTGGATAGGGTGCCGTTGGGTGCAGTTCCTGCTGACATTCGGATAGAACTGTCTGGTGGCTATATATATATGGGGCCTGTAGTTCATTGTCTGGGCCTGGTGTCCGAAGTTCCCATTCGACAAGGTTCGTCCGATTCCGCTTCCACCAGGGCTGCACAATCTATCAGCCCTGGTGCCTATCACTGCTGTTCGGTCCAAGTTGCCTGGCCATTGGTAGGGCAATGGTCCTGAGTGCTGGCCACACTGAGGTAGAATAGTGGGATAGGGGGTGCGCTAGGAGTATTGACGTGAGGATGGGTTGGGAGGTTGTCTCATATTCCAGGACACCCGTGGCTGACAGTTCCAGGTGCTCACTGTGCACACACTGACTGGCCTCTACAACACCCTGGACTTCTTTTAAACCACCAGTACTTGGCCCATATATCGGCCGTGGGCCTTAGCGTTAACGCTACACGAAGTTTGCGCTTCGGGCAACCGGACCTGGAAGCCTGGTGCCGCCAGCCTTTCCGAAAACCAAAATCGAATTGGCGTTTCGGCGGGAAACGGTGTGCAGGGAACTTCCAGGCTCGGCTGTGATAGCTGGGCCAAGTACTGGTGGTTTAAAAGAAAAAAAAAAGAAAAAAAAGGGTGGGTGATACCAGCAGCCCTCCCTAATTACGATGATTTGGAAGTTGGAACTCCGAAATGTTTCCACATTTTGCATCTCTAGGGTCCGCCCTAACTTCTCAAGTGCGCCCCAGCCAAACGACGAAAATGTCAAGGGTGCCTCGGGAGGTCACTTGAGAAGCTAGGGCTAGGCTTTAAAAAAAGTTAAAAAAACACATAAAGCACGGATGTTTTTATTTTTTTTCAGTAATTTTCCACAAACCACAACTGCTCCTGACACCTTGTTGTCGGCACCTGAGTCTCGAGGGCATCCATCTCAAGGGTTTCGTCTATAGGGGCTGTGGAATGAAAAAACGGGTTAGGGGAAAGTAATTATTAATCACTTTTCCTGATTTAGGATGCCCTAGTGGTGTCGAACGCTCTCGCATCGTGGTTTGTGTAAATGAAAATGGGTGTGATCTTCTTATGTTTAGGATCATATTCCTTAATGGGGTCAACATATCTGAGCCATTTAGTTAAAACTGACGGTTTTTTTTTTCAGTTTAAATGAAATTGGACTTCCGAAAAGAAGCCAATTGAGCATTTTTGTGTCGGACCATTGATGGTACAGTGTCCTGCGGTCACTCCAAAATTCTCCTCTTCCATCCGTTGCCTTCTGCTCAGCTTCCTTTCTGTACCTACAATTTTCTATCCCCGTCCTCTCTCGTCAGCGTTTTCTATGCAAGCTATCTTCCTCCTCCTGTTCATGGTAGGTTTCTCCTGATCAATCAGATGAGCCGGGATGCTTATCGTCACGGTCTTTCCTCCTATTCTGAACGTCACAACCTCTTAAAACACCAGTACGTTTCCCCATTTGAAAAACAAATGTGCGACTGGTATACAGCCGCAACTTTTGGGGGTTGGGAAGGCCCGGTAGTGCAACAGGTCAGGAAGCTGGTCAGCCCAAGGAAAAGGGGTAAATGGACTGCAAGATGTTCTGTTGGTTTATGCCGTGCATGTGTTTCCACTTTCTTTTTTTTGAGAAAACTATGGTGCAGTCAGGGTTACAGTTTGCAATTGCATTTCGAACTGCGTTTTAGCAGTTTAGACAGGGCCCAAGTTTCAATTGCAGTTGAAACTGGGGCTTTCCTTTTCTAGCAGTTCAGTCTGGCACGTGGCCGTTTTTTTTGTTTTTTTTCATCGCGCGCCGCGCCGCAGCTGGTTTGGAAAAAAAAAAAAAAAAAAAAAAAAAAAAAAAAAAAAAAAAAAAAAAACCAGCCCCATGGTTGGGCCACAGCCGAGATGTCTCGGCCACACCCCGGATCCGCAACGGCCGAGATGTCTCGGCCACACCCCAGATTGGCCACGGCCAGGATGTCTCGGCCACACCCCAGATTTGCCACGGCCCAGATGTAGCGTGGCGGGGTGTGGCGGGGCCGCCCTACATAATTCGAACCTGGGTCTGTATTTCAACAGTGCAGGGATGGGGGTCAAAGAGGAAAAAGGAAAGAAAAAGAGAGAAAAAAAAAGAAAAGAAACGAGGCACTACAAATCCACGAGTGGATGTTACACCAGTGCTTTGACGAATGTATCTGGCCAGTATGTGAGGACCGTGAGACATGTCTTTTTCTTTGTTTTCTTTTTGTTTTGAGGTCCTTCTAGTGCCCTGCCAGCCAGGCAGGGCGGATTCCACGCGAGGCAGCTAACTGCCTCGTTTCATTCAGTTCCAGACAAGTACTGTAGCATTCTGTATTGGACCGCAATCACAGCATAAGGGATGCTTTTTATTTTATTTTATATCTGCTATTGGTGGATGGACGAGGGCCCTGACTGAACTGCTACCTAAAGGCAGCCCGAGTTTCAACTGCAATTGAAACTCGGGCCCTGACTAAACTGCTAAAACGCAGTTTCAAATGCAATTACAAACTACTTTCGTGACTGCGCCGTAGTTATCCCTTTTTTTTTTTTTTTTTTTTAAAAGTTGTTTGGGGACAGCTCTCTCTCTATATATAATATATATATATAAAGGGTAACCGACATTCAAAACGGGCCGAACGCCCGAAGCCGAACTTAAAAAAAAAAAAAAAAAAAAAAAAAAAAAAATCTGAAAATAAACACCATTTGCCTCAGCATTAAATCCCAATTCGTTATCAACTGTGAAATAAAAGTAAAATACGGAAAATAAATACTGATAATAAAAATAAAAAAAATCAAACGAGAATTAAAATTAGTGAGTGCGCGAGCACGTTTTCGACACTGCCATCTTTGACATTTTTTCTTTTTTTTTTCTTGCCATAGCCAAATGCCCTGAAAATTTACAGATGTGTACTTCACATAATACAAAATTCAAAATAAAAGTTTCAAAAAATAATAATATTTTGTAGGCACTGAAATAAAGTGAAAACAAAAAGTAAAAAGTGAAAAAAAAAAAAAAATAGTCAGTGGGCGAGCACGTTTTGACACAACCATCTTTGGCGATTTTATTTTTTTTGGCTTAGCAAAACGACTTCAAAATTTCTAGGTGTGTACCTCACAACATTGAGAACTCCCAAAAAACAATTCAGAAAAAAAACATTTGTTTTTAGGCCCCAAAAGTTTTTTTGGCAGGGGCCAAACGCCTTCAGATTCGGACCCCGAATGCCCGTACGTATGGAGGTCGGCGTTCGGGACGTTTTTTTCCAAGATCAAGTGCCTATCGTAGCAACTGGTTTCAAATTTCGTAAGAATAGACTCAACCCTTTCCACAGAAACCGTACTACCTAACTTACATCTAATGAATAAAGAAATATCATAAATCATCCTACAACCACGAACCAGTTTAACGTCGTTGTCCAAACTTTGCAGAAAACAAAATTTATTGTGCATGCATATTAAACATGCAAACGCGGGGCTAGAAGTCTTGTCCATGGGAATCGCTATTTTTTGTTTAACCACGCTACATGCCATGGTGCAGGTATTGTGCAGATCCTACAAAATAAACCAAATTAACAAGGAAAACCTAACAAATTTACACTCAACTTCGCAAATGGCATACTTACACAAACGTACTCGTTTCTTCCATGAGCAATAAAGGAATTTAACAAATCATTTATCTTCGAACAAACTGATATCCCATCCAACGACCGATATGATAGTTGGATGTGGGAGCTGACATAACATTTCCTTGATGTCATATCCGCGTGCAAGGATCATTTTCCCTTTCTTAATTAGACTGACTAAGTAAAGTTATACCACAGTAGATGAACCGAATATGATTTAGAAAAGGTTTGGTACCTACTCGATTCCAGAAACCCAAGGTCTTCGAGACCCATGAGAAAGTACTCGAATAACCTGAACCTTCTGGTATAAAAGTTGAGACTCTGTACCTATCAAAACTTCCAACCCGTAAAACATCTTATCTAGGGGGCCCAAACACCACCTATTTTATTATTGAAATGAATCAAAACCCTATCAAAGTTACCATCCGAAAATTTTCTATGACTTAGTTCATCTTACAAGGCGAAAAGAAGCAGGGCCTCTGATTCTAGTAAAGTGCCCATAGCACACACTCGATGAAGAAAGGAGGAGATGACAACCATTTGCTGCTTCTTGCTGCAAAATGAATCAAAATTTTGTAAATTTTGAAAAGTCAAACGATCACCGTTCATAATACCTTTCTGGCTCTAATGGAGAGCTTGATAGTAGGCAACAACACGCTTATCTCCAATATGCAACCTACAACCAAGGTATGGTCAGAACAAGTATTTTTTTCCAAGATCAAGTGTCTATTATAACAACTAGTTTTAAATTTGGTAAAAATAGATTCAACCCTTTCCATAGAAACCATACTACCCAACTTACATCTCACGAACATAGAAACATCATCAATCATCTTACAACCACGAACCAGTTTAGCATCGTTCTCCAAACTTTGCAGAAAGCAGAATTCGTTGTGCATGCACATTAAACTTACAATTGCGAGGCTAGAAGCCTTGTCCAAGGGAATCCCTAATTTTTCTTTGAGCACGCTACCTTTTGCCATGGTGTAGGTATTTTGCAGAATGTACAAAATAAATAGAATTAACAAGGAAAACCTAACAGATTTACACCCAACTTCGCAAAATTTAATGACATACTTACTCAAACGTACTCGCTTATTCCTTGAGCAATAAAAGAATTTAACGATTTTTTTCTCTTCGAACAAACTGATAGCCTATCCAACAACCGAGATGATAGTTGGATGTGGGAGTTGACATAATATTTCCTTGACGTCATATCCGCGTGCAAGGATGATTTCCCCTTTCTTAACGAACTTATTAAAAAATTTAATAAATGCAGGTAATGCCTGAGCACTTCCTAGATTGAAGTGACTGATCTTCAGGATCCTTCGAATCAACTCGTTCACGCACGTGGAGGTAATGTGAGCCGCCCTTTTAGTAAGCTCATACCATGAAGGACATATAGGATGTCATTATTAGTATCTTTGTGTTTTGGCAGAACATAAGACCGTCCTAATTTTCCTCTCGTTCCCCATGGTGCGAGCTGACATAGCTTCTTAGATTTATACTCATCTTTACAATTTTTTAACACCCTGCTCCCATCGTCGATGACCCTGATTAACCCTCGATTATCGGTAAACAGTTTATTTATTCCTTGCCCATAAATTTTCAGACAACAAACGTACGTGTCTCCCATATTATGATCCAAGGGACAAAGAACCAGATCACAAAGGAGCTTCTTCTGAGAGTACACATCATCAACTGGCAGAAGATTCTTATTGCCCCCCTTCCTCACGATACAGTCCTTTACAGTTGAGGGATGACCGAATACATCTTTCCTAAAAATTTTGAAGAGGGAAGAGAAAATTTTCCCACCGAGATTACAAAATTTGGTTTCATACTTAGGTAATACAATGTTCTTAGAATTGAGCAACTGATCAAAAATGAACTTAACCTAAATAAACCTAAAAGAAATGTGTCCATCCTTCATAGGAAAAATATCATTTAAGGAATCACATCTGCAAATCGGGTCTGTAGTAGTATAAAAGGTCCTACAGTTATATAAAAGATCTCCTAGGGCCTTGTTCTTCGTCCACACAAGCCTAAAGCGACTGTTGACCCGATCCAAGTAGGCAAGTAAAAGGTGTAGTTTACGAATCATTAATTAACACACATCACAAACCTTATCCTTAATCAACCCGTCATCATAAGCAACCCTAACAACTAATCTGGCAGATAAACAAACATTAAATTTCTTCCTACATACGTGCGAGAGGACAAGTTTTAAAGTCGCACGAGATCTTCGACATAAAATCAAACAAAGTTCAACGAACGGTTCGAACCCCATCATACGCACGAATAAAGAGGCCTGGATCCCATCCAGTTAGATTTTTCATGAAAAAATGAGAGTTAAGAAACAATATCATTGTTTGTTTGATTTTGCCGGATTTAGAACATAATCGCAAGAGCTTATGAAAGATAATGGATAGACCATGTACGAGTCAGGAACGATAGTGGTTGAGTAGAGAAATGTGTATACTAGGGGCAAAAACAAGACGACCCAAAAAATCGTTTATCGCGCTTTCCGTTATTGGAAAGACGACTGTCAGTAGTAACAAAAATTGAGAAAGAGGTAGCAATATGGTTATCAAAGGCGTTTTGAAGAATGAAAATAAGGCTAATGATACTAAAGTTGAAGGATGAGTTGAAAAGAAGAGGAATGTTTGTAGCTGTCGGAGAAGGACAAGAAACAGGTAGTGAAGCCGGATGGGGTTTAGTGTGTGGGCGGATTTGTCTTAAGCTTATTAGAGATTGGTTACATAATCGACATCTCTCCTTCTTTCCTGGTCTACATAACCTGTTTTGTTTTCTATGTTTAGAAGTAGACTTAAGAACGAGATCAAAGGAGCGAATGAAGAATTCCTCAGACGATAGCAATTCAGATTAATGAGGGACAAAGATGAGGATTGCAACATAATTATCTTAATTAACTCATAGTAGCCAGCGATAAAGTTTTCGATTCACCCTAACACATCCAGATGACAAAGTAGAAGCAGCATGCTCCTTGCAACGTAAGCTAATAGAACAAGAAGTGCAACCTATGTACATATGTCAGAACCAAGGAGAAAAAATAGCATAAACGATGGGACCAGGACAGCGGCGAAAGTCATAATGAGCGCTAATCAACAAGGAAAGCAAAGTGTGAAGCTTATCTCCCCATCTAATCAGACCTGTGATGATCAACATGATACTACGAGACGAAACACATACATTACGTCCTCCTTAGGCAGCAAACCTTGATAGTCTCGACACAAGACAAGAGAGCCAGACTCCAGACATATGATGCTCTCAGGAAGTCCCCCTAGCCTTCATTGGTGTCGTCAACAGATATGAAGTATTGTTGCTCTTAATCTTTGTCATCCTCCTGACTTGATTTGGGTTTCAACCATTGATGGAAATCATGTCTGACACAAATCTTTGCAATGTCATTCTTTGCCTGGTCCAACTTATATACGTGATGCCTTCTGTTTTGCACAGATCCTCCATGTTTTGCTTTTTGCATGTTCTTAGCTCTTTTAGGTGCTTCTCGCGAAAGTTTTAAAATTTTATATCTTCCAGCGCACGTTCAGCGTTCATTTCTCCATGATACCTTCCTTTCTTCCCTTTATCATGTCCCTCCTCCTTCTCATCCTCCAACTCAATGTCTACAGAATCAATAGTGACCTTCATATTTCTTGGAGTCGTCTTCTTCACAGCACCAGATCTGCGCAAGGTCAGACATATATTGAAGGCACTAACATTTGTCATTCTCTCTTTTAGGCATTCGGATTCCCGCAAAGCCATTTGTTTTGCCGCCAAGGCTTCCTCGTATGCTTTGTAAAGCCCGTCCATGTCTTTGGGTGTGTACATGGCAGTTGTTTGCTCGCTCGCCTTTTGCTTCCCTCGAGCTGGAACTTCTGTTGGATTTTTTCCGTGACTTCAACAGTGCTACGCTTCCCCGGATTCCGAAGGAGAATGACCTCGTCCTTCAATTCCTTGAATTCGTCGCGTAAATGCAAATTCTCCTTCCTTAACGAGGCCAGTTTGAAACTCTTATCAACCAGAGCCCTTCAGAGCCCACTGAGTTCGTCGATCTGCAGCTGCATAGCGACCATTCTGTCCTTGACTTGTGAGCATTGCCCTTGTTGTTGTCCACACCTTGCCTGTAGTTCGCCGATCTCTCTTTGGATTTTTTTCTTCTTCGCCGCCTTGGTCCTGCTCCCTCTGTAATGCCTCTTCGTTCCGTAAGACCTCCAGATTCGCATGCTTTATGTTTTCGACACACTTTGATTTTAACTCGTCAATCGCCTTGCGTAACTTGCTCATTTCAAACTCTCCCTCTCTTGGTAAATCCAACTTTCTCCCCAGAGCTGACTCAATACGGTTTGGACATTCATCAGTACGATTTGCCCTAATCGTATATCTTGTTGTGCCCTTTCCTTCTTGGCTTCTGCACACTTCTCCTCTACTGCTTGGAGCCTCTTCTTCTCCTCTACAAGTGATACCAACCTAGCAGCCTCCCTCTTCCGTTGTTCACTCTCTTCTGCCTGTTCAGGCAACAAACCATAAATCTTGTCTACTCTATCGTCATTGTCGTGTTCTCTGCCAGACAAGCCTTTTCCATATTATGCCCGTTATTATACCCTCCATTATACCCATTGTTGAAATTTCTATCGTTACCACCATTATAATTCCTATCGTTACCGCCATACCAATGCTTATGGCGGCATGGCGAATGAGGTGTGCACAGGAACGCAAACAGCATACGTTCGGGTTTATGGAAGCACGAGCATCGATTGCGGAAACAATAACGGTCAGTACCCATGCAGCCTGGCAAGAGCTTCGAAACATGCTGGCAAACGAACCAGATGCAGTCAAACGTAATGACCTCTCACACAACTTCAGCACGTTATGGGTGGATAACGAACAGAGACTCTGTGAACTGGACCCGGACAACCATCTACGATGGAAACAGTGGCTATTAACGGAATCCCGATGGGACCGATTGCCACGGAACCACTTTGATAACCCTTTCCAACCGACAAACTTCATCCTTGTTACAAATTAGCGGTCTGTATTTTCGGATCCCACGACCCCGTGAACCTCCTGCTCGACCCTGCCCTTCCTTTGCGCACGCCCTATTGCCCTGCCCCCTCCCGCCCCTCCCTTTTTCTTCTACCACTCTACCACCCTCCCCCTTCCCCCCTTCCGTCCTGATGTTGATTGCCGACCAAGCAAGGACTCCCTCCCTCTCAAGACCAACCACGCATCAAATACGACCCCATCGATGGAGGAACAGCAAAGGGAATCATAGGCAGCGTAAGGAAGGGGCATGGGTGCCATGGAGCAGGAGGACCAGGGCTATACCCTCTGCAATCGCAGAGCACTTGGATAATACTGGGAGACTGGGAGGGAAGGTTCAGACGGGTTTTGAGACGGAGGCAACAAGGTGGAGCCACGACAGAGCCACACAGCTAAGCTGACATCCAATCTCAAATTGTTACAGCACCCCATAAGAATGCAGACCAGATAGCAGCAGGCAATAGGTGGGATGACAGTCTTCAGGACTCAAGGGTTTAAGGGTTTAAGGGTTTAAGGTATAGGAGACCTGCTGCAACACTTGGGCGTATCGGTAACATAATTGGGTTGGTTAGAATTAGCCCACTGACAAATGGACTAACAAATACACATTCATGTATCATAGGAACACACTCAGGAACACTCAACCACATTATACACAGCACTTTGTGACACGGAACGTGAAACACATGTGACAACACCACCACGTATACACAGCATGTGTCAACACCCTATAGAACATATACAGGCATAGACACATCAGCATATGGCATCGAGTACATAAATAGTAGTGGATTAGTATTTGTTGTTAACAGGTTACAAAAACGATAATGGGTCATAATGATAACACTATGAGCGACAGCTCTTTGAAGTCTACATTTAGAACAGACCGAAGGAGGGACGGGCCCTTTGTCACCAGGCCCCTCAATCATACTGACAGCTCACAATTGCATTGCTTTCGTTTCATAGCTTCATTTCTTACGTTGTACTCCACAGGGATGCTGGACCCGATTTCCAGCAGGTGTTGCTCCCCACCAATAGATGGAGCCTCCCCGACGGTGCTAGCGATGCCTGCTCTTATCAGCACCCCTAGCCACTTGCAACCTGAGAGTTTGCGCATTGACAACTGGTGCCCTAACCACTGAGCCACAAGCCACTTGCAACCTGAGAGTTTGAAGAGTTGAGACATCTCTGTTTTGGAAGCTTTTGGGTCTACCAATAGCAGCAGGGAGCCAGAAAGTATTCCGATACCAGTACCAGGAGGCCTTCGGTGAGTCTCTTTATTTACCCCTTTGAGGACGGAGACTGAAGTTCTTGTGGGGCCAAGGAACTCCGGGGTGATGACGATGCTCACCCCCTGCTGAGAAGCGGTCCTCTGAAACTCCTTACAAGGACGGAGTTAGGAAGGACGGATGGGACTGGGATGGAGGGAGTTGGGGTGGATGTGATTGGCGCCAAGTATCTTGGCGGGTACCGGCCACTGGCTACTAACTCCACCTGGAACAACTTGAGGTTTTTCCTTTCGATGACGGAGGCAGGACCTTTTGGGTTGACTATTTCAGGGGCTGCATGTCTTCATATTTTCTAATTTTGACCTATCATCAAAGGCCGTTCCTGCTCAGTTAATCCCCTGATTTCAGGGGCAATCAATGCTGGCAGAAGGAGGTCTTCTTCAATTTTTCTCAAAAAAGAGGTGTGCGGGAGAAGTAGATGGTTTGGATTTCAAGCGTCCTACTAGTGAGGGGGCTAGCTCGTAGGATGGAAATAGGGTACAGCGGCAGCGGAGATGGTGGCTCTGCTGCAGTAGGTCTTGCCGGAGTGAGGTAAAGAGGGTTGATGGGGGGGTTCTGAGCCGTTTCTGAACTTCGCCTATTTTGAGGTTTGTCGTAGTGATTTTCTAAGTAGCCCAATGTTTTCTTAGCCAAAGCCTGGTAATGGCCCCAGTATCTCAAACTTTCAAGTTTCTATGTAAATTTCTATATGGGATGCTGGGCCCGGTTCCCAGCACGCGCTGCTCCCCACGATTGGAGCCTTGTTCCCTTTATTGAAAAAAAAAAAACAAAAAAAAAACAGGTATTCTGCCACCTCTCGATGTTCCTCGGAACTTTAACCGCCTATCTCAGAAGCCTGCCGATCCGTCGACTGTAGAGGCGCTGCCTGCCTCAGTGGCGCCAAAAAATAATACTAATGGGTACTCAAAAATTTAATACTCTGCAAAAACAGTTACGTTCCGTAGTCCTCAGTCTGTATCTTACTACACCGGTTAGTTCAAATCTACTCGTGGGTCCATTGTGGATAAATGAATTTTTTGTGTGGTCCAATATCCGGTTAGCCACTACGTGTAGCTTGTAGCCAATGCAAAATCTTCTTTGCCACAGACCTCTTTAACTGAGTCCTTCGGATTGCCAAAATTAACTCAGGCATGGTGTCCGTGGGATAACCCAAATTCCTGGCTTCTTTGCAAAAAAGCTTAATGACGCCAACAGTGTCATTTTGCTCCGTCGTGTTTGTCAGAATTCTGAGCACAGTACCCAATATCGTAAGGGAATTTGATTTTTTAGGGCCAAAACTCCTGAAGTGTTGTATAATAATACTATAATTACTATAATGTGAAAGTATGTTGATGTTTCTTTCGAGTTTCGAATGCGCAAAAAAAAAAAACACGCCCGCAAAAGAAACAGCCATAGAGTTCAACAAAGCAATGAAAGTACCGCAGCCATGACAGAGGCACGGGTGTCCTAAGTACAGGGGACGGCTGTGGTGTCAGATGGGGAAAAAGAAGGCCCGACGGATCCTTTTCTACGGAAATTGTCGTTTCAAACTCGCGCCGTGATATCTTTGCGTTCACAGTTTGTTCTTTTGCCATCGCAAACTCAAAACCTGTCGTGTCCGCACTTGTTTCAAAAAAAAAAAAAGAGGAACTTCTGGATGGGAAAAAAACATGATGGCCGCAAACGTGTGCAATGGTATACGATGACAACACAAACAACAACCATCTATGCTCATTCGGGATACCAACGAAAGCATCATGGACAGTGACTCCTGTGGCTGGTGCTGAGCATTAATGCATCATTAGACCACCAGTACTTCGCTCAGCCATTCATGCCAAGCCTGAAAATGCCCGGCGCGCCAAGCTTTGCTGAGCCCGGAAGGAGCAGGAAACAGCAGGGGGAATTTGTCGGTCCGCACGGGTAGGGCCCCTTATGCTGGACCTGCTGCCAGCGGCTGGAACCAAATGTGGCAGTCAATTTTTATTTTTTTATTTTTTTTCCTATTTTCACTCGTGTACCACCCTAGGCCTGGCCAGAAATGCAGTCAGGTACATTCTGGAAAGAGCTATGTGAGAAAACTGTATTGAAAGGATGCACCCGAGCGACGCTGGACCAGGTTTCCAGCAGGTGCCGCTCCCCACTAATAGATGAAGCAGCCCGACAGGCAAAGCCTCAATTTCGGTGGTTTTCTCACCTCCACCGGGATAGTGGCCTTCCAAAAGGGCTTTTGTGGGGGCAAAAAAAAAGGAATGCCCTGAAATGAGAGGGGATGCCAGACAATCTATTGCTCCCTGCCTCTCATGGGGAGTCACATCAGAAACAGCCAAGATTCTTCTTTCTTGAAAAAAAATAAAAACAAAATGGAAGAGAGCATACTAAGGGCCTCCTTCGACACCACTTGAACTTGAGGGTCGAAGGAAAATTCTTCGTTCCACCCCTCCCTAATCACCCCCCCGTAATGTTTTCACTTTCCTGGTCTCCAGTGTGCATACTTGAAACTCAAGTGCCGCTGGGGCAAAATCGCACTTGAACTCAAGGTACCGCCCGGAGGTACCTTGAGTTCAAGCGCGAGCGGATACCGCCAGTACTCCAAGTGGGGCTTTTTTTTTGTTTTTCTTTTGTTCCAGCAGGCAATCCTGGCCCAGGATTGGTCAAGCCGTGGAGTTCGGTTTCAAGTGCAGCCTGTTCAAGGGTTTCCTCAAGTGTACATGGAACAATGAATCGAGTAAGTGTTAATTAATCACAATTTCTCATTTAGTGTGCACTTGAAACTCAAGTAATTTCAAGTGGTGTCGAACAAGGCTCTAAGCACTGAATGTGATTGCCTTCAGATTCATCCATGGTGGGCCATTAAACCACCAGTACTTGGCCCAGCTATCGTTGCCGAGCCTGGAATCCCCCTGCGCGCCAATTTTTGCCGAAGCGCCAGGGTACCGTTTCAATTTTTTTTGGCTGGCACTTCCAGCCATTGGGGTCCGGTACCCCGAAGCCCGAACTTTGCGTAGCATTAACGGCAACGGCCCACGGCCGATATGGCCCAAGTACTGGTGGTTTAAGTGTGGTCAGATACATTCTGGAAGGTGCTAACCTGAGACTGCCCTGAAACGTTCCTTTGGTGGCAGGCACTTGATTGCTCGCGGTCTTTCCCGGGAGTCAACATCAAAGGGAGCCCCGGGGTGTGAACAGAAATGCCCACAAGCCCTAGGAAACAAACCGAAATCTTTGTGCTTCGTGATGTTTTCAATGGGACGCTGGACCCGGTTCCCAGCAGGTGCCGCTCCCCACCAATAGATGGAGCAGCCCGACAAAGAGACCCTCAATTCCTGCGGTTCTCTTACCACCGTGGGGATAGTGGGCTTATGAAGGGGCTTTCAAATAAAATTAAAAAAAAAAAAAAAAAAAAAAATCCAGCTGAGATTCTTCTTCCTTAAAAAAAAAAAAAAAGAAAAAAGAAAACAGTGAGAACCACATTGCCTTCAACATCAGAAACAGCTGAGATTTTTCTCCCTAAAAAGGAAAAAAAAAGAAAAACAGTGAGAACCACATTGCCTTCAGATTGGACCGGCGTCTTGTCTGTTGAGGGGGGGAGGTTTGGATAGCAGGCCGGTTCAGTTTTTACCCTTGGCTTTTCTGATTTCAGGGTTGACCGTAGGCAGATGGTTTTTTGTAGTAGTTGTCCATGGTTTTTCCTAAAATTTCCTGAATTCCTTCAATTCTCAGATTGTTAAATGAAAAAAAAAACAAGGTTGCTCTTGGCGGTCTTGAGAATGCCTTAGGATTCTGGGTACTTCTTGCAAACTCATTCTAGGCTGCTTGGATGCTGTTATATTCATGGACCTGCGGTTTTTTTATGCTAGAACGACGCTGGCCGGTGCTGGGGGGTTGCCCTGCACCCTGTTGATAGCACGAGCGTGAGACCTGGTAGAGAGATCTGGGGTGCCTTGGGGCGGGCATTCCAAGGGAAAATCAAGGGTTCCTGTCGGGACGACGCTGGCCGGAGCTGGGTTGAGCCCTGTTGCCCTGTAACCTAGCAGGGTGGGGGCATGAGGCCTGGGAGAGTTCGGCAGGGAATAAGACAGTGTTAGAGAATTTTAGAGTGTTTTGTTAGGGATTCCAGGGGTTCTGAGCATTCAAAGGACTTCTGTGGCTTTCCTTTTTGACTTAGTAATTGCTGCTTGAGGAGCCTAGCAATAGGTCAGTAGTTATCCACGTTTTTCCTAAATTTTCCTGAACTCCTTTAATAGTTCCCAAATTGTTCTTAGCCGAAGCCAGGTAATGGCCCTGGTATTTCAAATGACTTGTATAATTCTATAAGGACGGTGGGCCTGGTTCTCAGCACGTGTTGTTCCCCATGAATAGACTGGAGCATTTGTATAATAAAAAAAAGAAAAAAAGACATTGCCTTCAGATTCATCCAGGGTGGGCCATAAACTGCCGCCAGATGCATTCTGCAAAGTGCTAGCACAAAAATGCGTTGAAATGTTTCGTCTTTTTTTTTTTTTTTTTTCACACCATTGTTTTCATCGCCAGCGTTCTTCATGTCATGGCGGAAACGCCACCTTTTTTCTTGTACTCATCATAATATCATTACGAGCTGATGCGCTCAGAGTAATTTCTATTTCTGTTTCCTCTTCAATCCTCCCTTTCGGATCTGTCCTGTTTCCCTTCCTTTGAGTGTATATCACACTTCGGCTGTGTCATTCCATGGAGTTCATCCTCTACTGCGACAAACACATAGAGAACTGGCGGGGATCTTGCCTCGTTTGAGTGACTATGACTTCTACCTCATAACGATTACATGCTCTCGAGCCTATTTTTTCCCTTCCTTCGTTTTGCCCCCTCTCCTCCTCTTCTTCTCTTCCTTTCTTCCTTTCTTCTTCTTCCTCAACTTATTTTCGCGCCGGGGGTTGTCGTCGTATGACAAGGATGTCTTAGCGTCTGATCCCACTCTACTTACGGAAGACAAATCCGTAAAAGTAACGAAAAAGCTGGGGCCGCTCCGGTCGGCCCGTAAAAGAAAATGGGGACCCCACTGGCCCGTTTCGTTCGCAGTTTTCACGTGGGTTTTGGCGGATTTCGATGGGCGCGTTGATTTTGGGGTTGGAAAACGGTCCACTTGCACGGACACTACCGGGACCTCCTACGTCGTGCCACACAGCCAACCGAACCACGGACAAACCAGCCCACTGAAACGGACACATACAATTTCACGAAAAAAAATAGAGAAGTGCCCCTTCTTTTTCGCGGCAGGGTACGGGCCGAACTCTCTTGCATTTCCCTTCAGCTTTTTCGGCGCCGTTCACTCCCTGCCCGCCACGACTACAAATGTTTCCACTCGCCTCCGAAGCTACCGGGACCTCCTATGAAATCGGAATACTGTGGGATCCACCACAATGCAGCTTTTTACTCACCGTAAATACTGTGAACAGGTTGGACATATACGGCGTCCAATGGGCCATTTGGGGAGTCTTTTCCCCCAACAAGATTATTTTGATATCCCACGGAATATGTGTTCCTGTGAGGTAATGTCATGCCGCGTCCCACCAACTCCACAGTTGAGCCACCATTGGGCAGTCTTAAAGACAATGTTCCAAGGTGACCCTTCTTTTGGGGGAACCAGTTCCTCCGCGGTAACTACACAGTGGAGACAGAACTCCCCGGATTTCCAAATCCGTTCTGGCAGCCCGGGGTAGGGAGACATCTGTGGATGATCTGCCATTGCAGAGCTCTCAGATTGGTGGGCTGGATCCGTGAACATGAGGCCGAGTTGAGACTATGTAGGTCCTCCCTTTTGAGGGGAGAGTCTTTGTCCCATCGTAATCCAATCTGGTCTGTTATGTGTGCTTTCGGTCGAGCAATCCTGTATCCATTTTTGACCGTGTATTGCCATAAGTGAAGTGTACATCTCCCTACCTGGTTCCATTCCCATTCCTAGGGGTCAAACGACAGTTGGCTGAGAGGGGTCGCCCCTCACAGACATACAGTCCGTCTTCCCTGTCATTGAGGACCTAGACTCTTGTGAGCCCCATGGTGGGTCGCTGGCGATCCACGTTGTCTTCTCTGAGCAATTTGGACCACCTTTGTCCCGGGAGTCGGGGAGCATAGGCCTGAAGTGACGTTGTGTGATCGTGTACCTTGTCCACCATGTACAATACAATTATAGGGATTGGCCAATCCTCAGGCGTGCCAACCCAGTCTCCTGGTCTAATCCTCGGGCCTCTTCTCAGTTCTGATCTCCAGGCCAATGGATCCTGCAGTTCTTGCAGACCTTCACGAAGATTTCTGATATGGGTCATTCACGGGCGAAGTTCTTGTTCGGTATGCCAAAAGTTCGTTTGGTCGTTCCATAAGTCACCGATTGCATACACTCCCTTTTTCACCCACAACATCCATTTTGAGTGAGTGTAGAGTGGGAAGGGGTGGCCTGTTCGGTCAAGGAGATTCGGGTTACCGAAGAAAGGTTGCCTCCATATCTCTTCCCATCTTAGCACAGCCATTTTCTGTCCTGGCCCCCTTTCCCTCCAGAGTCGTAAAAGCGTGGTCCATAGGGGGTCTATCCTAAGGTCCCATTTGGCTGATGATGCTGGTGTGTCCTCTGAACGAGTGCGGGGTGGAGCCGGGATCATCCAATATTTGTTAGTTAGCCACTGTAGTGGATGTACCTCCATGCCTCCATTGGACTGTGGGGCCAGGGCCTGAATTTGGATGAGAACATATGGTGCCCATGGGATGTCATTGCCAATCAGTAGTCTTATCAGAAATTTAAAAAGCAATGTGATGGAACGGGCTTTAGGTGCTGGATTTGGGGGGTCCAGTCATGGTTGATATTGCAGTTACCTTAGTACAGACTCATTGGAGTACCAGAACAGGTACCGGGCAAGAGGCTTCTAGTACTGTGGCTGGCATAACTTTTTTTTTTTTTTTTTTTTTTTTTAACAATCCGCCTGCATCAACAGCTGGGAGTGATGGTAAGAGCATACACTCCTACCTATCTTACAGGGGGCTCCAATCTATTGGTGGTGAGCTACACCTGCTGGAAAGCGGGTCCAGCCTCCCCTGAAATATATTGCAGATTGAAAAACACATCGCATACTGAGAACCGGAACTCCTCAAGTGCCTCTTCACCTCAAACCAGGCGCCAGATCAACATGCATCCCTAGCACTATTTCCATGGCTTCTCGACTACTGATCCCTTTGACGCCCATATATCTCTTGTTACCAGTGCGTTTGGCATAACTGTCGCCTCAGTACAGACTTATCGAGATACCGGAACAGGCTCCAGGTATTGGTCCAGGGTCCACGGAGTATATCTTGCGTCTAAAGCTTTCATAATATAATATCCGATTTCGAAACTGGGAAATTCCGCTAACGTGCCTCGACCGACACCAGAGAAAGAGGTAGGCTAGCCAAGCTATATATACGTTGGATAGGAAGAGGATTCTCCAATAAGCCCCACTTAATTGGAGACTTGGGATTTAATACCGATTTATGTAATACTTGTGAATTGAAATATGAGTAGAATGTATTTAAACGTTCAAACGGATTACTAGGGCAAAATTCCTTGGACTTCAGTCGAGAGTTTTGTCTTCAAAGTAGTGTGGCTGGCATAGCTGCTACCCTAGTACTGGCTAAGATCCTACAAGGGGATGGAGGATCTTCAGCTCTCTGTCACATACCACAACTGGCCTGGTAACTAGGCTATCACTTGGGATATCAACTAATCTATGAGCTAGGACATCAACTTACATATCAACTAGGGGTATCGATTCCCCTATCGACTAGGCTATGGACTAGGCTATGGACTAGGCTATCAACTAGGCTATCGTTATGTTTATTTATTTTTACTTCGATTCACTTTCAGTAGTTACCTTCAATTTTTCAATTCTATTTTACTTCGATTCACTTTCAGTAGTTACTGAACAACGTGTGTTTAGGGCATTAGGCCCCGCCGTGCACGCACGGCCTTGAACGGGGCACCCTCAGCCTCAAGAATGAAGTCTTGTAAGAGTCGTAACCACTACAACCCTTGGAGGTGTTATTTAAACTGGATCCATACCCGTCGTGATATTCAGCCCACCAACCCCCAGGGCTGTAGCGCCCTTGAGCTCACACCACACACACACAACACCACACCACGGGCACGGCAATCAACACATTCCACATGGACAATCGGGGCACCTTTAAAAAAAAAGACGAAAAAAAGAACAAAATATAAAGGGACCTCAAGTCCATTTCAAGGTCCTAGCCGTCTCCAGCCATCTTTGGGAGCTTCTTGTTTGGGGCCTGCATTTCACGAAAAAGATAAGCAATGAGGTATAGAACCTGACTTTCTTTTTCCAGAATGATAATAAAGCCTGCCACCCAAACCAGAACAATATCAAAGTGTCCAGAATCCAAATGATGGCTTTCTAGAATTTGACAAAGCCTAGAAAAACAGTGAAAAAAAAAAAAAGAATCTGACGAAGATTTGAAAAAAAAAACAATAAAAAGAGGAAAATGACAAAGATGGCACCTTTTTTTCCCCAGCTACAACAGGCAACTGTTACTGACATGTTCTGTTGCTTCCCCGAAATGGAAAAATCAGCTGGTTTGAGCTTTCTAGAATTCAACAAAGGAAAAAAAAAAAAAAAAAAAAAAAAAAAAAAGAAGGTAGAATTTGACAAAGATGGCACTAGATGTGTATAAGAGACAGGCTACAATAGGCAACTGCTACTGACATGTTCCGTAACTTCCGTTGCTTTCCCAAACTGGAAATCCGGTTGTTCGAGCCACCATTCACGCAATTGGCACCAGACGAGAGCGCTGACGTTTCTTGCCTTGTTCCCGAATTGCATTGCAATTTACTCTGCACCTGCTGCAACATGAATGTCTGCCATTCCCCAAAAAAAAAAAAAAAAAAAAAAAAAAAGCTCTGCACCTGTCTTTTATACACATCTAGATGTGTATAAGAGACAGGGGGACAAAAAACAAACAAATGCAACCATCCTGATTTGCAGATTACAGTTTTGACTCTTGATACCCGTCCATTACGGAAAGAGCCAAACGACTCTCTCTCCTCCGCCTGGGGCAGAGGTGAGCATTTTTTGTTTTGCCTTCACCCACGCTTAATGCGTACTTCTTGCAACTCACAATCTGTCTCTTATACACATCTAGATGTGTATAAGAGACAGGACCTAGACTTGAGGGGGTACCCTGCTCTGCACACATAATCTGTCAGACCTTGTAACTGCAAAAGACAAAAGCTGCAGGGGACAGCTTTTGGAAAAAAGATGCAACCAAGGCAGACTGCCGGAACATGGCCTATGGATCCTTTTTTTTTTTTTAATAAAGAAACAGCCCGATCGGCTGATGCCGGATTTGAAGCTAGAGGTGCCAGAAAAGCGACCACAGGGGACAAAAAACAAACAAATGCAACCATCCTGATTTGCAGATTACAGTTTTGACTCTTGATACCCGTCCATTACGGAAAGAGCCAAACGACTCTCTCTCCTCCGCCTGGGGCAGAGGTGAGCATTTTTTGTTTTGCCTTCACCCACGCTTAATGCGTACTTCTTGCAACTCACTTTAGGCTTCAGATCTTTGATGCTGTTATATTCATGGATCTGCGGTTTTTCGATTCCAGAACGACACTGGCCGGTGCTGGGGGGGTTGCCCTGTAACCTGTTGATAGCAGGAGCGTGAGGCCTGGTAGAGAGATCTGGGGATGCCTTGGGCCGGGCATTCCAAGGGAAAACCAAGGGTTGCTGTCGGGACAACGCTAGCTGGAGCTGCGGTGAGTCATGTTGCCCTGTAACATAGCAGGGTGGGGGCATGAGGCCTGGGAGAACTCGGCAGGGAATAAGACACTGTTAGAGAATTTTAGAGGGTTTTGTTGGGGAGTCCAGGGGTTCTGAGTATTCGAAGGACTTCTGTGGCTTTCCTTTTTGACTTAGTAACTGCTGCTTGAGTAGCCTAGCAATAGGTCAGCAGTATCCATGTCTTTCCTAAATTTTCCTGAACTCCTTATAATAGTTCTCAGATTGTTCTCAGCCGAAGCCAGGTAATGGCCCTGGTATTTCAAGAAAAAAAAAAGAGGCAAAGGGGGGGAGATGGAACTGGAGGATGGGGGGTAGTAAGGGGGCTCTCAACAGGGGTTGTTTGCTAAAGCAAAAGTACTTCCTAGAGTCGTGCCCGTTAACGTGCAACAATTTTAGGAAACGTACTTCCTAGACTTGTAAATCTGTGGGAAAAAAAAAAAAAGGTGTTCTTGGTAATGGTGAATGCAGGCAGTGGTGCAGTCCGCCCTGAATCATGAGGAGGTAGGTGGGTTTTGCAGGGTATTTGTTTGCAGTTGGGGGGCTGTGGACACAGACCCCTGCCGCGTGGGTGGCAGGGCGGTTTTGCAGGGGGTGGTGACAGCTTTGGATGGTTGCTTTTCTCTTTCGTGGTTTCATTGGTTTTTGTACGGCGCTCGTATGTTTTTGAATTGCTTGCTCTTGTTGCACGGCCCCAGAATGGGCGGGTCCGGAGTGCCTGGATCATTCCGAAGGGGCTGCCCCCTTTTTCTGTAAGGGATGCCAGGCGCAGTTTCCAGCAGAGTGTATAATTCAGCCTTGGGCACTGAGCTCATTTGTCAAAAAAAAAAAAAAAAAAAAAAAAGAAGGGGGCAGTACCGGTACCGTCCTCTGTGAAAACCGTCTGCTGGACCTCTGCCCAGCAGAGGGAGTACAAAGAAAGCGGTCTTTTCCACTCACAAAAAAGGATAAAAGTGAAAAAGAAAAACAAATGAAACACACTGAAGGCATTTGATTGCTCCCCGCCTGGGACGGGGAGTTTTTTGTGTACAAGCGGGCCCATTTAAGGCCCAAACATTTTATTTTTGCCGAGCCTTGTCGGGACCTCCAAAGAATGAGGTTGACATTCAATTTTCACTTGGAACTACAGCTGTGAAAGGTAGTGGTAAGTACTTCTCAAATCTGAACAGGACTGCCTTTCAGACCTTTTTTATTTATCATTATAGCCATCCCGTGTCCAAGCCTCCAACGAGGGAACCTGCGGGGGCCGCACCCGAGCTGCAGGTGGGCGATACCGGTCAGCCGGTAGCATCAGGACCGCGGCTCTTCGATGGCCCAGTCGCTGTACCTCCCCTCTGGTCCCTCCCTCTGCAAACATCAGCCGTCAGCACTGTACCTCCCTCCGCTCAATGCCGCTCGGGGGAACCAATGGGCGATCTCTAGGTGGTGGTAGCATCAGGACCGAGGTTCTTCGATGGGCCAGTCGCTCTACCTCCCCTCCGGTCCTCTCCCCCTACGAACATCAGCAGTCACTGCTCAATGCCGCTCGGGGGAACCAATGGGCTATCTCTAGTAGGTGGCGGGTGCTAAGTCCGATGTTCCTTATTTATTTTCGCCAATTTTATTTCATCATCATCATCATCATCATCATTTACCAATCTAAATCTTTATCATCATCATCATCATCATCATCATCATCATCATCAATCATCATCATCATCATCAATCATCATCAATCATCATCATCATCATCATCATCATCATCATCATCACGGTTTCTTTAT
This sequence comes from Chara braunii, assembly GCA_003427395.1. Taxonomy (NCBI): domain Eukaryota; kingdom Viridiplantae; phylum Streptophyta; class Charophyceae; order Charales; family Characeae; genus Chara; species Chara braunii. The sequence goes on along the minus strand of BFEA01000465.1, from coordinate 385,512 downwards.
TCATTTTTTCATCAATCAGTAGTTATCTCTGTGTTGGTGGTTATATTMTCATCTCCCAGATAGGCTATRRTCTAGTTGGTAGGTAGGTTGGTCAGGAAGGGAGCGCTACTCCGCAGGGGTAACACAAGGTGGGAGGTGATTGCCCTCCAGGGAGTAGACGCAGACGATGGGAGCTGACATGGGCTGGGGCTGGGAGATATGTATGGGGGCGCATTATCTCCTGGCGGAGGCAGACTAGGTCAGAGTGTTAGTTTTGAGGTACAGCTTTTGGGGGAACTGGTCACCTCAAGGTAGAAGGGAATGGGGAGGTTCTCTCTCTCGTTGGGGCTGATAGGAACTTCATGCTGATAGCGGGGTTGGGCTCAGTGGAGGCAGCGAGAGGAGAAGAGGAAATGAGGGGAGAGGAGGAGAATACATGGAAGAAGGGGAGGGGGGGAAAGAAATAATCATCAGCGTCGTCGTCATTATCCATCATCTTTGTGATCTTCTCAGGGTACTCGTCAAATTTCATCATCAGAAAGTTTTGCTGATCAGGATTCTGATATTATCAGATCCTTGTTTTCTGGTTGACATTCTAGATTAGCTAATTCCTAATTGAGTCTTCTTGTGTAATGGCCAGGTTGAGTTGGCGCCAGAACGACGCTACCCGGCGCTGGGGCAGTGCCCTGTAACCTGCTTGCGTAGGAGCTTGAGGCTTTGTATAGAGGTCTGGAATTGCCGAGGGAGGGAGGCAATCTGCAAACTTGACTAATGGCTACAATCTGGCCAACGATGGTCGGAGCTGGGGTGGGTAGCGCTGCCTTGTAACCGAGCCAGATTGGGGTGTGAGACCGGGAAGAGGCCTGATTGGTGCACAGCACGGGCTCAATTGTGATTGGTTGTTTGGAATGGATACAGGAAATTAGGGATAGGATAGTAATTCAGTGCTGAGTAGACAATCTTTCTGATTAGTCATCATCTAGCTCTATTTCATGACCTCAATCACCCACTCTGACATCCTAAATCATCCAAAATGATCCTCAATCATCCCAAATTTTCATCAATTGTCAATCATCAATGTATTCCCATTATAAGGGACGTTGGGCCCGATTCTCAGCACGTGATGCTCCCCACGAATAGATTGGAGCAATTTAAAAAAAAAAAAAAAAAAAAAGGCTGCCAACAATCTATAAATCATGACTCAGGGGTTGGGTATCCTCCTAGTACGCCATAGCCGGAACAAAAGATCCCTGACTCTCTATCTTCAACATGAAAGACTACCAACACATACTGCCAACAATCTATAATTCACGATTTAGGGGTTGGGTATCCTCCTCGTACGCTATAGTAGGAACAAAGGGTTGTATGCTCCTAGTACGCTATAGCGGGAACAGAGGAAGGAACAGAGGATCCCCCGACTCCCTATCTTCAATATGATAGACTACCAATACACACTGTTCATATACATTCAAGCAATACAATGATGGAATACTGTGCACCCTCGTGAAGATCTGTAGTAGCAAGTTCATACCTAGCTCCCGAAGTCCCCGTGCAATTGGGCTTGCACGGTGTCCGCTTCAACCAGGGCTGAGCAGGGGGGGTAGGTCTCTCTGCCTAGACCGGGTACCTGCAACTGTTGTCTAGTCAAAGGTCACCCTGCTAATATATGGCAATGGGTGATGGTCCCGGGTGGCTAACACTAGGGTAAGACAAGGGGGGTAGGGGTGGCCCAGGGTAAAAAATAATATGAGGAAGGGTGGGTGGGGTCTTCAGAGGGGTTCAGATGGACAATCAAGTGGCTGAGTGCTGTAGATAACTGTCATTCGTCTAGTATCCCGCCTCTACAACAACCTGGGCTTTTCAAAAAAAAAAAAAAAAAAAAAAAAAAACTTGCCCAGGAAATTACATGAGACCAGTGGGGATCGAACCCAAGCCCTGAATGGATGGACAGGGAGTCCCGGGTAAAGAGCCGAGGAGAGAACCAAAAAAAAAAAAAAAACTGAAAAACGAATAGTAAGCTACTGAGGGTTGTACTACGCCACACGCGACCAGGCAAAAGGGCATTTCAAGCTCTAAACTACTAGCAGTGTATCTACCTATGTTCTACCAGAAGATTCATGCTCATTTTCCATATTTGGTCAGTAGTGGAGCAAGGCCCTAGATCTCCACAACTCTCGTTTATAAAAAAGGAGAGAAAACCAACATAAGGAATTATAGGCCAATTACATTATTGACAGTGGTCTATATAATAGCAAAAGCAATAACGAACCATTTGATTCCGGTAATAACAGATATAATCCATCTGTCTCAAACAGGGTTTATACATAGGAGAAATATACAGGATAATGTGTTATTGGTTAATGAAATGATCAAGTTGTCTCGACAAAATCAACAAAGAGCAGCATTTATATTCATAGATTTTGAAAAAGCATATGATCACGTAGATTGATGTTTCCTGGAAGCATGTCTAATTAAGATGGGGTTTGGACCCACACTCAGAAAGTGGGTGCAAATCCTCCATGCTAATGCCACCACAAGAATCCAAGTGAATGGGTTGCTCTCCCCTAAGATCCCGCTCCAAAGATCTGTAAGACAAAGAAATCCCCTAGCCCCGTTCTTATTTGTAATCATAATGGAAGTTCTAGGGGCAAATCTTAGGAAAAATCAAAATATACAACGCCTAAAGATTGCCAACATACCTGATGAAGCAATTTCAATCTATTCGATGTTTGCAGACGACTTAACCATAATGATGGAGGCGACTTCGTCAAATCTTGAGGAAATCAAAGCATTAATGGATAAGTTTTCTGCTTTGTCAGATATGTTAGTAAATTGGGGCAACAAAACTCAGGGATGGTGGATTCACTCTCAGGGGGTGAGGCCACCAGAGAATCCTAGGATCAAGTGGGTCCCCGAGGAGGCCCCTATCAGGGTTCTAGGAGTAATTCTCACAGCACAAGGTAAACCGGTCACAAATGATACATGGATTTCTTCCCCTGCGATAGAAAAAATGAAACTATGAAAAAATAACCATACATCAATTTTTGGCAGAGCAATAATAATAAATAATGTGGTTTTAGCCTCGATCTGGTACAAATCCTTTCTTTGGACATTAAACAAGAAACCAGTYAAAGAACTACAAAGGCAGYTAATAGCCTTCCTWTGGCGGGGAGATCATGAAACACCACATGTGATTCCAAGAGTGGCTTGGACAACATTAATTCAACCAAAAAATAAAGGAGGATTGGGTATTATCGACCCTAAAATTCAAGCATTGTCCCTTCAGGTAATGAAAAGGTTAATTTTGACTGTGGATATTCCATGGAGGGACCTGGCTTTAGAACAAATACGTAGATTGGCACCTAGAACAATCAAGGAAGTACACCCACTGGTATGGATGGAAGATAGATTCTGGACTATTCCTCGACCCCATTTAAACCACAAAGGAGATGGAGCAAGAGGAGCGGTCAGAAAGGATCTAGTATTCGACAACTTATGGGCAAGCTTATTGAAAACTTGGCGGGAATTACCATTGTCAAATAAAACTTCCCCATCAAGATATGAGGAAGTGGTTAGGCAACCACTGTTTGGAAATAGATGGCTCACTGATCAACAGGGTAGAGTCTTTATCAGCTCAGAATCTCCATGAGCTACGTGGGTAAAACATGGTATTTTAAGAATCAAAGATTTATGGGACCAAAAGACCCGAAACTGGAAGACAGTAGATAAACTCAGAAATGAGATTAAATATGCACACAAATTACAGGAAAATCTTAAGAATTTAGTATCTGCCGTTCCTTTGGCATGGAGAATGACATTAAAAAAATGACTGTTTTTTAGGATGGCAGATTGGGTATGTATGAATATGCAGGATGCGATCAAGACAGTGGGTCACATCTTGGAGGTTCACAAAGAGGGAGCATTAGTGAATGTATTTAAGATCCGCAAAGATAATACGATCCCGAATAAGGATCAGGATAAAATATAATTTTCCCCTTTTCATGAAGTGTACAGAATAAGAGCCTTATACTGTACCTCAACGAAAGAATGGACAATGTTTTTCCCACACATTCTTATTCCGGATCTACCATTAGATTCAGACAAATGGGTCTGGCGGATGAACAAGAGGAGTAAACCCCTAAGATTACAGTCCTTGTCAGTTAAAGCATCTTATCAATTGCTGCGTCCTACAATAGAAGTGCCTGATATTATACGAGAACGGTGGTGCAGACATCTTAACATAGATGCGGAGTTGATTAAGCAAATAAGATGGTTTCAAAATTTAAAGGAAAGGCCTGCCAAGTTTGCATCCTTACAATGACAGATAATACATAGGTGTTTACCAACAAATGATTGGTTAATAGATCATTCTTCATTGGAACAAAAAGGTGTAGCATTACCTTGGTGTATCTCCTGTATCCAGGCTTTTCCTAGTAGGAAATTAAGAGAAACAATAAAACATATCTTCTTACAATGTCCGAGCTCTGTTCTGACATGGCGATGGTGGGACTATGTGCGGAATAGGATTACGGGGCTAGAATGACCATGGGATTGGAGAGCAATTTTGTTGGGATACTGGAATCCGATATTAATTGAATTATCACTATTTCAAGAAAATTTATTTCAATTAGGCAGAAAAGCAGTTTTATGGGCTTTATGGCATAAAAGATGTGTATTAACAATTGAGAAAGTAAGGATGGAAGGAAAAGAAACGACAAATGTAATCCAACAATTTATTCAGACAGAAATCATAGATTAATGGGAAAGGTGGAAAAACAAACTTTTACAATTAAAACAAAAACAAGACATTAAGCAAAGTATTTTTGAATTCGGATTGGAATGGCTAGGGGATGCGTCAAGGGAGAAATTGGGAGAGGTAATTTGGCCAGGGGAGGATGAGGACCAGGTATTGTTCAGGAGGGACTACCGGATCCTCAGTTTGAGCTTGCTTTGGTAGATATGGAATGGTTTGGGGGAAGGGAAGAAGGTTAAGGAGAGAGAATAAATACTGGAGATTTCATTCAAAGGATGTTAGATAGATCACTTTTACTTGGCAGTCAAAACTTTGACTGAAGAGGCATCCTTAGGTGGAAAAGTTGAGGAAGCAATATTGATTGATCGAGACAGATGTAAGGGACGTTGGACCCGTTTTCCAGCAGGTGCAGCTCCCCACCAATAGAATGGAGCCCCCGGAAGGATAGATAGGAGGGTATGCTCTCACCATCCCCCCTAGCTGTCATAGACGGGTTTAAAATAATAAAAACAAAACAAAAAAAAAAAAAGGTTCAGGTTGCCGGAAGTTTGTAGGTGTTTCCCAACAGCAGTGCGGCCGGATCTCATGAGAGGTCGTTTCCGATAAGATATCGCTATGCTGCATCCCACCACCCCCAGATCCGAGTAGCCATTGGACACTTCATTAGGCAGTGTTCTAGATCGGTCATGCGTGGCGGGAATGACTTTCCACAATATGAGACAATAGGTGAGAGGGTCCCTCTCTGTTCCAAGTTGGAGCGGGATATTTCCCCCGTTAGAATTAGCAATGGTGGATTTGCAATGGTATCCTCAATAAAGTATGAATGCAATATATATTGGATATCTGAGGCTTTGGTGTCAATCTCAAGAAAAAGTTGTCTACATTGTTAGGCTATTTTTTAGACTATTTCCAAGAGATAATTTAGTGCTAGATTTAATAGTTGTATCTGACGGCCTGGTTTGGCTGAAGAGGCAGTTCTTATCTCTACATAATTTTATAAAGAAACAAAGACATTGTAAAGGGACGCTGGACCTGGTTTCGAGCAGGTGACGCTCCCCACCAATAGATGGAGTCCCTATCTAGGTGTTAGTGGTGTTTGCTCTTACCAACAACACTAACATTGGTAGTTTGTTTTTTTTTTGTCCGTTCTCGATTTCTTTACTTGTCGTAGTAAACAGCAGAATGCTTCTGGGAAGATGCAGTAGAAAAGAAAAAAAAAACAAAAGTGGAAACGACCCAGACCCAAATCGCCCGCCCACAGTTTGCATTTGCAACGGGAGGAAAACTTTTATCCCTCAAAAGGTAGATAATGGACGGCGCCCTATTTATAAATTGCAATGACCTTGACAAGACAACCTGCCCTACAACCGGTCTTAGGGCCTCACCGCACGGTGCACGAAACGAAAAAAAAAAACGACTTTGTTTCGTGAAGTCGTCGCCGCACAGCACCCACACGACCTCTGTCAGAAAAAAAGTCGGGAATGCTGTTAGACTCCAAGTTCGCGAGGCCTCATGAGGTGCCGACTCCTCCCTGCCTGCAGCTCTCGCGAACTCGTAGGTCCTCCGCTGGTCGGCTGGAGGAGCTGCGAAATCTCACGAGTGTGCCGCATCACTCCAACCGAGGTCCATCCAAAAAATTGGACAGTAGTGTCCACAAATTTGGACCGTAGCGAAACGAATCCCGCACTACTCTCGCCAAGGCGTTGTCGCGGGAGTTTTCGTGTGTGTTGTGGGGCGGTGAGGCAAAAAACGAAGCGAAACGGTGGATCAGGGCTTCGCGAGGCCTCGCGACTCTGGTGGTCATTTCGTTTCATTAGTTGTGCCGTTCTGCGAGGCCCTTAGGGACGACTGCGACCGGACCCAATTTTCTGTTGTCGGAGACCCCAAACAAACCCATCCTAGCGAAGCTGTACTGCACGACCGTAACCAAAATAGAAAGAACATCAAACCACGAAAATGCAACCCACACAAGCGCACAACCTCCTGCCTGCGAACAACCATGTCATCCAGCTGCTATCGCCCTCGTCCGTTGTCAAAGAGGACTATTACAACTATTATAGTGAACAGCTAAATACAGCATTCGAAAAT
>BFEA01000465.1:346485-357936 GCA_003427395.1 Chara braunii | reverse complement strand
GTGAGGCTGTACCGGTACTTATACCGGTGGGGCAGAGGCCGGCCTCAATGCTGCGAGGCCTGGCCATGCCCTGAACCGTCCAGATGGACGGTTCAACCCCAACCGGCGGGCGGCAGCCTCAAGAGCGCCGCCAGGCCCAAACGATAATGCCGTTTGGGCCTGCCCGTCGGGTACTGGTCCAAGATCAGACCTTTAGGGCCTGTAATACCCCAAGGTCGGGCCTTTAGGCCCTGATGTGTCCTTCCGGCCCTAAGTCGGGTCCGGTAGGACCCGTGTGTGTCGAAGATGTAACACCCACCCTCCTCCCCCCCACTCCCCCTTCTCCCTCTTCACTCTTCCCCCTCTCTACTCCCTCCCCCACCCTCCCCCTTCTCCCTCCTCTTCTCTTCCCCACTTTTCCCTCCACCTCCTTCAACTGGTAGTTGTATGGTAGTTGTTACAGGCCACCTCGGTTCCTGAAATATCAAGCCAAAAGGCCTGAAAGGCCGTCCTGTCCAGATTTGACCGGTAATTTAATTGGTTGGGCTTAAAGAATTAAAAAAAAAAAAAAAAAAAAACAAGCCTTTGATGCCTTCTATTTGATTTCCTGTTTTAAATAACAACAAGATAAGATTCACGCGCATGCGCATTATGATTTTTTCATTTTGAAAGTGCGACAGCCGGTCTCGCCATGTAATCGTCAAACCAACAAGATCCAGGTAATTCAGAATCATATACAGTTATTTCATTTCATTTGCCTCGTTCCTTTTTTTTTTTCTTTTTTCTTTTTTCATTTGCCTCGTTTCAGCTGGATTCGAACTAGGGTCTGTGCTTCAACAGTCCATGGGTGAGCCAAACTGCACTACTAGTAGGGTCGTTGGTTGTTCTGTGCATGCAAATTTCATCATACAGTGACATACACGCTATAAATACGTCACACGACAACAGCTTCAACAGTCCATGGGTGTGCCAAACTGCACTACAGTCTTCACCCAAATAAAAAGCCTGGTCATTATCACTGCATCTGGACTGAAAGTTGGGCCAAATGCAGCTATACTGACCGGGCATTCTATTTGGGAGAAGACGGTATGCTTGTTGGTTGTTCTGTGCATGCATAATTCCTCATACAGGCAATAAATTCATCACACGACAACGATATAAATTCATTGCAATTGTACAACGAAGACGGTAATTTCATTATATGACAACAAAAAACACTGGAGTTTCATCAAACGGCACTAATAATAAACTGCTGCATAATATTTTCTTTTTTATTATTTGGGAACATTAATCGGTGTACCTGACAGCCGTGTCCTTGGAAAAAAAAAAAAAAAAAAAAAAAAAAGGGGTGGTGTTCTGGTATATTCGGAGAATTCAGATTAAATTTTCTGACGTCTTTCTGTACAACTACCTTTTGTAGTGTATCTGAAGGGCCCCACTCCTTTACTCAACAGTCAACACGTACCTGGACGGGTGTCTGGACCAGATACATTCCCCGACTACCCAAAAACATTCAGAGGTAGTGGGACCATTTCTCGCTCCAGGTACATTTCAAGTGTTGTGCAGTCCAGCAAGGCCGAAACTACATGCACTTGGGCTAATCCCAGATCATATGTACCTGACCGCGATTGCAGCCCGTACTAAATGTACCTGACCACAATTACATCCACAGAGCTGTTGAAAAAGTCCTTGTGCTAGTAATGCCCTTATGGATGGTTTCACATATGTACACGAGGGCAGCCGACCCTGGTGCTGGAAGTGTCAAGGGCCGTCATCAACGTCCCTCGCAACGCCGTATTCATTCTAGAGTTGGCCTTCCTTTGACTGATGACAAGCCTGCAGATGGGCACAAATACCACGCGGAGGCAGCTTTGGCATAGGGCCTCGTTCGACACCACTACAAAACCCTTACTTTGTAAGGGTGTCCGTACACCGAGAAAGTGATTAATTTTCCCTTACCTCATTTTTTGTTCCACAACCACTTACGAAAACCGAGAAAGTGATTAATTTTCCCTTACCTCATTTTTCGTTCCACAACCACTTACGAAAACCCTACACTTAGGCGCACTTACATTTCAGGTGCCTCGGTTTGCATTCCAAGTGGCTGAGAGACTCACCTGATGTTAAAAAAAATAAAAAATAAAAATGGTTCTTCCGTGGATGTAAGGGTGCCACCCCCTACCTTCAAGTCACCTCCACGGCCGTCCTTACGGTAAGGGCCGTTTTGGCTGGGCGGCACTTACTTTTGTAGGGCCTGCCCTTACGGCCGCGAATGTGAAAACAAATTAAACTTCTTTTTCTTCGTGATTAGGGAGGGGTGGAACGATGAAAACCTTACATGTAAGGGTTTTCTAGTGGTGTCGAACGAGGCCAATAGGTGGGAAAGGAGGTGGGGGGGGGGAGATATGGGTCCAATAACATTAGGGGGCTCGTTAGACACTCCTATTGAAATCCTCGGGCAAAAGGAAACATTCCTGTTGGTTCAAAAGGAAATTTGGGCCCTTCGTTCCACCTGTCCTCAGGGACGTCACCCGAGGACATTTCCTTCGAGCGATGTCAGAAAAGAAGAAAGAAAAAAAAGAAAAATCAAATGTGTTTGAGGCCTTCAGCCAACAGGGTGCCGCAACGATCCAGATTCTCCAGATTCTCCAGATTCTCGGTTGTAACGTCTCACTACCCATGTGCCCGCTCCTCTCCGTGAAACGCGGATTCCTTTTGCCCAAGGGACCTCGCAAGGTCCCTTGGGCAAAAGGAAGAAATGACTCAGCTGGGGAATCCTCGGAACCCAAGGAATTTCCTTCGGAGAGTTTTCACTTTTTTTTTCCGACTGCATCCCCGAGGATAGGTGGAACGAACAATTCCTCGGGGACTTGACGCGCCCAAGGAGTGCCTAACGAGCCCCTAGGACTACCATCTGTTTTCTTCTTTTTCTTTAACACACACTTATGCACTATTTCAGTCCGGTTGATTCACCGCAAACATCTTTTTCTTTTCCCAATGTTTTCAAAGTTCAATCATCAATGGCATAGAACAGTGTTTTTTTTTTTTTTTCACTTTTTTTGCAGGACAGGATCTCCTTGATTTGCATCAGGTTTATGGCAATGGTAGCACAGTCTGTAGGCAACTTGGCGTTAGCACATTTTTTTCTGCTCGTCATTCTATGAATAACGGACTTGTGGGGGAGGGAAAAGAAAAAAAAAAACTTAGCACATTCCCAATTCTTTTGGCCCAGGGCCCTAGTCCCACTAGCAGCGTTGGATGAATAGCCCGATGAGCACTTTACTCTTATCACGTGTGGCACGAAACGATACAAAGGAGCGTCGTTGATGCACGTGAATGGCACAGTTTTTTTCAGGAACAGAAAATCACACGCCTGTTATTTTTTTGCATTTTCTGCCTTTTTTTTTTTTTTTACAAACCCCTGCGACCACGCTAGGGGGAGTGATATGAGCATATCGCCTCCTAGCGGGCCGCCTGGTTGCTCCAATCTATTGGTGGGGATCGCACTTTCTGCTTTAAGGGAGCTTGTTTAATAATTGATGACACTTTTCTTTTCAGCGATTTTTTTTTATTTTCCCCCTTCCGGAAAACAGACAGCACTGCAGGCGGCATGTGCTTAGCTAGCTTCTTTACAAGCCAGGAACCAGGCCCAGCGTCTCTTACAAAAGTACGCGGTGTCCAGTTGATGTAAGCTCAGTAGTTAGAGCACCGGTTGGAAATGAACATTGTGGTATGAGGTTGCTGGTTCAAATCCGCAGCCTTGCGCTTGGAGACCGGCAGGGCGTTAGATTGACGCACGACTGGATGTAACGAGCCGATTTCTGTTCCGCGCGATTTTCTGCGCGATAACAATGAGGGGTCCTAAGCTGGGAAGGATGGGCCAAATACGAGATCGGGATTGAAGGGAAATTGCATCAGTGTCCTCGTTTCTTCGTCTTTTTGCGTCGTCTCTTTTCGGATGATTGGGTGCAGCGCCGGGCGAGTCCTTGGATGATCGATTGAGTGGTGCGCCGTCGAGCGAGCGAGCGAATAATACTGGTTGCCGTTGTTCCTTTCCGTTTTCTGTTGTTGGATTTTAGGCACGAAGACCGCGCGGGAATTTTTGCTTCGCTCTTTTTGAATTTTCTTTCTGAATCTTGTCGATCCCCAATGGCTCTCGGAATTTCGGACTTTCCTTTCGGAATTCGTGCTTTTCGCTTTTCTGCATTAAATAGGAATTTAGGAATTTTGGAAATTAGGATTTTTTTTTGCCGCGCAGCGCTTTTTGCTTATGTGCTTCTTTTTGCGGCTGCAACGGAGCTCTGATTAGTCGGCGCCCTTAATCGTGTGTGTAACTGTAATTTTGGGTGGGCGCCATTGTAACTGTATCTTTCTTTTTGAACTCCGTCTTTCCCGCTCTCGCTTTTTCTCTTGTTGTGTCTAGCTAGCCCGCGGACTGCATGCTCGGATCGATGCGTGGAGAGAGGCTACGTCCCCCACACCGTGATCTGGCCATGCAAAACGTAGGCGCCCCCTCTTCTGATCTCTTTCCTAAGTCCTTGCAATTCCGTGTTTTTCGCGCATGCATGCACGCTAGAAATTCAGGCTGCGCGATTAGATAACTCTCTTAACCAGCTGTTGGAAGCTCGCGGTAGCGCGATCAGTGAGGGTCGGCTCACGAGCGAAGTAAGAGGTGAGTTAAAGTGGAAGTCGGGCGACCCGACGAGCTGGTGCCAAACGTGCGGGGTTGACGCGGGCCACGACGGACTGTGGGCGCGGGCGAACCTGACGGGTGCGGGAGGACTAAGCGGGGTGACGACTTCGTGGGTTGGTGCGCGACGACGCACTGTCCGCATCGGAGAGAGAGAGAGAGAGAGAGAGAGAGAGAGAGAGAGAGGGAGTTGAGGTTGATGGACGTGGATTTGCAGTTTTCTTTGTCTTTTCTCCCTCTTTGCTTTTGTACATAAATTTTGATCTCGGCTCAGGGCGACTCGCCCGTTTTCTTTTGCTTTCGGAATCCTTGTCTCGGTTTCAGCCCACACTCATTTTGCAATTGATCTCGATCTCGTTTGTTGTATGTTTTGCCGAATGAATGGATGGACGAATGTCATGTTTGTTGCTTTTCTTTTGTCTGGTCCTTGCCTTCGCTTGTCATTTTGATACACTAATGAGCATACTATTAGTAAAAACTTCTGCGTAGTCGTCATTACTGCTTCCATTGTTGTTTATTCTTTTTGAGCCACTGTTGTTGCTATGATGCCTGGTGTGTAGTAGCACCTTGCATGCTCAGAAACGATTGCGCGTGGGATCACGGAGGGATTAGATGGTTGGGTAGTTATTTGTCCAGAAACAAGCGAACACCTCGCGGGGATGCGTGTAAGCGCGATCTAATCTGCGCAGCCTACACGTATCCACGCACGCCAATTCGTGACCATCGATGAACTTGACACCTTCAATATCGGGTAGGCGGGAAGTTTCCTTCCCCCACGCACCTAAACGGAAAGGAGTTTCGATATCACATCGGAAAATCCCCCTTGCCGGTTAGACGCGTGCGGAAGAATTTCATCACACCGTGATGATAAGATGCCGAGCTCCTGGGACTCGGAGTACTTCGACCCTTGGGTGAGAGAATGTATTAGGCAGAGGTACCCGGAATTCCCCTGCCTAACCGAGAATCGGTTGTGCCCCAGGGAGTTTCACTGTGCCACAACCAGCGATCCGAGGTGCCCTGATTTTCCCACTTCGGACAACACGCAATACTTCATATCCCCCGGCTTCGTCGTCATCTCTACCAACTTCCCTCCCTTCCGTCTCCTCCTCCCGTATCACCAACTCACGGTGGTACCGTGGAATTCCATCGCTCTGTACTGGCCCCGCACGCCTTGTGGAAATTGTCGGCGATGCGGCAACTGACAAGCCCCTGAAACTAGAGGGCCTAACCAAAGCGCGCGACGACAGACACCACGTGCCTGCACCCAAAGGACCGACTCATCGGGAACACAACTATCCCGGGCATGCCTCTCCCCAAACCGCCACCGCCAAATTTAAACAGACGGATCGGACGGCCTTGAATGCACCGCGCATGCCATCTGCCTTACGCTGCACGACATCGAACGCCAAAAGACCGGAAGTAACTCGCCCCCTAGCCTTACTGCACCCGTGCCCCTAGAACTTTGCCACAGGAGATCTTAGTTCCGACCTAGGACTCCACCCCGACTTTCCCAAAAATCCTTGGCACACCCCTTTTTGCACTTCCAGGCCCACATCCCACTCCGATCAGGAAGTCGTGCTGGGCGTGAGGTTGGGCGTCACATGGACACACACCCCCTTGGGATGACGCAGGTTAGCTATTACAGACACTGTTTGCGCACCACCCAAGGGGTAGCTCACGGTTGTTGTATGTTGGGACTGGGGCGATGGTAGGGTATCCTGATGTTTTTGGTTTACTCGAGCCCAGCAGAGCACAACTTCAGACAACTTCACAACATATGTCAACAGGTTAGGTCATTTGCACGATTCACATGAGGTCCTGTGTTCGATACCAGATTATGACTTGGGGCTGGTCATCCTCCTAGTACGTAGTCAAGGATTGAGGCTGGCATAGCAGTTCCTTAGTACGGGATGTCGGGGGCACTTTACCGCAGGGCTGGAACGGGCTCCAGGGATGTACAAGGGAAAGGAGGATTGCCTAGCTCTCAAAGTTTATCATACAACACAGGGTTCTCCAGGGTCAATACATACAGATGATACAGTTCATGATCCACGACTTAGGATTGGTTATCCTCCTAGTACGTAGCTGGCATAGCAGTTCCTTAGTACGGGATGTCGGGGGTGTCAAGAGATACTGCACCTTACCGCGGGGCCGGAACGGGCTCCAGGGATATAAGAGGGAACACAGGATCCCCAGCTCTCTCTATCAACGATTCTCCAGGGGTCAATACACAGTCCATGATGCAGTCCATGATTCACGACTTAGGGTTGGCTATCCTACTAGTACGTAGCTTAGGCTTGAGGCTGGCATAGCAGTTCCTTAGTACGGGATGTCGGGGGTGTCAGGAGATACTGCAACTTACCGCGGGGCCGGAACAGGCTCCAGGGATATACGATGGAAAAGAGGATTCCCAGCTCTCTACCATCAACACAATAGAACACTGCAACACACACATGACTCAGGGTTGGCAATCCTCCTAGTACGTAGCTTAAGGGTTGAGGCTGGCATAGCAGTTCCTTCGTACGGGATGTCGGGGGTGTCAGGAGATACTGCACCGTACCGCAGGGTCGGAACGGGCTCCAGGGATATACGAGGGAACAGAGGATCCCCAGCTCTCTGCCATCAAACACAATAGTAGTAATACAACGTAACACTGTGCACCCTCATGAAGAACTGTAGTAGCATGTTCATACCTAGCTCCCGAAGTCCCCGTGCAATCGGGCTTGCACAGCGTCTGCTTCAACCAGGGCTGAGCAGGGGGGTAGGTCTCTCTGCCCAGCCCGGGTGCCTGCAACTGCTGTCTGGTCAGGTCACCCTGCCAATATGGCAATGGGTGATGGTCCCAGGTGGGGGTGCGCCAGGGCAAAAATGATAAGAGGAAGGGTGGGTGGGGTCTTCAGAGGGATTCAGCTGGACAACCGAGTGGCCGAGTACTGTGGGTAACTGTCATTGGTCTAGTATTCCACCTCTACAACAACCTGGGCTTAACAAACAAACAAACAAACAAACAAACAAACAAACAAACAAACAAAAGAAAACAAAGTACGCGGTACCACATGGGTGAGAAAGGCATCAGCGATTCCACTGTTCCCTCGTCCAAATCTCTCTTCTACCCCATGCTATGTCGGAAAGCACAGTGAACAAGGGAAAAAAAAAGAAAAAGAAAAAAAAGAAAAAAATAATAAAAGAAAAAAATAATAAAAGAAAAAAAAGAAAAAATAAAATAAGAAAAATAAGAAAAATAAAAAAAGAAAGAAAGAACGAGAGAGGCTTAGTGAGCAGTGATTCTGTTTCAACATGAGCGTGGACGCACAGCATAAATCATCATGCCCTCCAGCCTCAACTGGTTTTCCCTTTGAGTTGGCAGTTGCACCCTGCCACACACTTCGTTTAGATTCGTTTCAGAAAACGAGAGACACGGTATATCCCCTTACCACAGTGTATTTCACTCACACTGCGTCAGACATATTATGAAAATAGGTACAAAAGCTTTCCCTAGCATTTCTTTGGCTTTTCCAATAATTTTTTGATGCGATAAGAAAGCACGTCACACAGCACTATTCTTTTCAATCAACGCCTGCTAGTGGGACGAGGCCCCAAATTCAGGTTCAGCATTGGATGTTCTATCGATAGATAATAATATATTAATGATATGATTAGATTTCTTTTTAATTACAATTATGAGTTATGTCATCAGTGTGAAACACCAAATGAAAAATGTAGCACACACACACACACACACACACACACACACACACACACGGCATTTTTTAAAAATGCCGAACAAAAAATTAAATTTACATATACATGTATGATTACTATGATATCCAGTGAATTGATCACAGATGGGGGGTGTACCAGACCTAGCATAAAGGCCTTCTCCTCACAAGTGATGAGCCCCTTTTGGGAAGACAGGAAACGGAAGGAAATTTGCATACGAGGATTCTATTACTACTCAGAACTTTTCCGCGTTCCGCAGTTTTCTCAAGTTCTCAGTTCTTCTCTGTTCCTCTCAGTTCTTCTCGGTTCTTCCCAACGTTTTCCTCAGTTTACCCAGGTTGGTCCAGGTTTTCTCAGGTTCCCGGATGGCAAGAAAGGAAGAGTGGGAAGAGAGAAAACCTGGGATTGGTGGCTTTCTCACCAATTCAGACCATTTTTTTTAGACCTTTTTCAATCAAATTTTAGGCCCTTGTCAGATACGTCAGACATCTTAGACATTCTCAAAGGATAGTGCGGTGGTGTGATCTGGAAGGCGGGCTGGGAACAGTCAGGGACCACTGGCGCCCCCCAGTGGCCCTGCCGGGCCCCAGCCCAAGATCTTGGCTTGGGATAGAACAGAATAGTTAACAATAGACCTGGTTTCCAGCACGCTATCCCATGACTCCTGCTTATTTTTCCAAAAATGTAAGGGACGCTGGACCCGGTTTCCAGCAGGTGCTGCTCCCCACCAATAGATGGAGCCCACCTGGCGTGCTAGCGGTGACTGCTGTTACCAGCACCGCTAGCATTACCCGGGGTTTTGTTCCAAAAAAAAAAAAAAAAAAGGATTACTATGATATCATTGATATGTATATATTAATAATCATCATTCTTAATGTTTATCAAAACTTTGCTCCAATCTTCATGAGGAGCTTCACATGCTGGGAACCAGGCCCAGCGCCCATTCTACCAGATTTTCATGAATAAGCCGGCACCGGGACCCTTACCCGGCTTTGGCTGAATCAGGGGCGAGCTGGGCCCCAAGTTAAAACACTCCAACCCCTACTCTTCCATCCTGACCTTAACAGTAGGCCCCATCCCTCGCAGCAGTTTCGTCCTGTTGACGGCCCCACCCCTCGCAGCAGTTTCGTCCCGTTGACGGCCCCATCCCTCGCAGCAGTTTCGTCCCGTTGACGGCCCCATCCCTCACACAGTTTCGTCCACTTGACGGCCTCATCCCTCACGCATTTAAGTCCCCTTGCATGTTCGAATACAAGCATCTATGGCCCATGTTGGTGAGTACTGGAGTGAAAGCCTTATCCCAAGGTTTTAAGACTCTAGACTGCTTTGGTCAAGTTGCTGGGAGGACTTGAGCTCAGGCCTGTCTGTCTACAGTCAGCCTCGCCTTTTTGTTTTTGTTTTCTGTTTTTTCATTTTTTTTCATAATAAACTAAACTATATTCTTCTCTCAATTTCACTTTTCACTATCTACCTACCACTACTCCTAAGCCTATGCAGGGGACCCCTGCAAGCATAGCTACCTCTCACAAATAAGGGGATGCAATGATGCATGTTGCCCCCCGCCCTAATCAGCGGAGGTCAGGGAGTAGGGGGGGGCCGCCAGTGGGTTGTGGGGGGGGGGGAGAGGGGGGGGGGGGGGTAACGCAAGGACGGAGCATTTTGCCAGTAGCTGCGCCCCCCATCTACTTCCCCCCCCCCCCCCATCAAGTAGCAAGTAGCAGCAGTGGCTGTGGCTGACACTCTGCCACACACCCCGCACAGCCCGCTCACGCTCACACTCACACCCGTCTCAGTCATAGACCCTACTAATACCGATCATAGGTATCGAGCGTGCGGACTATCACAGTTGGTTGCCACTGAGTGTGCCGCAGGCGATCCTGGGGCTCGAACCCGCAACCTCCTGAATGCCACTTGCATAAGGCGACCAGATTGAAATATTATCATAGAACTGACCAGCCATAGCCATTCAGAATCATGGCGCTCGTACCAACTGCCCTACCTCAGTTGGAACACCCCTCAACAGTTGAGAGCCGATCCTCTTTTTTTTTTCTTTTTTTTTTTCTTTTTTTGAAAACCCAGGGGGAAAATTTTCGAAATGCCCCTGAAGTTTGTGTTTATTTGCGTTTTGCCCCTCCGACGGCCGACTTACCCTGATTTGCCCCTGGGGCCTCTGAACTTTCGTGCAGGCCCCTGTCAGCGAGGGGCGCGACTTTTTGGAATGCCCCTACCAGACCGCCGGTCCCATTTCCCGTGGTGACTGTTCTATTTGCCCTTTCACGATGGATGCATCTTCCTGAGATGCCCTCCAGCGGGGAGGCCCTAGGAATTCAAATTCAAACTCCTTGCTTTTCCAGGCCGCCGCCGCGGACAACGGTCTTGGATTGTGTGTGTTCCGCATCTGCATGCTTTGTGTGCTGTTGCATGCCTCGTGTGCTGAGTGTGTCGCACTTACCTGATCTTCGATCGAATGTGTGTTATTCCATCTCTCCCGCCGCCGCGCAAAAAGACAGCACTCCACTCCACGTTCTGTCCACTACTGCAATCCACCGTGGAGTTCATTCTTCTGCTACTGCAACCTGCCACCGCCTTGGAGGTCCTCGGAGTTGCCGAAGGTGAGTGTTCCTCCCCTTCTTCCACGCATCTCTCTCTCTCTCTCTCTCTCTCTCTCTCTCTCTCTCTCTCTCTCTCTCTCTCTCTCTCTCTCTCTCTCTCTCTCTCTCACAGTCTGTGTGCGTGTGTGGCACGATTGTCACTATCACAACCCTGTTCAGCATAGTCATGGGGGGATGAAAATCGCCCATCTCTGTTGCTCATGCTGCTCACCTCTGTCGCTCTCGGCACGTGTACACGTGTACACTTGTGCATGCATGCACAAAGTCGTGTCATTGGTTGCTTGCCCCATTAACGTCCTGACACGACCAACGAGCCACATCCTCGAATCTGTCGGAGTTACCGCCACCGCCACCTCGTCTACTTCCACCTCCCTCTCCTCTTCCCCCTTCAGCTCCTTTGTACTGCTGCCAACTCTCTCTCTCTCTCTCTCTCTCTCTCTCTCTCTCTCT
>BFEA01000465.1:312631-325238 GCA_003427395.1 Chara braunii | reverse complement strand
CACCACCATCTCTTCCGCCTGAGAGGGATCGTGGCAGGCAAGCGATCATCACCTCCCTAAGTCTCCCATACCGCTTTTAGCAGTCATCCTTCCGCGGGGGTCATTTTTAACTAAGTTAGATTCTAGAAAAAATTGACCCATACCACCGCCATCACCTCCTACCCTCTCCCATACAGTTTGACACACTCGTTCTCGTCCAGGGGCCATCGTTACTTCTACTGATTCTGAAAGACGTGAATCCGTTCCAGCACATGGGATTCAAATCAGACCAAAGCATATTCCGTACAGTCCGCTCATGTGCTGTACTGCGCACCATGCATGAAGCATGGGAATGGAGGTCATTTGGTAGCGAGTACAGCACAGGGGTGAGCTCCCATGTTCCTAGTACTTCCGAACATCCCGTGAAGCTAAGGGGTGGGCGCCCATTATAGCTTCCTCCGTGTCGTTCTGACTTGAGCCTGTCATCTTGATTGGCAGCGATTTTGCTGAGGCAAGATGAACATCGCCTTTTGCAACAAGCTGTCCTTCGCGACACAGGCAAGACCGTCCACAAGCAAACGGATGAAAGAAGACGTCACCTACATTCCTCGGCCTTGTAATCGTCTCCACTAACGACCGCACGAAACCGTCTAATGCATCTAACGGATCCGAACCTCAAGTTCTCTAAAGCCTGCAATTCAACATGCTCTGGCTGCTGAAGCCTCCGCTCAGACAGTCGACAGTAAATTAGATAGATCATTGCTATCCGAACGACATCAGGACGGTGGCGAGCCGCTACCCTGACCGCATAGTGCTGCAAGCGCACGATTGCCGATCCAAGCGCTTCCAGGATCTTTGACAGAAGGAAAGGTAGCATCATAGCATGCAATTGTCGAGTCGCAGGGAGTGAGATGCCTTTCGAAAAAGGACTGATCCACCCCCCAGACAGCGGACATGTATACCAGACCAAAAGCCAAGGCTTCATATGCTGCGCATCAAATGAGCTAAAACTACACGGAGCACATGCGGTGATACGGCTGTGCGACTCTTCAACAAACGGAGATTTGAAAGGTGTAGTAGAATCTGCATTTTCAATTCAAAATTCTCTTCTCTTCGCTCCGCCTCAGTCCGTTTGTTGGGATACTTTAAAGGATCGTCGAACAAATTATGTTCATGTGCCTATGCTGAATGTTACATCTGATTCTAACCGGTCGGGACAGAGCGTAGGTCCCCTGCGGATCAGGACCGAAAGAATTGAGTCTATTCGACTCCCGCCAAGACAAGGAACTGCAACAACGAACAACGCTCTTTGGCATGGCACGGTAGCCAATCACAAGGGGAAAGAGAGAGATGGAGCGGCCAACCTACCATCGAAATGGGTCGATTTTCCGTTACACACACAGAGACAGACATTACCTAGCTTATTGCAGAGCTGCTATAGACCATGGCACAAAATGCCTGCACAGGTTGAAGAATACCGAGCATGTTAACGTACACATTTTCCTCCGGGTGTTCCAGCAACGCCATTCCTGTGTATGCCAAGGGAGGAAGAAGCTTGGCCAAGGGGACGCCTACATCTTGGTTGTCGCCGAATGCATCCAGCATCTCTTCCAACATACCCTCAAGAAGCGTGTCCAGCACAGGTTGCAATACATTGCGGAACTCCTGGCTGCAGACAAAAGAGACACAGATTACAAGCTATCAAAACCGCCAGCACGTAAGCACAGCAGCATCTCACCATAACCAACCCGTACACAACCTACCATCCATGCACGAATACCGACACGATCAAGAACAGAGCGAAGCACAGCAGCAATGCTTTAAAAAGAAAAAAAAAAGAAAAAAAAAGAAAAAAAAAGAAAAAAAAGAAAAAAAAGAAAAAAAAAGAAAAAAAAGAAAAAAAAGAAAAAATAGAAAAATAGAAAAAATAGAAAAAAATAGAAAAAATAGAAAAAAATAGAAAAAATAGAAAAAAATAGACAAAATAGACAAAATAGAAAAAGAAGAAGAAGAAGAAGAAGAACCCTATTTATGTGTGTCATCCTTGCGCGCAGGGGCCATACTAATCTTCTCGGTATCCTTGACCGGCGTTGATAAAATTCGTGATTTCATCAATGGCCTTTGTCGCATTTCCGGCCTCCGAAAGTCATGATGGGATGCCCGTGGCCGATGTATGGCCTGCCTGTACTGCTAGTTAAAGACCAAGTGTCTCCTTCCTCTGAGGCCAAGGACAGCCTGAGAAGCACTGCTTACTCTGTGACGGAGGATTGGCTGGCAGGCTGGTGGAAAACCACCAGTACACCCGGGCCTGGAGGGGCTGTGTGCTGCGCACCAAGCTTTTCCAAACCGCCAGCAACGCCCTTTCTATTCTTTTTTGGCTGGCGCTGCCACCCGTAGTGGTTCGTTAGGCCCGAGCCGCAAAATTTTTGCAGTAGGCGGCAAACAAATTTCTACACGACCGGGAACGTGTCTCTGACCGTTTAATTAACTATTCTACTCCTTACTTCCTCTCCGTCCCGTTACTTGGACTGCCTCTGCTATACTGGCAATGTGGAGTTCCCAAGGCTGATCTTGAACTGGCTAGACATCTTCTTCTTTAAAATTTAAACCATCAGTACATCCAGCTATCGGCCCCGGGCCCTTTTCGGAGGCCGCCCGCCGCCGATTCGATTTATCTACGGCGCAGGGCCTCCGAAAATTTTTCCTACGCGACGAGTTTTCTTTTCAGCAAGGCTGCCTGGGGGCGTGTACTGGCGGTTTAACAAAAAAGGCCCCACGACGGTCTCAAGATATCATTGTCAAGCTGACCGTGCCCCACAGGTAATTCATTCATTCATTCTGCCCTTTTTTCTTCTTTTTTTTTTCCAAATTCATTCTTTTTTGCATTCATCCAGTTCCATCTGGATCCCAACTCAGGTTTGTATTTCAATTTTCAACAGGCCATGCATGTACCACCTGAGCCTACGTCCGTTTTCTGGCTGTAGCCCTGATGGCTTCGCTCACTCGCTCCGGTTGCATCCAGATCCCATTGGACCCTTCTCACTGATGTAACTCTGTTTGAAATTTGAATAGGGCATTCCAAAGTTATACCAGTTCTTCCGTTTGAGTCAAAGGCCATTGATTGTTGCTACGATACCCCCATAGGGCCAGCCAATGCCCCCAGAAGATGGCCATTATTTCTCTGCCCTTGGTCTCCCCTGTTAACATTCCGCAGTCATGTTTACCTCCATGTGCAACTGTTCTCATCAGCCTCAATGAGCTCCTTAGCTGCTCTGCCCACGCTTTCTCCCTCGGGCTTCTCGTGTTGCCGGAGGTGGTACCGCAGCATTTCTCATTCCCTATGGGACCATAGCGGAACTTTCCTGCCGGTCCCATGCCACAACCTTTCAGGCGGGCTTGCGGACGTGAGAGGGAGGTTAGTCCCAAGGGAGCAATTGAAGAAGTGGGAGTAAAGGGAACGGAAACGGAGACGGAGACGGAAAGGGAAACGGAAACGGAAACGGAAACGGAAACGGAAACGGAAACGGAAACGGAAACGGAAACGGAAATGGAAACGGAAAACGGAAACGGAAACGGAAACGGAAAATGAAAGGCCTTCCACGATTCAGACCCCAGATTCGAATTTAAGGGGCAAGGTCTTAGGCCAGGAAGGCCAAGTCGGTCAGTTTCAGAAAAGTCAAAGTCGGGTACCTTAGGAGTAAAGTCCAACCGGCACCCGGTGAACAGTCACATCCCAGGGGCAAAAGTTGCGTTCTAAAAGCAAAAGTCACGTCTCATATCGAAAAGTCACATCCCACGGGCAAAGGACACTTCCCCAGACAAAAGTGGTGTCCCTGCCAACCCACAGTCAGAAGTCGTGTTCCACAAGTGAAAAGTCGTGACTCACAGGCTGCTTTGACTCACAGGCCCAAGCAGCAGCACACCAAAATGGAAATTCGGGAAAAGTGCCAGGACTTGACATTCTGGAGCAAGCAGGCCGTGGGGTCCCGTGGGGATGTGGTACCAGAGGTCCAGAACCAAGTCAAGCCCCAAGAAGCAGAGGCTGGGATGAGTTGAAGATCAGTCCAAGACAATATAAGGACTGGACAGCGGGCCCATCGGGGAGATTGCTCATTCGCATGAAGTGTGGAAGTGCTGGTGCACTTGTGCGCTATTGGGAGGGGTGGAGCACTGGGCCAGGGAGCTGCGGTGTTAGAGGGAGAGAGAGGGAGCAGCCATAGCTTCCCCACTGCTGACGGAGGGAAGGCAGCCATAGCTTCCCCACTGCTGGCAGAGGGAAGGCAGCCATAGCTGCGCCAGTGCTTAGTAGTTAGCACTAGACCTCAGAAGAGTTAGTAGAGTTAGCAGTGGGTCTGTTCAGAGGAGTTGGTCCGTGAGTAGCAGAGAGTGTGAGTGCATGCAAGTAGGGAGAGTGGACACAGGAAGGTAGTCAACAGAGAGAAGAGAGAAGAGAGAAGAGAGAAGAGAGAAGAGAGAAGAGCAGTGGGCGAGACACTTACCTGAGTGATGATACTGGATACTGCTTACTCAAATCTGTGCTGTTGAGCGTTTGTGACTGTAACTCTCTTAATTTGCTCATATGATAACTTGTTGCAATTTCTACGCTGCGCTTACCTGGTCTTCATCTCTCTGGCCTCCAGTGTTATCACGACTTTCACTACCGCTGTTGTTCCTTCCAGAGAAGAACACTGTTATACTGCATGCCCGTGTTTTCCGCCTGCCATATTTTCACCACCATTTCCAGCTCACACTCCACCCCTTCCCGACAAGAAAATGCATCACCTCGTCTCATTTTTTTCGTCCATCTCACAGATTGAGCCGAGAGAGAGAGAGAGAGAGAGAGAGAGAGAGAGAGAGAGAGAGGAACCACATTTACACCTTCCAGAATAACAGAGCCTCTTCAACTCATCTGTGTGCCATCTGGCATCTGCAGTTCCGTTCATCGGATCTGATAAGAAAAAAAGTGGACAAGGGAGACAACCCTTGTTCGGTAACAGATGGATCACAGATCACCTCGGCCAAGTGCGACGCAGCTCAGATCCTCCATGGAAGGGATGGGTGAAGCATGGGGCCTTAAGGGTGGGGGACCTCTGGGACACAGAAGATAGAAACTGGAAGAGTGCGGAAAGGTTACGGAAATGGCTGCGATACTGTCACCTGACGGAATCCGCACTAGAAGTGCTAATATAAAGTTTCCCACTAGCATGGTACACCATCCTACGGAGGGGCCCGCATCTGGAGGAAGGAGATTGGGTGGGACTCCCAGGACAATGGGAGCAGGTGGGGACGGTACAAAGGGTGGGGCGGGAGGATGTGTTGATTGAGCATTACTTCATTGACAGAAATAATTAGTTAAGGGGTAGTAGACAACCATTTACCTGGCGAGGGAAGGACGTATATCGGATCAGAGTATTGGACGAAGGGAAAGGATGGCGAGTATACAGACCCATGTCCCGAATTGAAAATCTCCCCTTTGACCTCGAGGAGTGGCGGTGGGTCAGAACAAGTCAAGCCGCCCCCAGGGCATGGGGAAGGCAAAAACCGGTACAGCTGGCCACTTCAAAGACAAAAACGGCCTATCGGATGTTGAGACCCAAACGGAAACTCCGAGATGTGGTGGAAGATAGGTGGCAGCGCCATCTCAATGTGGACACCAGACAATTGCGGCCTATAAAGTGGTTCAGGGACTACAAGCTGAGACCGGCTAAAATATCCTCCTTACAATGGCAGATTGCACATCGATGCCTACCAACAAACGACTGGCTAATCGACCACAAACAGCTGGAACAGCAAGGGCGGGCACTGCCATGGTGCCGGCAGTGTCTCCAAAGCTTCCCTGCACAAAAGCGCGCCGAAACAGTGGAGCACATATTTTTGCAGTGCCCCTCGTCCGTACTCTTATGGCGGTGGTGGGATAGGATCTGGAGGCACATGGTCCCCAACTCATCATGGCCATGGGATTGGAGAGCCATTCTGCTTGGATACCGCCCTGGGGGCCAGGAAAGTGCCTTCGAGGGAAACATGTTCTCCTTGGGAAAACGAGCCATCCTGTGGGTGATTTGGTCGAGGAGATGTGTCCTGGAGATGGAGGGTGCCAGGGTGGAGGAAGGGGAAGCCACAGAACAGTTTCGGCACCTGATACAGAACGAAATTGCAACTCAATGGAAAGACACCAAAGAACATTTGGACCTGGCCTGCACTAGAAGGGACATTGACAGGATAATCTCCAAATTCTGCGAGGAATGGTTAGGAGGGAGACGAGGGGGCTGGGTGGCGGAGGTAAGATGGTCGGAAGAGAATCCAGGTCAGCGACAGGAGTCAGAGGGGGAAGGAGACCACCCACAGGAGACAAAGATAGCTAGAGACTATCGCCTACACTTTCATGAGTGGACTGTGGTGGACCCCAAGGAACCGTTGAGACCGGCCCAAGAGTTTGCAGATCCATTCCCCCCCCCCCTCCCTAGCCCTGGCGGAAAGCCTGGTATGAGCACCTCCGTCGTTAAAGAGTAGCCGGGCAGCAATGAAGCCGCAATGGAACTATGAAGGGGATGTCAGGCAGTCTGGCGGCAACAGATTAAGACTTGTAGTTCTCTTGTCTGAATTTTGCCTGAATTTTGTCTGCAACCTGAATCTAGCCTGTGGGTGTCTGACTGTCGCTGACATCTGCTGCCCACAAGCAGGGTTCACTGTGTTACTTTTTGCCAGAGATAGTTTACCCTTGTTCAATACACGTATTCCATACCAGCCACTCAGATTATCCTGGTTCAACTCTCAGCCTCTCTCAAATTCTCAGGCCTCCTCCTGTCTCCTGCTGTTTCCTTAGAATTAGAGGTAGATGCTCTGTTGTTCCCCAGCTGCTCCCAGAGGGTAAGAGGGTAGGATTGGGGGAAGAGCTGGAGAAGATAAATCCTGCCAGCTATCATTGTTATATCATTGTCATTAGGTGGCCACAAAGCTGGTCGAAGAGGCAGGTACAGAGAATCAGAGAAGGTGGTTTTATTTTCAGTCAATCTTCAGTCAATTTTCAGTCAGTTCTCAAGGATAGTGCAGTAGTGTGAGCTGGAAGGTGGGCTGGGGGACAGACAGAGACCACCGGTGCCCCCCAGTGGCCCTGCTGGGCCCCAGCCCAAGGCCTGTGCTTGAAAAGACAGAATAGATAGGGATGGGACACTGGACCCGGTTTCCAGTACGCTACCTCATGACTCCTTATGGTTTTTCGAATGTAAGGGACGCTGGACCCGGTTTCCAGCAGGTGCTGCTCCCCACCAATAGATGGAGCCTGCCTGGGGGTGCTAGCGGTGGCTGTTTATACCAGCACCTCTAGCATCACCCAGAGTTGTTTGAAAAAAAAAAAAAAAAAAAAAAAAGCTCACAAAAAAAAAAAAAAAAAAAAAAAAAAAAAAAAATTAAAAAAAAAAAAAAAAAATTTTTTAAAAAAAGGGGAAAGATTTTTTTTTTTTTTTTTTTTTTTTTTTTTTTTTTTTTTTTTTTTTTTAATGCTGTGATTATACTGTTATTTCCAGCCAATAGAATTTTATCGCCTACCTCATCCAGAAGATAAGAAACAAGGTCAATAAAAAAAATTAAAAAAAAATCGACCAGAGAGTATGAGTTGGCTGGAACTTCACATAGTGGCAGGAGGGGGAGAGGGGGAGGGAAGAACGTTTTGTGTCCAAATAAAAGGAGGAGAAATAATGCAAAATTGCAAACTTTATCCAGCCAACACATACCGTCTGTTTATATTTATTTATTGACCTTATTTGAAGTTATTTCTGATGCCTCGTCGCACGCGATAAGGTCCAAGTGGCTGGAAATAAGAGCATAATAAATATTAATAATAATATTAACACTCCGTCAAAATCGCAACGATACAGAGAGAGAAGATAAGCATGTGCCCCTGCGCACGGATGACACACATAAATCGAGAAAGGGTCCAAATTCTTACCAAAAAAAAAAAAAAAAAAAAAAAAAAAAAACCGTGGGTGATAACAGCCCTCATCATATCCACACTCTCTCTTCTATTGAACGTACTGAACATAGCCCTGTGAGGAATGAGCCCTCATGGGGCCCTTATCAGACATACAAGTGCTCTAGGCTGCGGCCCCTAGCAAGCCTGTGCCCGCCCTAAGTGAAGGCGGGCCTGAATATCCCCGTGAGGCCTGTTTTCGACATTTTTCCATATGTGGGTACTCAGACAGTTGCAGCACGCTAGTTGGTTACAGAGCGACGTGAGCCTTCAGGCTCTTTCCAGAAGCAAAGGGCTGCGCTGTACAGTTGAGCCCAGGGCTCAGGCGGTTGCGCCCTGGGCACACGCCGTGTGTGGCCGACGCATCACGGACTGGTTACGGGCCAATGAGGAAGCAGCATTATCGTCACACATGTGCCGCACGCCAATGAGAATGCTGCAAACACTTGGAGGCTGGGTGGCTGCCTGGACGTGCCTAGCTGCACGAGGCCCAGGCCAGTATCTGAAACTGGGCCTGGGCACAGACACTCGGGGCCAGAGGCAAGCTACTGCGCCCCCTCCTCCCCCCCCCCAGCCCCCCGCCTGGACAGGCCAGCCAGCAGTGGACACTTTCCATCGAGGGACATTCAGGCCTGAGCAGGCATCGCGGCCACGCTGCTGCTTTGCCGTGCGACACTGCGCTATGCAGGCAGGCTGGGGTGCACACGGGCGCTAAGAGGCGAGAGGGCACTGCGAAGGAAGTGGGCGCACGGTGGCCATCACCGGGCCGAGCGTGCGGGTGCTGGTGATGGTGATGCTGATGGTGGTCTTCCAGTTGGAGGCGCATGTAGTGGGGAGTCGAGGGGTGATGAGGGGAGGAGATCGAACGTACTTGGTGTATGCTGACGGTCGGGCTTGGTGATGACATCACGTACATTGGTCTTCAGCTTCGATAGGCTAGTTAGGCTGAGTAGTATAGGCTGGGCAGTATAGGCTGAGTAGTATAGGCTGGGCAGTATAGGCTGAGTAGTATAGGCTGGGCAGTATAGGCTGAGTAGTATAGGCTGGGCAGTATAGGCTGGGTGCTGGGTGACAAACAGTAGGAGCGACATTGGATACAGTGTTGGTGTGACCAGAGAGCGTCGGCATCTGGCACTCTTGAGTTCAGTGTATTGCTCTTATACACGGATGGTATCTTGGTGCATTGTGCTCTCTGCTTGGTACATGACTATCTGCACTACTTGGTGATTTTGCAATTATTTGGATTTCTGTCTATCGCTCTTGCTCATATTCCTTGCAGCCCTCTCAACAGTCAACATATCATTTTTTCCCCACAGGTAAGGGCTACCAAACTCTAAAGAGTCTAAAGTTCTAAACACCATTGATAAGGCCCTGTTCGCTGGAAATCACCACATACCTCCCACAATAGTAATGCTTCCTTTTTCCCATCAGACATGTGCTTTCACAAAATAAATATATTGTGACAAGAAGATATCATATCGTTGAATAGGCATCACACACACACACACACACACACACACACACACATCCACTTCCTCGGTTAAGATCAATCTGGGCTTGGATCCTATCCACAACACTGCACAGAACGGAATGAGCGGCCTCTTCAACACGGTAGTATGTCAGGCTATTATGAGCTGCATGGCTCAAACATTCTCAGGTGGTTTTGCCAGATGGCTACCGCAGGAGCTTTGACTCACGACATTTCAATAACCGTGAACTTACTTTCTTCAAAAAAGAAAAAGAAAAAGAAAAAGAAAAAGAAAAAAAATGAACCTTTAGGGTCCTGGCTCCTTTTCCATTCTGGAGACTCGGTGGGGAGCATCAGTCCGCTTCGTTTTCCACCGGCACGTTGTACCTTTGCATCAGAAGGATCCCTGGTCAGCATTGATTACTCACTCTATTTCCATAGAGGAAGGATTGACTGCCTGCTGTCCTTTGGGATATCCGTAAATATTCAAACGATACAGAGAAAGAAGATTAACATCGCCTTGTGAAAGGATGGCACGCATACATCGAGGGATGATGGTCCAATAGTTATAAAAAAAAAAGAGAGGATCGACTTCCAGCTTGCCTCTATACAGTCATTCCCTCTCAGACTCGACCATCCAAATAAAGCACAGCTTGTGCTCTCACCCGCTTCCTCTTGTGCTGCTCTCCTCCTGACCTCGTCCCCTTTTGGCACACTACCACTCTGCGCCTCGCTCCACTACTCACAACATGCGCAACCGACAAACGTTACGGCATCGTATATTTGCATGTTCTACCGGAAGATTCATTGGATTTCATTCTCGTTTTGCACAATTGGTGAGTAGTGGCGCGAGGCCCTTTTATCGTGGGGTATCACTCGCACTCGTACTCAACGTCGGTGGGTCGGACCGCTTACCTGCAGAAGCACTTTCAAACTTTCGGTCCCTTAACGATGAGACTCATGAGGGTTCCGTTAACGACTTCATGGTTCCATTTCAGAACGTTAATCGGCACCACATCGTCGTTATGTTTCCCGGCTCCGCAATCGAACCGCTGTACAGTACCGGTACAAGCAACTAAGCTTTTATACCGCGGAGTAACTCCCTCCCTATTAACACATGAGTGTATTTGGCCAGGATAAGGACTGTATACATTCTCAAAGATAGGGAGTTGTGTTCAGGGGACCATTGTACAGTAGCACGACAGCAACTTTGCTTTTTCGCCCCCAAGTAACTTCTTATTAATATCATATGAGTGTATTTGGCCACCATAAAGCTTGTATACATTCTTGATGATAGACAGTTATGTTCAGGGGAATACAGTGGCAGTATCTGTGGAAAATCAGTGTTGCACACTATATTGAAAAACATTTAAAAGTAATGAAAGAGCAGAGCCTCCCCTTTGCAAGGAAAAAAAAAAAAAANGGGTTGCCACACTGACATGGTGGGCCTAGGCGAGTTCTCGAAAATCCAAACTGGGTACTATCAGTCGTACCGTGAATGCTGATGATAGCTGAATTGGGGGTATCTTTCGGTCTAAATACGGCTATAATGACTGCACAGCGCACGTTCTATTCGGGAGAAGAAGGAAGGTAGCCCTTTTTTTTTCATGGTCTGATGGACTACGGATCAGATGTTGAACCGATCAGAACAGATGCATTGCACTTGATCTATTTTTAGCCAAAGGCTCACAGCCTGCATCGAGAAGGGCCCTATCGGAGTACCAGGCGGTCTCCGACTTCATCCGGGAGTGTGACTAGGGGACATAAGTCAGCAGACGCACATTGGTAGTTGCGTTCAAAAGGCCAACGCAACTACCGGTGTGTGTCTGCTGACTTATGTCCCCTAGCCACACTCCAGGTGGGTCTTCGATTTCACACCGCTAGCCAGACGGTTGTTCCGCCATAGCTAGTTTGCGTCCAAGAAAGGAGACGGAGAAGCTCTTTGAGTGCCGAGAGTACGGGGATTAACCGCGGATGGTTGTTGTTCATTCATTCATTTACTTATGTATTTACAAGATTATATTATTGGAAGAGAAAGAGGAGGAGGAGGAGGAGGTTGATGAAGTAGTTGGGAGAAAAGAGAGGGAGACGACATTGGTTCAAGCTTTTGGGTATTTCATCATCATCATCTTCTTCTTCTTCTTCTTCTTCTTCTTCTTCTTCTTCTTCTTCTTCTTCGACTCTATTGCAAGCTTCGTCTCTTTTCACTTCTTCTTGACATGCATTATCTCAAGGAGTGAACGAGACGAATCGTGGAAGAGAAGGAAGAGTGTTAGAAGAAGAAGAAGAAGAAGAAGAAGAAGAAGACAAGTGGAAGCAATTTTATCTCCTTCTCTCTTCTCTCCCAACTTGATCTTCCTCAGCCACGTCCTCCTCTCTTTCAAATTTCAATAATAAATTAATTATAAGTTATAACCAATTACATAGACAGACACACGGGCATGCATACATCATCATATGGTCACAGAGACACAAAAACAAACACAGTGATCTCCGTAATCTCAGCCAACAGATAAATATTAATATTATTAAATACTAAATACTAAATGGCGGTTGTCGAGACTGAAAACTGCACGGGTCATTACGCCGTGGGAGTCCCATGCCCAACTAAGAGAACAATACAATATGGATTATGGAGTAGGTAGTTAGGAACCAGACTGATGCTGCCCAGAATGGATCTGGTGCTATTATGGAGCCAGATCCATAAGGATATGTATTTTTAACCTTTTTTTAATAATAATGTAATGTATTAGCCTATCAGGTCTGAATCACTGTTGAGCTGTCGATGACACATTTTCCTCAAAAAAAGACAACAGCTTGTGACACAACTACTTGCGTTGAACAGTAAGACGGATACACATTCTACGACTTTACTGGATGTATCTGACTTCAATTACGTCCAGATTCCAGAAAGCATTCCAAAAAGTTCTACTGCGAGTACGGCCTAAGTGAGGTACCGTCATGGCCCGAATAGAATGCCCGGCCATTATCACCGCATCTAGACTGGAAGTTGCACCAGGTACGGCTATAATGAACTGGCGTTCTATTCAGGCGAAAATCATCACAAGATATCCAAACTCGTAGAAAATGATGCCGGAACTTGAAAGAAGTCTGCATGCATTTTTATATACAAGGGAGATGCAGTTATGCTGTGATCGAACTGTTTTTTTTTTTTTTTTTTTTTTTTTTTTATT
>BFEA01000465.1:278044-295638 GCA_003427395.1 Chara braunii | reverse complement strand
TCTCCATCTTATCAGTCTTCTTCTTCTTCTTCTTTCTTCTTCTTCTTCTTCTTCTTCTTCTTCTTCTTCTTCTTCTTCTCGTCAGTCTTCTTCATTTTTTGTCAGTCTTGTTCTTCTTCAGAATGAAAGGGTCGATAACATGCATGCAGCAGACATCAGACCAGCAGGCAACAAACATGCAGACCCACCAACCCAGTACATATCAGATGACATACATTCAGCACACAGCAGGCAACATACATGCAAACACCCCCCCAACCCCAGCTCCCCCCACCCAGACCAACCCCCCCACAAACCAAAATTTTATTCCAGATTCCGGGTCCTCTCGCCGAGCGCAGAACGACCCCGATTTCAAAAAAAAAAAAAAAAAATTCTGGGCAGTTTTTTGGCCCAACTGGTTTACCCGGGCGGGCCCAGCCCGGCCAGGCAGGCCCGGCCGGGCGGCGTCCTCACTGATCTTTTATAAATAGAAAGAATGTCCTCATTCTGTTAATGACACTTAATGTCAATTCAGTTACCGATAGTCGCTGTCAATTTGATCTTCTCAAAGTGCTCAAAATCAGTCCATGGGTATGCGATAAGATAGTGGGCATTCATACAAAAGATTTCTCGAAAATGGCTATCATTATAACGCATCATATTTATTTGGCTTTGAAGTTTGATGAAACGGTTTTCACCTTTCGGCGGTCACGGATGCGGGCCCTAGAGTTCGAGCCCCAGACCTCACTTTGCCATGTACAGTATCGAGTCGACCCCCGAGTGTTTGAACCCGTGATCTGTGTTTTGGTAGWTGYTTGTCGTCTGTCGTAGGTCCGTGTAGAGGTAGGGGTTTGATCTGTAGGTCTGTCGATTAGGAGTCACAGCTCTGTAGAGGTCGTGGCTGTAGATGCTCTGAAAGGTCAAGGTCGTAGCTGCTACAGTCCTGAAAGGTCAAGGTCGTAGCTGCTACAGTACCCGAAAGGCCAAGTCTACAGCCTTCCGGAAGGTCCGGAAGTGGCTTTTTCGAAGTGTCCCACGTTTAGTCAGAGGCCAGTGGGCAAGTGGTGGGCCTTTAGTCAGAGGCAAGTGGGCAAGTGGTGAGCCAACTGCGTTACGTCGGCAGTGCGACTGCATCGAGTTGGCAGTGCAAACCCATGCAGTCAGCGGCACCGGTCCCAGTCAGTCAGACTCCAGTCAAGTACCATGTGGGACTGTGTGCACCAAGGGCCTGGGAAAGGGGCAGACCAACGAGTTACAGAAGTATAAATCAAGAGGCAGCGCCCAGCCATTCATTCATTCGCTGCGTAAGCCATGCGGAAGCGCTACTACAGCATCTTGTGCGAAGGTGGTCTGCAGGTTGCCCTAGGTAGAAGTGGGCTGAAGGGAGACATAGTAGCCATAGTAGTATTGGCGAGCTGCCATAGCCGCCGTAGGGTAGAGGTATCTGATAGAGCGTGCGTGTGTGGAGTATTCAGGGTGATCCAGAGTGAGCGTGTGTGAACAGTGGGGTTGGACACAGTGACAAAGGTTGGGATGTTCAGGTGCTGACGCGCCATAGCCTGTTGAAGCAAACTTGCATCTGAAGTGTGTTCTTGATTTCCATCTCTAAGCTTTGAGTGGGCGCCCTGTGCCAGTGTGAGTCTCCATCTGTTCGCATGTGTGCGAAGTGGAAAGAAAGTGAGTCTGATTGCATTGAAGTTTGAGCTTTACCCCTCTCCTTTCTACTCCAGCAAAATGAGCAGAAGTAGGAGGCTGCATTGACCCCCACAGTTGCTCATATTTCTGAATTTTTCTGCGAATTGCTGTCAGTCGGCCTCATTCGCTGAGACTACCCAAGTCCAAGTCTGTCCGCTGGGTCGCATGTGCGTACGAGAGTCTATGGGATGCCTCTGCTGAGTCCGAGTCTGTGTCCAAGTGTTAAGTCTTAAACACTGTTCTCATGCTGTGTTTGTGTTCCTGGAGGGGTAGAACTGCATATAGCTATACTTGCAGGGGCAGGACTGAAATTGGACGCTGGACACACGTAGAGGAAATTCTAAAATGGACACGGACAACAGTAATTGATAAAAAGTTATAAAAAAAAAGAACATAGGATTTTCCAGAACCCAGACCTCCTCCTAGTTATGGATCCATACTTTCTGGCCTCGTACCTCCTCCGCGAAAGCACCGATTGCCCGATCGCGCACACAGGATGTAACCTCCACAGGCGGGTTCGGGTACGTCAAGGAAGGTCTGGTAGCTTTCAGTAGGTCATGATGGTCCGGGGCCTGAATGTAGGTGGATATCCAGTTAGATTCCTGATTCAGGCCCTGAAGGCAAATTCCAGGCTGGATTTGCCCCAGTAAAAATACTGAAGGCCGCGAGCCAAGAGTTTATCATTCATTCGGTGCAATGATAAGTCCAGGCATTCACGGAGCGGTCATGCCTCCGTCATCCTCAACTCCGTCCCGAGGGAGGTCTCTATTGTCGATTCCCTCCATCCTCACTTCCGTCCCGAGGGAGAGCTAAGGTGGAGCTCTAGGTGGAAGGAGGAGGAGCTGAGGGCGGGGAAGACAACCTCCGTGGTTATGGAGTAGCAGTAGCAGTAGAAGGAAGAAGGCCTAGACTACGGAGGTAGATGCAGAAGAACCTCAAACTAGGCTACGGAGGTAGGTGGAAGAGGTGAGCGGAGGTGAGGATGAAGGAGGGAATCGACAAGAGAGACCTACCTTTTGCTATCGCGGACCTTCATCTCCACTTCCTTGGTTGGTGCTGCATTCATGAGGCCCCTGTTGGGGTCCCGGTTGGACACATGGACGTCACCGGGGAGTGTGGCTATGGCAGAATGAGATAAGAAGTCATGATAGCTGCACAGCTATCATGACTTCTGGTCTCATTCTGCCATAGCTTCTGGCCTCATTCTAACATAGCCACACTAGCTGGAGAAGGCCCTGATCAGGTCTACTGCACATGGATGAGCCGCCATAGCTCGATATGCAACCATGCAACCATGCAACCATGATAGCAACAGCACTGTGTTGTCCTCTTCGAGTGCCGACAACCCAATGGCATATCCAGCTATGGTGGCTCTTTGACTGCTGCCAACCCATAAAAACAATAAAAGCAACAGCACTGCGTTGTCCTCTTCGAGTGCTGACAGTGAAGGGGCATTGTTCGGACATTAATTCTTGTTCATTCATTGTTGTACTTAAACCACCAGTACCTTTGTCCGTTTGAAAATACTCGGCCTCCGACCTTTCAGGAGGCCGAAACGAAACGACAGCCGCCTATCAGATTGATCAAGTCGGGCTCAGCCTCCTGAAAGTTCGGGTACTGGCCAGGACTTGTCGAAAGCGGACGCCAAAGGTACTGGTGGTTTAATTGGTTATTATTATAAGAGGAGATCTTGTGTTCTCCTTTTTCTTCCGTCTTCCTTCAGCGTTCTTCTTCTTCTTCTTCTTCTTCTTCTTCTTTTCAGCGTTCTTCTCTCCTGGTGTGAGTTTTTTTTTTTTCAGCGTTTTTTTTTTTCAGTTGCGATGCATGGCATTGTGTTGTGAGTTTTCCATTTTTCCATTATGAAAACTCAGCAGGACCATAGCAAAGTTGAAATTGAAATTCCATTATTCCAGGCAATAACCACCAGCCCATGTGGCTGAATGGTACACCCATGTGATTGTTATCGAATGGGGCATGAGTTTGAATATCAGAGTTGAACCAGATAGATTCAACAAGGTCAGGAGCTAAAGAAAACAGACAAAAAAAAAAAGAAAGGACACAAATGTAACTCCCAAGTTTCAAGCCAGTACGGTAGCAAACTGTAGCATTCGTAAACATACGTCCGATGTGTCCATGGCACTCCATGCTATTGCAAATCGCACAATTCGAAACGCATTCCTCCCTCTGACTTCACAAACGCCTTATGTCTTTCGAATCCTTTTTTTCATTCTTTCAATTTCCTTGTCATCCGTCGATGTCCATTAAACGAAACCCGAATTTCGAATTTGTTAAAGTAGTTTATTAACTTTATTTCAATCCAAACAGGATACATGGATCGGATGGAGGAGGACCCGTAGAGGAGAGGACAGAGGGAAGTGCAGATGTGGGGCAAAGAGCGGTCGACGAGCGGTCAAAGAGTTAGGGAAGACATTCGGAGAAGTTATGGGAGGAGGTTCGAAGGAGAGGAGCAACGCACATCAACAAAAAATCTTACGAATGACAGAATTTAGCGAACGACATCAAATAGTGCTGTGATGTCAACAGAATTTGCTCTTTGCAGGGCAAAGAAGCAGTCAGATTAACGTTAAACAACCAGAGGCACACTTTTTTTCTGCAGGCCCCTTTTATTACATGTGGGCCTGCAGGCCCCTTATTACTGCAGACCAAGCTTTTTTTTTTTTTTTTTTTTTTTGAATCTTTACCAAAAACGTCAACGGGACAACGGACTGGACTTTTCTCAGAAAAGTCCAGAGTTCTTGCACAGCACAAAACAAAAACGATGCTGCAAAGGTAATGGCTCCCCAAACAAAACACGGAAAGATAGGCCCACTTTTTTTTTCTGCAGGCCCCTTATTACTGCGGACCAAGCGTGCTTTTTCGAACCGCAAGAGGCGGACTTTTTTTTTCCGTTTTGGAAGGCACCGCTAGCCATTGTGGTCAGGTAGGCCGAGCCTCCAAAATTTTCATAGGCTATGGGTTTCTTTTTCAGCAAGGCTGGGGCCGTGAAATGGCGGTTTAAGTGGAGGTAAGGGTGGACGTAACGCAGCAACAAGAGGGGGTATGAAGGCAGCCACACCTAAATCCAAGGCCGATTGGGATCCCATGGGAATTACCTTTTGAAAGTGACCAGAGAATCCGGCGGTGTTGAAATACACGTGCCTTCCTAAAATATTGATTTGCGTCCTCAAGAACAAGCCTAGAAGACTCAATGAATAAAGTGCACAGAGAGCCCGCGTAAAGCCTGCAGCCATCCAGCCAGTCAGCCAATCAATGACAACGATGGATCGATGTCAGTAGCACAATGATATGCATGCACCTGAGCAGCCTTCTCTCATTGATTCATCTGATCCCCATTTTTTTAGCAATCACATCATGTGATCAGTATTATGATGTCACACTTCCATAGAATGAAAACAACCTACTATTTTATGAGTCTCATGCTTCAACTGAAATACTGATGCTTCAGCAAATACGATCATTCTAAATAATGCCTTTTCAGAAGAGGAGCCAAAAAAAAGAGAAGAAAAGGCTCTCTCTCTCTCTCTCTCTCTCTCTCTCTCTCTCTCTCTCTCTCTCTCTCTCTCTCNTCTCTCTCTCTCTCTCTCTCTCTCTCTCTCTCTCTCTCTCTCTCTCTCTCTCTCTCACACACACACACACACACACACACACACACACACACACTACTAATTTATGAGTCTGCTTCAACTGAAATACTGATGCTGCAGCAAATACGATCATTCTAAAAAAAAAAAAAAAAAAAAAACATACACCCGGCCCACACAAACAATACAGCTGCACACGTTCACACCATCTCTCAAGGAGAGAAACGCAAGAGGTGGCCCTGTATGCTGAGCCCGTTCAGAATTGGTCCTCTGGCTCAGCATTTGGACTTCTATCCTAGAATTGATAGTGCCCCTAGGTTAACCACCCACCTCCTCACAAGCAGGGAGGCCCTTTCACCTGTTGTCTGCTGAAGTGCTCTATGCCGCATCTATCACTCTCTATCCCCCACCTGGCTCTCCATTCAAATGGTTTGTTTGGTGGCTTCCGGCGACCCCAAGTGGGGGATAAGAGAGTGCAAGGAGAGGGACTGCACTGTAATCGTAAAGATGGTGGCCCTGCTGCAGAGTCCATGCCATCAGGGGATAAGCGGGATGGGTTTGGTACGGTGGCTATAGACTACTGCTCCACTCCTGTTCCTTGTACGTAACTGGTATATTTCTAGGAGTCACAAATGACGGGTCTCTGCGCTGCCCCTCTCAGAAGTACCAGGCTGCCTGCTTTCTGCGTATTTTCCTACGTTCTTCATCGGAATACAACGTACGGTCATTATAGCTGTATTTGGGGCATCTTTCAGTCTAAATACAGCTATAATGACCATAAGGTGTATTCGGGGGGAAGAAGGTAGGGCTGTTACAAATGGGTGGGCAGAGAGTTGTGGTCCTGGTCTGTGTCGTCAGGGGGGGGTACGATTCCAACAGATGGCTGTATGGGGGGTTCTAGTCCTATACAGGTGGCTTTATAGGGAGCTCCTGATAGGCTGGCTCAAAAGGGCGCGTAGCACCGTAGGGCGCATCTGATGTCAACAGTGGGAGTGCTACCTTCTTCCCCCGAACATAACGCATATGCGTTGTATTCGAGTTTCAAAATTCAAAAAAAAAAATCGAATAGAACGCATATGCGTTGTATTCAAAATTTCGGGTTATTCGAATAGAACGCATGTGTGTTGTATTCGAACAGAACGCACCCTATGCGTTGTATTCGTTTACAACGCATATGCGTTATGTTCAGGGGAAGAAGGGGTAGTCCTGGCCTGTGCTGTCATGCTGTATAGCATTCCGACAGGGGTAGTGCACTGCAAATAAGGAAACGCAAAAACGCAAAATTGTGGGGACGGCATAGGAATATATACTAAGAAAGGAGGATCTGGCAGATTTCTTTTTTTTTATTATTTTTTTTTTGTTTGTTTGTTTATGGAAGAAGTGTGCCACAATTATGGTATACGTATCAGGGGATTGTGAAAGAAGTGTGCCGCCAATTATGGTATATGTATCAGGGGGACCTATGTAACATGGAATCAAGTCTTTGGAAGGAAACGTATTGGGCAGCGCAGGACAGCGCAGCTCCGACGCAGACTCAACACCGCACGTACTCCAACAGTGCAAAAATGAAGAAGAAGAAGAATGACGAAAAACAGACAACGGCTGGGGTATACCCCCAGCGGACTGACCGACTGGACTGGACTGGCCTGGTACCGACAGTGGTACCGGGCAGGACTGGACTGGACTGAACAGTACCCGGCCTGTGGGGTCAGGCCACGGCCTGGTCCCACAGGCCGAACTGGCAAATAGCTGGATAGGCCCTGGCTGTAGGCCAGGGCAGATAGAGGCCCGCTGCACAGATGAAGCTTAATGGGGTAATGAGGTTGAAGAAATATGGGAACTGAGGAGAGGAAGAATGCAGAGAGGGTTAGGATGCTAATCAGGGGTACATCGCTGAGACTACCTTCTTCGCCCGAATAGAACACCCGGTAATTATAGCTGCATTTGGGGCAACTTCCAGTCCAGATACAGCAATAATTACAGGGCGTTCTATTCGGGTGAAGACGCTAGGAATATGTCACTGGATACTCAGAGGAGTCTACGAACAACGAGCTGAGGGCACACTCGACGCATAGGGACTTTTTG
Organism: Chara braunii; assembly: GCA_003427395.1. Classification (NCBI taxonomy): domain Eukaryota; kingdom Viridiplantae; phylum Streptophyta; class Charophyceae; order Charales; family Characeae; genus Chara; species Chara braunii. The sequence goes on along the minus strand of BFEA01000465.1, from coordinate 288,277 downwards.
AACTCACTTATGGCCGTGATTGCAGTCAGATGCATGCAGTCGAAGCTGCAATTTCGGTCAGATACATCCAGTGCCGTCAGATGCATGCAGTCGAAGCTGCAATTTCGGTCAGATACATCCAGTGCAGTCAGATGCATGCAGTCGAAGCTGCAATTTTGAACAGATACATCCAGTGCAGTCAGATGTGTGCAGCGTGCAGTCAAAGCTGCAATTTCGGTCAGATACATTCAGATATCTGACCGAAATTGCAGCTTCGACTGTGTGCATCTGACGGCAATCACGGTCATGTGTATCAGACCAAAATTGCAGCTTCGACTGCATGCATCTGACTGCAATCACGGCCATAGGTGGTTCACAAAGTCCCTATGTGAGTATGCCCTCATCCAGGAACTGGATGCTTCTGACCGAAATTGCAGCTTCGACTGCATGCATCTGACTGCAATCACGGCCATAGGTGAGTTCAAAAAGTCCCTATGCATCGAGTATGCCCTCATCCTTCTGACCGAGATTGCAGCTTTGACTGCCTGCTTCGAGAGTTCAAGAGGAACCGGATGCGAGATTCATAATGGGTAAGTTCCGATCTACAGTTACCGATGCACAGTTACCGATCCATAGTTACCGATCTACAGTTACCGATCCATAGTTACCCATCCAAAGTTACCGATCCGATCCACAGTTACCGATCCACAGTTACCAATCCACCGTTACCGATCCACAGTTACTGATCCATAGTTACCGGTCTACAGTTACCAATCCACAGTTACCAATCTACAGTCTCAGAACAAGAAGAACAGAGTGTGTGGGTAGCGGTGCGAGTCTCCAGGCGATATATGGTCTACAGGCTGTACGGCGGATGGGTATGGGTGCTGCAGAGGGACGAAGTTGGCAGACTGTCTTGGGGCTGCAATTGCCCCTCCCTTTCCTTCGCCCTCCTCTCATTTCTTTATCATCCTGTTTCTGTTTGTCTGAGGGGGTTAAGCAACTGGACTGCAGCCCTGCAGAGTAGGTGGGGCATGTGTACGTGTGTTTAGAAAAGTAAATTAAAGCATGCAAGCGGGCACAAAAGACGGTTCAAGGAAAAGGAAAAACAGAGAAACGAGAAAAAAAGAGAAAAAAAAAGAGACAAACTACCGGCTATCTGAAGCTGGGTGTAACCCCTTCACAGATGCACCCTACACCCTAAAACAAAACAAAAAAGAAAAAGACCACGTGCGAGCCTTTTTTTTTTTTTTTTTTTTTTTTCCCCCTGGCAATTCGTAACTCTCCTCATACTGTCAGATGGGGGGACTAGCTGTGATTGTGTCCTCGGTCCACTACACAACATTTTAAATGCATCTGGACTGCTCTTTGATTCAGATGCATTTGGACTGATCCAACATGTTAATGTTTCGGGACCGCCACCTGATCCTGAAGCACTTAGAATGTCGTCCGGTGGAGCAAGGCCCATTAACTCCTCTCGCACTCCTCGCATTCTCACTGTCTCTGCTGGCAATTCCAGGTGTTTTACGGAGCTTTTACCAGATACACAGTATTACACACCCACACAGGCTCACACCCTATTCCAACCCGTCTCCCAAGCGACCCGGCCAACTGTCACCACAAGACGGCTAATCCTCCTTCCAGTGGGGCCAACCCTCCTTCTAGTGGGGCCAATCCTCCTAGTGGGGCCAATCCTCCTAGTGGGGCCAATCCTCCTTCTAGTGGGACCTTGCCCCAGAGAATAGTGAACTCATAGCCTGCTTTTCTAATCACATAATAATAGTATTTATCACAATGTTCATCTTTTTTTTTTCTTCTTTTTTTTTTCACAGGTTGGGGCAACTGAACCACCAACTTTTTTTTGCTCTCCTCTAGGACTTAGATCTTACAGAAACGCCCGAAATGATATGACAAATGTCTTTGGCACCGCACATTCTACGCAAGCAAGCAAGAAGTACTTTTGAATATGTGGCGGGGTCGGTCCGACCCTGCTTTTGGTAATAATGGTAGCGGGACGGGAAGGGCGCACACAAGAGGCCAGCTTTCACAAAAAGCGCTCTGGGTCCATTTACAGATTCTAAAATAAAATCTTTAAATCCAAAACACTTTGAAGATGAATTCAAATGTCAAAACAAAACAAAACAAAACAAAACAAAACAAAACAAAACAAAACAAAACAAAACGAAACAAAAAAAGGCAACAGAAGAAAGAAAATGTACAAAAAAAAAAAAAAAAAAAAAAAMCCWGAAAACTTGATATCCCAAAAATAATAAAGATCCTTTTTAATGTACAGAAAAAGGAGGGAAGTTCAGGGAACGTACTCAAGATTTTTATGTCCTCCCATATCAGCTTCCTATCTGATGAACTAAGCGCATCTGGAGCGACCTTTCCAACCATCAACTTCTCCGTCAACGACTGCAGATCAACGCGCTCCTTGAGACTATCCTTCAGATGCAAGAGCAAAGATGGGAGGGTGGTGGAATCAGCGATCCGCTGGATACTTTCGAAATGATCCTGCAACCTGCACATCCCCAGAAAAAAAAAAAACACAAAAAAAAAAGAAAAAACATTTTTTCAAAAATTGACCATCCTCTCCATTGTCTCCAAACAAGGAGAGAGATAAACCCATGGTAAAAACCCATGGACACCTCCAAATTATCAAGGTCCTAAACTGGCACCCAATCGGCAAATTACCTCAGTCAACCCAATCGGCAGGTACACAGAATACGCCACAGCAGAATACACGTCAAGGATGCTGTCAGAAGTAAGGACGCAATGGAGGATTAGGAAAAGCGGATTAGAGAAAGAGGGTTGGAAAAAGCGGATTAGAAAAATAGGGTTGGAAAAAGTGGATTAGAAAAAGAGGGTTGGAAAGAGGATTAGAAAACAAAGTAGAAAAAAAAAAAAAAAAAGAGTTCAGGGGGAAAAGAAAAATAGAATTAAGGACATCTCCAACAACGAACGAAGACTTGAAATTGCCAAAAATGCGACAGATAACTGCCAACAGACATGAAAACCACGGCAATCCCAAGAGTGCGCGCGAGATACGCCCTACACACGAATTGCTTCGCGAGGTTGGACCGGTAGCAGTCTGGCGGCCTGGCCTCCTTGCAAAACACAATTGCAGTGCACCATCATCAGATTCCCATCACTACGGTTGGAGTGTTGCACTGCCGAACGTTTTTTTTTTTTTGCCGATCGACACATTCAACCTCCACTAAGGTGCAAGATCTCCAGCCGACGTCGGCTCACATTTCTGATTCGACAAAATAGGCTCGGCTGCACTCGTGGTTAGGTTCGGGATCTCAATGATGGTCGGTTCAAATTTCTGGTCTGTTCCAATCAAGCAGGAGGGGGGGTATAATCACTGACCGGCAGGCGGAAAAGGAGGAGGGCCCTCCCGCAGTACATCCGTTAAAATTGGAGTGATACACAGAAGATTCTATTTTTATTTTTTATTTATTTTTTTAGCAGCTCACAGAAGGGACGTCGAAGGCTACCGGTATGGAGTGGTCGGAACAAGTCCTGTGCGACCTGATACACAAAAGATAAGCATGGTCCAAAAAAAAAAAAAAAAAAAAAAAAAAAAAAAAAAANCCAAAAAAAAAAAAAAAAAAAAAAAAAAAGAAAGAAAGAAAGAAAGAAAGAGGGAACGAACAGGCCTAACTGACACTCCCCAAGACGAATGCAGTGGTTAAAAATGTGGCAATCACTTGACACTATGCGCATTAACAATTGAAACAGTTAATAATAACTATTAAAAAGTAATAATAACTTAATAAAGTTAATATGCATGATGGCACGTTCACAGCATACACATGGTACGAAACTCAGAAAAGTACAAAAGTATTATGATGATTATTTGAGCAGGAAGGCGTCCCCGACGCCGCCGCGTTTTCAACAACGACCGCCACATCGTCATCCTGAGGGGTATCGAGGGGGGGTAGCCATCAACATCACCCAAATACCCCTCACCCACTTCCGTTCGAGTCATCCCCACTCGAACCTTCCGTGTTTAGATGACCGCCATGTTTGCCATGTTGTCATCCTAAGGGGGTAACCACCAATATCATCAGATTCATCACCATAATTTTCTCCCTCCGTTCCACTCACCCACTTCCGTACCAGCAACTCAGCAGCGGCGGGCCTCTACTTACCCTGGCGGCGGGCCTCGCCTATAGCCCGGGCTATTCAGCTATGTGCCTGTTCAGCCTGTGGGACCCAGAGGCCGTGTGTCTATTCAGTCCAGTCCAGTCCAGTGCCGTGGTCGGTACCAGTCCAGTCAGTCCGCTGCGGGTATACCCCAGCTGCAGTCTGTTTATCTATTCATTCTGGACTTGGAACATTTTCCAGTACGTGTGTGTCGAGTCTGCGGCGGTGCTGCGCCTGTCCCTTGCAGATCCATCTCACCATCTCCACCCTCCACCTTCATCATCATCCCTCCCTTCTCCACTGCGCGTGGACCACCACCCTGGCTGTCCTGTTACAAACGCTAACCCTCCAGAAGGCTCGAGGTCGCAGTGACCCCGAGTCCTGAAAGAGATCAAACTCGGTGTACTCTAGCGATTTATAGTCCCACAGCGCCATCTATTTATAGTCCCTGAACGAGATCCCGATAGCCAGAGATAGCCAGAGACTGCTGCTGTGGTGCGCACCCTGCTGCTTGCTGCTGGAGGGAGGGGGGGGACCACTCCCCAAGACGAATATGCAGACGAGACCAGAAGTCCATGTACCGAGCTGGATCCAAACTGAGAACAACTCGCCCTCAGACTGAAAAAACAACGGAAAAAAAAATCAGCCCATGTGGCTGAATGGTACAAAAATTTTGGTGTTAATAAACAGGCAAGTTCAAATCCTGATGGAATCAAATGGATGGAATCACGTTAAGGGCTACCCCATTTTTTGACACAAAGAAAAGAAAAGAAAAGAAAAGAAAAGCGGGGACAAAAAAAAGAAACAAAACAAGTGCCAGTCATCCTATGTGTCCAAGCCAACTACTTGTTGATCAAGTTTTTTTTTCCTTTTTTTTTCCGAAAATGTTGATCAAGTTTTCAACACTGCAACAACCGTTTGTGGCTTTTTTTTTTTTTTTTAATGAGGCCCGATGGACCACGGATCAGATAATAAACTGATCAGAACAGATACAATGCACTTGATCGTAGCCAAAAAAAAAAGGACATGTAGGAGCATTAGCAGGAGAGGGAACCAAAAAGAAAAAAAAAAAAAAAGAAGGTGAGGAGCAGATCAAAAATGTGGGGCCCGTGGGCCCTGGTCGCCAGGGGAGGTTTGCAAACTTTGCATTGTCTTTTCTGTTCTTTTTCTTTTTTCGTTTTGGTTTGAAAGGGGATAGCCAGGACAACGTTGCTAGCTGTGCTGTACTGTGCTGTGCTCCCTCCAATTTGTTGGGAGCCACCTACAATCCCCTACATGGAGCCAGCTTGTCTAGATCTCTTCCCATCTGCAAGAGAAAAAGAACATTAAATCTGAAGACGCACCTTAGAAAGTAGAAGTCAGCACACTTGTAACGTCTCTCTCTCTCTCTCTCTCTCTCTCTCTCTCTCTCTCTCTCTCTCTCTCTCTCTCTCTCTCTCTCTCACACACACACACACACACACACACACACACACACACACACACACACAGCCCAGAAGTCGACTAGGAAGAGACATCGGAAGTGTGCTCTCGATTTAAGGCGACTGCGTTTCAGGCTCTAGAGTTGGTGTTGGCAGATTCAATGTCCTTTTCCTTCGGAGGCGGGGGAAGAGCGGGGGTGGGGGAGCTCAACAATGATGGGGTGGTTGGGCGGTTGATGACTAATGGATTAGTCGGCTCGATGAACCGACTGATAGACTCGTAGGCAGCATGATCATTTGACTGATTAATTCATTGATTGATTTTTAGCTTTATCCATCTATTCATCAATGGAGTGATGGAGTGATAGATGGGGAAGAGTGATGGAGTGATAGATGGGGTGAAGTGATGGAGTGATAGATGTTGGTTGGAGTGATGGCGAAGTGGGATGATGAGGAGTAATGGAGCGTGCACAAGTGGTTAACAGGTACCCCCACTTTTCAGGCCCGGGATTACTCCCCCAGCCCTGAAAAGTGCATTTGGGGATATTTTCTCTTAGTTTTTACTTATTGTTGTGTTTCACCCCGTTTTATTTTTTACCCTTAACTCCTCCCCTGAAAATTTACGGCCCCTGTTAACCGCTTCCTAGATTGTGGCAAAGTCGTGGAGGGATTGACTGCCGGCATAATGGAGTGATGGAGTGGCTGCGTGTTAAAGGAGTAATGGAGATGGAGTGATGGAGTGATGGAGTGATGGAGTGATGGAGTGACGTGGTTATAGTTTTGATGGAGTGACCGTCTAGGTAGATAGGATTGGATTGGATTGCATAGGCGATACCATTGATCAATTGATTTGATTGATCGGCATTGATTGATTTGTCGACTGATTGATTGCTTGATTGATCCATCGACTTGGTGAGACATGCATTTCGTTGGTTTCAAAATAAATTGATTGATTGATTGAGTTGATTTGAGTTGAGTTGAGTTGAGTTGAGTTGAGTTGAGTTGAGTTGTATGAATCGATTTGAGTTGATTTGATTTGCTTTGATATTACTTGATTGATGGCTCGATCGGATGGCTGACTGGTTGATTGGCTGAGCGATTGATACCCTTGATGAACTCGATTGTGCAGGCCTCGCGTCTACTACTCCCACCCGTGCTCTCTTTCCCCTTTCTTCGCTTTGAGCAGTTACTACTTCCCCGATTGACTCCCTTAACATGACATCCCATCCCATAGACTTAATGCTTCATCCAGTTAGCTAACGTGCAAAACAGGAAAATAGTAGAGAAGGTAGGCATCGTACTGACGAAACCTCAAACACAGTAATACTATCTCACAAAAAATCAGCTTTTATGTCGATCATGCTCAATTTCATGCATAAAATTGAGGATTTAATGTCTTCATCCAGTTTAGCTAACGTAAAAATTAGCTAGGGAAACTAGTAGCGAAGATGGGGATTGTACTGACGAAACCTACAATAATATTTCACAAAAAATCATTTTTTTATGTCGATCGCGCTCTGTAATGAACCCAGATCGTGAAACAGTTGCCAACAATGCAAGTCCAGATAAATGTCCATCGGCTGATGATTACTCATAGTCCAAATCGTAACCAGACAGAATGAGGTGAGGTAATCATACACAGACGAAGAGAGGGGAGGGAGAAGAGACAAAGGAGAGGAGTATAATGCCCACTCCTGCTGAAGTGACCACCAGGTACGTATCCTCGAACTCTCCACAGTCCTGATCTCCTCCTAAAGTGACGACGAAACAGAACAGCAATGCCGATCCTGTAGTCCCCACAATAGAACACGTGGACAGCAAAGCCACGTCAGCCAAATGAAACACGTGGCAGCAGCCACATCAGCGAAGGCGCATGGCAGCTGCCACGTCAGCATGCCAAGAAGACAGGAGCAAGCCGGCCACCATGCCAGAATAGCAGCACCTCGCCAAGTTACAATGCCAGCAGCGTCGAGCCAGCGTCGCAGCGTCAAGCCAGCATCAAAGTCAATGCGTGAAGTCAGCATCAAGGCAAGACAGAATGAATGTCAAAGCCAGGAAGTCAACTCTTATGTAGTGTTGACGCGGGGTCTGGACCCCGGATGCTGTATCCCTCGGCCGTCCAGATCTCAATGCGAATGAGGGCTCAGATCGGCCTGAAACCGAATTCCCTCCGGCCTGGATGCTGTCTGGGTACCTGCGCACAACAAGTGAGTGTATCCAACCCAGGGCCTGGGTGCGGTACCTTTGACTCTACAGTTGACTTTGACTCTTGAATTTCCTGTGTGCAGCGTTCGGTCACACAGCCACACTCGACAGACTCAGGCCCAGCCACACTCGACAGACTCAGGCCTGGGCGTGTCTTGGTCACACAGCCCAGCGCAGACCTGAGATCTCAGGTCTGCGTGGCCTGGGGCTGAGTTCTGGGCCCCAGGCTACTTCTGAACAGGGTTATTACAGCTCAATTTCATGCATCCCACGACTGCGAAAATCTCATCCTCAGGGCTGTTGCAGCTCAGCTCAGCCATTGGCTGATGGAGGGATTGATCATGGCACTCGGTCGTGGAAATCCTCGAGTAACTATCTGCAGATAGAGTAGGGTAGGGGGTTAAGGGGGGTTTGGGGGGGGGGATTGKGGGGGGGAAGAATTAAAAGTATAATAAATAAAAAAAAACGAGAGGAAGAGAGGAGGCGGGCCATATGTATACAACAAAAGAAAACTTACTGTGCTTCAGCATTCTCTTCTGCAATTCGGCGTTGCTCTGCCATATGAGCTTCATACTTTTCCCTCTCTATCCTCAGCGCCGTGTAATATCTGTGCACCAGATAATAGGTACACACCCCTGCCGTCGATACCATGATGATTGCCTTCTTATGATTCTTCACCCATTTCCTGCGATCAAACGTATGTGATGATCCAGAAGACAAAGAGAGAGAGAGAGAGAGAGAGAGAGAGAGAAGAGAGGAGAGAGAGAGAGAGAGAGAGAGAGAACAACACAACATTATTTACGTAATTGGTTAACTCATCTTGAGTACTTGTCAGAGTTCTAGGCGGAGTCCATGGTAGCGCGCTAGTGCACTTGTGTGCTAGTCGCCACCATCCCCTGCCTTTCCCCCCCCCTCCCCCCCCCCACCACAGTCACTAACAGGGGTCCCATGCAATCATGCACTGCGCAAGCTTGATAAGGAGGCGAGCCTACACTCTTCCCCCGAACAGAACCCACCCTCATCATGACTGCATGGGACCGAGAACATACCCTTATATACATCCATGATGAGTGTACGTTTTTTTTGGGTGGAAGACCGTAGTTCTTGCTAGATAGAGGAGTAGAGCCACCTACATGTATTTCCGATAATATATAATAATACAATAATATATTGTCACAATGTCATATATATATATTGTCACAAGAACATCAGAGCGCAAATGCGAAAAAAAGAAAAAAAGGAAAAAAAGAAAGAAAAACAGGAAAAAATGAATTCAGGTTTTTATCTTCTTCCTTATTATAACTCCCCCTGTTCAGAACCTCTAGCGTACAAGGCCGCCCACGTGGATATATATATCTAGGCTACCAGCCGGGCCGCCCGGGTTCCGGGTGGCCAGCCCGTACAAGGACCAGGGAAGGGCCCAGCAAAAAAAAAAAAAAAAAAAAAATCTGAAAAAAAAGTATGTTATGCAGAAAAATAAACTAAACAACTTTTGCCTCAGGGTTACATCGAAATTCTTCACCAAATTTAGAATAAAAAATCATATTCGATTTTTTTTATTTTTTTTTTTGGGCCGGCCGGGCAAGTGACCCTGGGCCATTCTGGTAGCCTAGATATATATATATCGTCACATGAATACCAGAGCGCAAAGGCGAAAAAAAAACAGAAGAAAACAAGAAAACAAATAATTCGTTTTTTTATCTTCTTTCTTCCAACTCCCCCTGTTCACAACCTCTTGCGTACAAGGCCGCCCACGTGGATGTAGGTTGAGCGGCGGCTGCCCCCACCCCCGTGTGTCATATCGACCCACTTGCACACAGCCAAAGGCCAAAGCGGCAAAGAAAAGAGGAAGGGAACAGCCAAATACAACAAAACAGGGGGCAACAAGCAATAGCACCAAAAACGGATCCTAGATGATATATACATATATGATATCATGTGATCCTGGTTGGTTTTGTCCCGTCCCGTCGTTTGGCCTGTGGACAGGGCCGGTGCTTGCATGTGGGACTTGTCATTGGGATTTGTTTTGTTGCCCCCTGTTCTGTATTATTTGGCTGTTCCCTTCCTCTTAACTTTGCCTCTTTGCCTTCTCGCTGTGTGCAAGTGGGTCGATATGACACACGGGGGTGGGGGCAGCCGCCGCTCAACCTACATCCACGTGGGTGGCCGTGTACGCAAGAGGTTCTGAACAGGGGGAGTTATAAGGAAGAAGATTAAATCATGAATTCATTTTTTCCTGTTTTCCTTCTTTCTTTCTCCCTTTTCCCTTTTTTTCGAGTTTGCGCTCTGATATGCTTGTGACGATATATATTTATATATAAATGAGGGGAAAAAAACACAGCCTAAGAAGAGAAAATATGTAAGGCATGCGAGAGGTCATGGATCGTCATTCAACATCTGTTAAAAATTGGAACGATACAGAGACTGAAGACTTGCATGGCCCCTGCGTAAGGATGACATGAACAAATCGAGAAAT
>BFEA01000465.1:239996-263431 GCA_003427395.1 Chara braunii | reverse complement strand
AAAAAAAAAAAAAAAAAAAAAACCAACTATGAACGCAATGACTGGACTTGAATGAGCCCTACATCGGCGACCGACCACGGATGGCGGCAGCGATCTCCATAGGCATGTGGCACATCATCCTCTGCGTCTCATCGGACGCCGCGTAGTGCGCTTTTTGGACTGCAACTTCCTTCTCAAGTATGTCGTATTGCCTCGTGAATATGCTGCATTGCCGCTTGCTAGACGATTCGACCGTCGACGACATCAGTTCGCCATGGAGGTCCATGACATCAGCGATCCACTCCAACGCCTGTTGACGCGCATTCTTCCGCTTCCCGCCTCCAGCCCCACTGCCTGCGTTGTTGTCAGAGTCCCTCGCAGAAGAACGTTCTTCAGGGAAGCCTTCACCACCGGCCTCACTACCAACAGACTCCCCACCACCCGCTCCTTGCCTGGGCACCTGCACCCCGTCCGGACTTCCGGTGTCGGCGACGTTGGGAGGAAAAATGGTGTGGTTGCCCACCATGCCTGCGTGGATCTCATTGTACAGCACCCTCTCCATCCGGAACTTGAAGTTGTGCTCCTTCCTTTCTTCATTCGATAGCCTGAAGAAATCTGGTTGGCCGCTCGCATTCTGAAACCTCTGTATCTTCTTGTAGTTTTGGAAGAGATTGTCCCACTTCTTCATGCAGTCGTCCGCGTCTCTAGGCCTCCCCGCGTTCGCCATGCGCTTCGCAATGTCGTCCCACTTCCACTCCTTGGTCCGCATCCGACCGTAATTGTGACCGAACCCGACAAGGTGCATGTCTTGCTTCCGCTTGCATCTCACCAAGAGCATTTGGTCTTCCGGAGACCAGTACGTCGCAGACTTCCCGCCGTCGTCGTCGCCGCCACCTCTGCCGCCACGGCCAATAGATCGACCACGAACAGCACCTCTGCTGCGTCCTCTCCCCCTCCCACCCGTCTTTCCCAGAGGCCGAATATGAATGTCGTCGTTGTCGTCCCCTGCTTCCACGTCCTCCATCAATCGTTCGTCGGCGTTGTCACCGCCACCACCATCGTCGTCGCCACCATCGCTGTGTGCCTGCATGTTTGACACTCCTCGTGTGATGTTCTCCACAGTGTGTGCTGGACGCACCGGCGGTCTGCAGGCGCCCTCGTCCCTGAACTCGGTTCTGGTCAGCGTTGTGCAGTTCGACATCGAAGGACGTGCACCGCCGATGCGCAGGGACCCCCCCGCGACTCCACTGTGTGTGGGGCAGGTACTTCTCAATCGATCGGTGGACGGTGCAGTCGATCCATGCTGCCGGGCTACTACCGAAGGGCCGACACCGCTTGTGATGGACGCACCACCACGAAGTGTGAACTGCTCTGTATGCTGACTTCCAGCATGTTGAACGCCACGTGGCGAAGGATTGACATCGATGATGAACGTACGGCTCGCCTCCCTAACGTCGCCGGAACACAACCCGAACCGGAGACCAACTCCGCCGTCGTCGTCATCTCCCAAGCCTTGATGCAGCAGTGAGGTAAACTCGTCGCCTTCGTTGCTAGCCAACCCGCCTGCTCGCACCGTCTGCGACAACAGCTGCGTCGACCCGCTGGCAAGAGGCAACGTTGAAAGTTCTTTCGTCTCTGGCTCCTCGTCCAACGGGGGCAGTGGCGTCTCCCACGACTCCAGATGCCTGTACAAAGATTGGACATTCCCCTGCCGCCCATTTCGTCGACGCCCGCCTCTTGCGATGTTGTTTCCACGACAGCCACGACAAACATACGTGGAGGAAGACGACAATCAGGAACACAATGACAGCAAGTACCAGTAGAGGCAATCTCCTCTGCACGACAGCCATGAAATTCACCTCGGGAGCCACCCTCGCACATGACTACTGCAGACGACTGTTCGGACATGCCAGGGGATAGGGCTGCTCGACCTTCATATGCCGACAACCAGCAACGAAGACGACAAAGACGCCTGCCTGCGATTTAGAAAAACCGACCGTTGCCGCCCGTGCACCACCCGAAGCGCCTCCGTATGTCGTCCCACACACGTCATTGTCCTCCTCCGCTACCCGCAACCGAGCCAACGGTCCACTACGGATGTCAGCCCACCCACGGTCGCCCCCCCCCCCCCCCCCCCCCCCCCCCCCCCCCCCCCCCCCCCCCCCCCCCCGTGCTCCACCGCGTTGGCCAACGGCTACCGTTGCCGGCCGTTGCCGGCCTCGACCTGCATAAAACCTCCAATGTCTGACCACCCACCATACGGACCGCTCCTGGACCAGCAACCCCGTGTCGATGGTGCCATGCGCGCGATGCAACGACTCCGTGAAACGCGGGATCCTAAATTTTTCAGTAGGTCGGGAGCTACTGGAAAATTTAGGATGATTTTGCCTGGGGAATCCTAAATCCTTTAGGACTCGTCCTAACGCCGTTTTCACATTTTCGATCTCAAAATTGGATTTAGGATTGCGTGCAACCAAGATGCAATTCTAAAAACAGGCACTTTTAGGAGTGTCTAACGAGACCCTAAGGCGCGGGGAAATCAACCCACAAACCCTGATGCGGCAGAGCACGCGCAAGCAAGAAGTACTGTGCAGCTGCAGGCAAAAATTGCAATGCACCCAAATTCATAGCCTAACTTAAGTTCTAAGGGTCTCATTAGACACTCCTAAAAGTGCCTGTTTTTAGGATTGCGTCTTGCTTGCACGCAATCCTAAATCCAATTTTGAGATCGAAAATGTGAAAACGGCGTTAGGACGAGTCCTGAAGGATTTAGGATTCCCCAGGCAAAATCGTCCTTAATTTTTCAGTAGCCCCCGACCTACTGACAAATTTAGGATTCCCGCATTTCACGGACTCGTTGCGTCGCGCGCATGGCACCGTCGACACGGAATTGCTGGTGCAGAAACGGTCCGTCGGGTCAGTGATCGGACATCGGAGAGGTTTTCTGCGGGTCGACGTGGGCAACGACCACGAACGGTAGCCGTTGAGAGGGATTGGACAGACATTGGCAGGAATGGATGAACATTGGCGACGCGGCTGTGTATACGCATATAAAAACAGGCCGCGGGAGACCTTTTAGGACGAATCCTAAAAGATGATTTTTAGGATTGCACGTAACGACGCCGCACAAAATCCTAAAAATCCTTTAGGACTCGTCCTAAAAATTTTAGGATTCTTTTAGGAATGTCTAACGAGATCCTAATTGCAAAAAGAAATTTCGAGAACTCGTATGGGCCCGACATAAGTTGAAAATTCAAAAAGATCCAAAAAGATTCCTCCGATAATCGCGCCAAAAATCCCCATTCCTCACCGCAGAACAAGAAAGAAGCTATGGCAACAATTATTTTCCGCGCTCGCTAAGGTGCGATCAACTACCAACCGTCGTGGGCCATCCTTTTTCCCAGGAGACAAGGGCATTCGCGTAATTGGGTGGGCCCCTCCTCAACCAACCCCCAAGCATTGCCACGCAGAAAAGCGTGCGCTTACAAACAAGCTTCTACTTGCTCTGTGAACTCCCGTCAATCCCTTGAAGAGAAAAACACTGTCGAAGTTCTCTATCCCCTGTGGGAAGCCAAGTCTAGTGGATGGTGCGATGGATGCAGGGAAAGTGATGGTCTTGATGGGGAAGTGATGCCAGATGGTCAGGATAATGAGTGCAGAGAATGAGGGGGATCGTGGCGTGGAAGTCTTCATAATCCTGACAGGCGGGGATTGTGCCCGTTGTCGGCCCGAATACCCTTACAAGGGTATTGGGGCACATTTTTGCATTTCACAGAAGGTGCGTTTTTGATAGTAGTCGAGAGGGTGTCTCGTTTCTGTGTGGCCATAACCCACTCTTGGAAGTTGGAAATGGCACGCACTTTTGATCTAATTAAGAGAGTGTGTGGGCATGCACTTTGAGGGCACGCACGAGTATTTGACGGATATCTGATTATGAGAACGGCGCTTGCGCCTAGTAACGTGAACTAGAAGGAGGTTGTGAGACAACTGCAGTAGCGCACGAAGAAAGGATTCACGTTTGAGACCGGCATTTGGGCAATTTGGGATAAAATCTAGTCTTTAGACCCGTTTGACTTACTGGTTACGGCACTAGGATCAGTAAAAAGCAAAAGAACGAGACTTCCTAGGCTGACAACGATATTGGTCAAGGATAGAAGCCACAGACGACACTATGAAAGTCAGGACTTTTCGAGCACATAGGTGGTAAAAGTGCAACTTTTTTGGGGAGGTAACCTGGCTAGAAAGATAGGGTGCACGACAGAGGCAGGTAAAATTGGCCATATGGCCGAGGGCCGAGACATGGGAACCTTCGAGATGACCGGTGTGCCTAAATACGGCCTTTAGTACAACCCGACAGGCTTAGGCCTGAAAACAGAGGCTCCCCCTGCGGGACCGATGCGCTCGACAGGTGGCGCCGTTGCCGGAGATCTCGGCTACCTACCGGGGTCCTTAGTGAACACCCTGGTTAAGTGCAGGCTGATCATCCATGCAAAACGACAAAACCCTATGTTTTGGATTGTCTTATATGAGAGAAACGTATATGGTATGTAAGTCATGATACTGATGGTGATGTAGGTAGTAACAATATGTGATTATGAGAACGACCAAGATTGTATCTATGGCCCTGAGTAATTAGTAATAATTAGCAGAAGAATGGTTAATTATGTTTAAAGATGAGACGTCTAGATACTACTTAGATAAAGTGCTTCGAAAGTTGACGAGCTATTGATAAGATATCTTTCTTATTCCGAACAGGATATAGAGATGTCGGACGTGGATGAAATCGAGCAGGGCCCGGCTGCTACGCCGGAGAATTTCGTCAAGGCAATCGAGAAAAGAGAGTTAGCACGGCTACAAGTGCCGAAGGTTGACATATTCTTGTTTAAAGGGGAAAGGGCGTCTAAATGGTTAGAAATATTCGAGCAAATTACGAGCGAGGCATCTGAGGCAGACAAGTTCAAATTGCTGCCTAGATATGTCTGGTGGGAGATTCGGCCTGAGATAATGAAGGTGGCTGCTGGAGCGGCAAGAGTTTGAGCGATCTTCAACAGAAAAATTTCTCAAAATTAAATAATCATTATATAGTAAAATTACATTCTAAATTTTAAATTTTCATTCCATCTTAAAAAATGTCATTCCAATTTTAAAATTTTTCATCTTACTAGAAAACTTTCAATCCAAGAATGAACTATCTCTTCTTTTTTGAACTACATGCTGGAGATGGAATGAAAGTTTGGATGAGCTCATGAAATATTTTAATTGGGCTGTCATTCTATGTAAGGATTTTCAGTCATAAATAGGTTAATCCAATCTAAATTAAAAGTTATTTGTTATAATAAAATGAAAGTTTAATTAAAATATTTCATAAACTCATCCAAACTTTCATTCTATCTTGAACAAATAGATGTAGTTGGAAGGGAAAACTCATATTTAGACGGGAACTTATGAAATAAAACTGAAAATTTTAGAATTGGATGAACATTGGAATGATAATTTATAAATATGAAGGATTTTGTTTTTAATGGAATGTTTTTTCAACTTTCATTTCTCGTGGGAATTTTTATGTTGTTCAAAGAGAAAATGCAAAGGCGCTTCAAGCTGGGGGATGGTCTACTAACGAAGGCAGATCTAAAAATGTTACAGCGAAATGACTTTACCACTTTGGACGCATTCGCGACGACTTTTGAGAAAATGACAAGGAAGGTCCCTGGGATGGCGGAAGAGGAGCAATGGGCAACCTTCCTAGGGCACTTCACAAATTGGGAAAACTCTGCGCTGACCAAGAAGATTGCGCCAAAGAAAAAGTTGACATGGGCTACTATAAAAGAAAGTGTGATAGATGGGGAATTGGACCAAGTAGACCTCTTCCAAATGCGGTAGGCAAGAAAAAAAAGAAAGGCTTTGGATGTTACGACAAGTAACGGTCAGGACCTTAAGAAAGTTGTGGAGGAGGTAGTGACCCAACTTGAAGCTACGAAAGAAGCGAATGCTGCCAAAAGGGTAATGACAGTAACGCAGGCCCAGGGACGGGCAAAAAAAGCAGTAGTACAAGAAGAAGAAGAAGAAGAAGAGGAAGAACCTGAGCCTCAGAAGTTAACAAAGGCACAGAGGAAGGCCATAAATCTGGCCCACGGAGGACAACGGTCAGGAAGAGGCCAAGGTTCGCAAGTAACAGCAATGCCACCGCCTGAGTCACATGGTCAGGCTGGGCCATCACCCTATGGGCCGTGGTCGAGCTATGGACCCCCAAGTCCTTGGCCTGGGTATGGTCCATATGTACCATGGCCAGTAAGCGGACAACATGGATTATATGCCGGGGCTCCGTTGAACATGGCTTCCTGTAGGTGTCCAGGACCCCAATTCCAACAAATGAGTCTTCCAAATCAACAGTCAAGCCAGCCACAACAGTCGGCGCCGCAAGGGTCGCAAGGGAATCAAGACGGCGGACGTGGACAAAACCAAGGATGGGGTGAGGACGAGGAAATGGTGACCGTGGAGGAAATGGAAGAGGAAATGAAGGTGGTAATTCCAGCGGAGGAGGAAATAGGGACTGAAATGCGTAAGGAAGTAAGGGTAGTCAAGAAGGCGGATGAGGTTTTGGTAGAGGACGAATAGATTGAAGGAATGCCATTTGCTGGCATTGTGGGCAAAAGGGCCACACTATCAAATTTTGCCACGTCCGAAGAAATGATGAAGATGAAGGGTTAATTAGTACCAATTATGATGGTGATATGTAGGACAAGTTTGGGTACTACATTGACCCTAAAACCCCCGGGGGGACGAGGAAGGAGACCCTGCGATGAGCCGAGGCCTGCATACCACCCGCTCCTCCGGCTATGTTTCGGATTTGGCAAGAGGAAGAGGTCCGTCCTGATGTAAGGGTAGAAGAGATAAGAGAGAATGAGGTAGAGCAGGAAAGGAAAGCCGGTACCGTCAGGGAAAAACCAATTGTGGTGGAATCCGACGATGAGATAGAGGAAGGTTACTGGAATGAGGCACGGAGAACAATGGAAAGAATAGAGGACCTAGTGGCGAAAATAGGAAGATATCAAGATAAATAGACCAGTATGTGTGAGGAGGTCAAGGAGTGGAAAGGTAAAAAGCCGTTGGTGTATCTTTACGATATGGGTCCAAGATCGCAAGGAGGGTCCCCCTGCAGGACCGATGCGCTCGACACCTTGATCATACAATAGATTTCTATATTATTATAGTCACACCACACCACGCTAAAGAGAAGGACATGGAGGGGAAAAGAGGTTACGAGTGAACGGGTGGTGGCATGCGGGAAGATGGTGGTGATGAGGTGGGTGGAGTAGAGTTGATGGAATAGGGAGGGCGGGAAGGGGTGCCAGTTGAGAGAAAACAGGGGGCGGTCCGCGAGCTGATGGAGGGTGAGGTAGTCAAGAGGACGACGGGATAAGGACCAGGGACGAAGCCCGAGCGCCCACATCTCCACGTATGAGAACGGCAGGCCGTGGCGGAGGGGATTGAGGCGGCAAAGGGCTTCGTCTTCTGCGTTTACTGCTGGATCGCTCCGTTATGGTGACGTCATCTCCCTCCTTCTTCTTCTCCTTCTTCTTCTTCTCTTTCTCCTCCCCTCCGAATAATCGGATCCCAAAGGCTGAGATCGGTTATGTCGATGATCAGGTAATGCCCTGAGAAGGGGTAGTAGCGATTGTCTTCGACGATCTCCGAGCGAGGTGACCACAATAGATGAGGCGCTAGAGTGCGTGTGAGGGCGACATGCGTAGGATGTTCGTCGCAGTGAAATAGGATGTCGAGAGGTAGATCGTCGAGGAGTTGTGGCAGGAACATCAACACTTCTCCCGTAATTGGCTCTATGTGACCTTCCCTCACCTTCCCGAATAGTACCTCCAACAACTCTCCTTCCGTATCCGTCCTCTATGCCTGGATAACCAGCACCTCCACTTCGTCGTTGAGGACTTTGTCTTCTTCGTCCTTGTCTGCCGGTTTGGCCCAATGGAACACCACCATGAGGAGACAAAAGCTAAGCGTCACATACGCGTTCCACCATTCCCTCCACTTGGCGGCTTTCGAGGATCAGTACGCCCAGCTGCTCGACCCGGAAAGTCAGAGGAGCATCGGTGGGCGATTGCCAGAAAAGGGGGAAGTCGGAGGGGAGCCGGAAAGTTGAAAGACGATGTTGGTTCATTGAGGCAGCGCGAAAAGAAGGAGCTCCGGGATGAAGACTTCTGGCGCGGCAGGGGAGGGTCGGAGCTGGCTGACGTCGACGTCGTTGGTGGGGGCAATCCGATCCCCAGGTTGAGCTAGAAGCAGGATCCACGTGGCCGTAAGATCTCGTGCCCAGATCCACAGTTGTCGGAGGACTCTCGTGTGGGCTCCTTCTTGCAGCGTCGTGAGATTGCCGCTGAAGGAGACTATCACTAACATATGGTTGATACTTGTTGTGGACAATAGCAGAAAGGTCGATGCCTTGGCCAACACTCGCGCTCTATCACTAACACGTACGAATCGGAATTCCACTGTCGCATGTATAGCTGCTATGCCGAAGAACGTTGCGAATCGGAGAATATCAGGACTCAATCATGGGTGCTGCACTTTTCGAATGGACGAGATATGCCCCCCGGGTCTCATCAGACGCTCACTGATCACCTACTCCGTGGAAAAGATCATGGCGAAAGGGAGGGGGGAGGAGGCGAAGACTGAGGAGAGGGAGAAGCACATTGCTCGAGATCGTCACTTTTCCACTCATAAGTGGGAAGCGAGGTAGAAGATGAAGGAAACGAAGAGGTAGGTAAAGGACGAAGATAGGACACATGGCGGATGATCGGCCTAGGCGATCGTCTTCCTGACACCTCCGGCGCTAGCCGCACCGTGTTCACCCCGTTAGGACCGAGCTCGACTACACAGAATCGCCCGAAGAATCATGGGGCTAACTTACCGTGACAAGCACATTTCCTCACTTGCATTACATTCCCTAATTTATATAGGGGACAGGGCCCAGCATTCCCATTCCGGGCCTCATAGCTTCAAAACTTTCATCTGTGGGTCATTTCAGTCATTCGCTATTTCTTCCAGGCCAACCGAAGAAAGGTCTTTTCCATCTACTCCAGATGGTGCTTGGCCTTTTCCTTGATCGTTGCCCTCGTAGATCGTTGTCCCAACGTCCGTTTCGTTGTTCAGGCTAGGCTGTTGGTTCGTAATTGGAATGGGGACAGACCGGTAGACTCGTGGGGTGTCCCCCGATCAACGACTAGGATATGATCCACTATGTCAGACCATGACTTCGTGTCTCTAACTATGATGTTCCGCCGAAGAGCGGTTTTTATTACTCGGTTGGCATTTTCCACGAGCTCGCTTGATTGGGATATATATGGGGCGGTATTCCGAATGGAGACACCATGCGTGACCAGACTCCTCAGGACTTCCCCTCGGAATTCTCCCCCATTGTCCGTTAGGATTTCCTCGATGTCCTGATGCATTCCGAGGAAATGGTTGACATACCGCACAATTTCTGCTGTCTGGCGCATTTTATATGGATACGCCTCGAAGGGTCCTCGATCCATTTAGAAAAATGATTGACAAAAACGAGAAGGACTGAATATTTGCATTTATTCGGACCAGGGGGGACTACAATGTTCGTGGTGTCTATACTAACTCTTTGAAACGATCCTTAGACTATCGTTGGCACGATGGATCAGGGATGCTGAATCGACGCGTTATCTGTTGCACATACTGGGCAATTTTTGACGATAAATTTAACATCGTCCCTAATATTCGACCAGTACCACTCGTTCTTGTTGATGGCCGACTTTGTAATTCTGACAGCAAAATGAGCGACATTTTCCTCCTGGGCGGACTTAACCTAGTCGTACCTCATGAATGAATGAGGTACCGACATCCAAATCCCACTTCCATCTGTCTTTCGCTTTTCTAACCATCCTTCGACCCACTTGTAATCACGTTGTCGAGCGCATCGGTCCGGCACCGCATGCGGCAGCGCGGGACCCTCTCGGCCGCGTCATGCAAGAGTTGGAGAAACCTTGTCGCGAACACACAAATGGAGCTTCCTTAGGCCGCTCCGACGAAGTGCGCCAGCCATACCTCTCGCGAGCCCCTACGACAGGATAGGGCCTACGCGAGGCACAACTTACCTCCACCTTACGGGAGCTGTCACCTCCCTTCGGTGGGCGTATCCCCGCCGAGCTACCAGTCCGCAGTACGAAAGCTACTCGGTTGCAATCGCAGAGGTGGACCAGCCGAGGGCGTTTCTCGTTCGTTGTAGCATAGGGGGTACGCGCAGTAATACGCCTATCGGACCCGCACGTGAACCGACATCTTGGGGGGCTGAAGTCCCAAGCGTGGCCCGACGTCGGTCGACTAGAACGCATTCCACACACCACGCGTACACCACTTTACAACCCCCCCAAAACACACACACACACACACGGACATATAACACGACACAACACAAACAACGCGACAACGCTCCTAGCCCCTCGGTAACCAACCCATAACTTTTCGATGCGGAAATAGGATAGGCGTCGCGCGCGAGACTTAGTATAAAACAGCACGGACGCAGGGCTAACTCATATCGACGAGCAATGCAAACGTACGCAAGCAGTCGCAATGATGGCGTACTATGTAGTGTCCATAATCATGCGGTCCTCGTTAATCTCGAGGGTCGCATTCGACACTCAAGTGTCGGCTGACACGAGCCTTGAGGGTTAATCTCTCGACGCTGGACAACCGCCGAGCGAGGTTGAAGACCACACACCTTCTTCTGCACTCTGTGCACAGTGGGGCAAATAGGCTCTGCACGGGGGCAGATTCCTTCCCTGCTGAGTCTAGGGCTTGGGATGTCCTAGACAAGGACCTTGAATCCCGGCCCAGGACCAACGTCCGACTATGAAAATCTCTAAGACGCAAAGGATAAAAGGGGATCTCCCTTTTTCTCTCAAGCCATAATCTGGCTAACCCTTGCGCATGATCACAATAACGCATGCCCAAGACATATATAAATATATAGATAAGGCTCATTTATATAGGACGATCATTTCTCACAGTCACAATGAGACTCCTCTCAGCCATGTATATATGTAATCGCAGGTAGTCACATTCAGAGTCCGAACCACAACCATACGTGCAATCACATTAAAGACCCAACAAGTCCACGCACTACACGGGGTCAACTTCAACCATTCTCTATACTCATACCCCTCGCTTTAGCCATACAAACCTCACTCTCGTGCAACGCCCAAAAATAAATACTCAGTACTTTTGTTAAATGACCATTCAATAAAGTCCGGGTGAAAACACAATAAAACAATTTAAACCACAGGGCTAAAGCCTTTAGGTTGAGTGGATTGGAGTTGAATCGTAAACCGACGAATCGACAACCGACCTGTTATCAAATAATAAAAGAAGATGATCCTCGTAGGATCAAACTGAAACTAGCCCCCAAGTCCTGAATCAAATCGATCAAGATCGCCTGTAACACAAGACAGGTCAATGTCCATGGCTAAATCTATAAGTTCATGGAGAATAATACCCATATCACGATCTCACTCAAATTATCCTAGTTAATTAAGCCTGAGTCTACCGCTAAGCAGTGCCCAAAGCAAAGGTAGACTCTGGCATAATCTCCCCTATACAGAGTGGATCACCAGAATCGCCACCTGTCGAAATATAGTCCAACTCCTTTAAACTAAGAAAATTTCGACAGCGCTTCCCGTAGGAAAAGTGCCTTTTTCAGAATTAGTATCAGCCCGAATATGAAACCAGAAATAGTCTTTGACTTTCCAAAGTTCAATTTTATTTAACTCCCTGAATTAGCAAAAATTTGGGCAACACTCCCTTTAGAAAAATAGATTTTTCATATTTTACTAAGTCATATATAAACTTTAGACAAGTTGAACTTTGACAAGTCAAAATTTGACTAACTCCTTGGATTTGCAGAAATTTCGGCAGCGCTTCCCGTAGGGAAAGTAGCTTACCAAAATTTACACAAAGCTAAGTATAACAAAAGATCTCAGAAAATTCGAGAATTGATCTAAGTAAAAAGAACTTAGCTCAGAAAATGCAGGAATTGAAACTAACTCCTATCGCTCTAGCACATGACGAACCTATAAAGCAACTACCTGTCAAACTGAAACTCAGACCAAGTAGTAGCCTCACTCAATCACATGCAGGCTAAACCACAAAGATAAGTACTCTCACCATCCCAAGGTATACCCGAATCAAACAATAGTTCATAATTTTTCAATGCTTTAACCCTTTATACCTCGCTTTTATAAGGCGTAAAGTCAGGCCATCCAATCTTATGGAACATGCTTGACTCAACCATTAAGTATACGTGAACAGGTTGCACGACTACTTCTCTCTTCCTTTGGGCATATGACTAAGCCATTCATCTTAGAAACAATGCTTAGTCGCCCTGAACTGTTTAATACCCAAGTTATATATATATCTCTGAACTTAGTCTTCAAAGGGCGTAAGACTGAGTCATTCATCTTAGAAACAATGCTCAACCGACCCAGATTACCTTCAGTTTTACTCTTAGTTATACTCTCTTCAACTTATGATAAACTATAGCCAGACCATCCAATCTTATGGAACCCGTGTCTGACTAGCCTGTTCATAGATAAAATAGTATAAGGTATAATCAAATTATAACCTTTTAGATTCCAGCATGTGCGAGGCATTGGGCCAGACCATCCAATCTTATGGAACATGTCTGGTCCCCTGCCAGGTTCGTTTCTCTCTGACCCAGCTATGCGTGGCATGAGTCCAAAACCATCCAATCTTATGGAACATGCTTTGTCCTTAGCAGAGATTACTTCCTCAGAATAAACAAATAAAGAATTGAGTCATTCATCTTAGAAATGATGCTCAACCCCTTTTTCTCAGTACCAAAAAAGACAGAGTACTCTTAGTTAAACTCAGAGACTGTTCAGAAACCACCCAGAAATAAACGGCGACCAGACCATTCATCTTAGAAACGATGTCTGGTCCTCAAACTCAGGCAATCAATACCCCTCAAAATAAGTAGCCAGACCATTCATTTTAGAAGCCTGACACAACTAAATAAACACAGCAGCCAAGCCATTCGTCTTAGAAACAATGCTTGACCCTTCAGAAAACAGAACAAAACACAGCAGTCAGGCCATTCATCTTAGAAACAATGTCTGACCCTATAAGACCCGTGCAAGCACAAGCAAAATTGTCTTCCTCCCAACCTTCCCTCTGATGCAACCCCTTGTTATAATCTGCTTTCAGACAAAAAAAAATAAATTGAAACTACCATTATACGTACATTCCTTTACTTAGTCTGGTTATGTCCTGAAATAGAAGGCAAGAATCATAGGGGCAGGCAGACATACATCAATCAGACTATAATGGGAATAGGCAAGCATGGGTGTAGTGGGTTATACAGATAGAAAGGCAACACCTGATGGTTCCCTGCCTCCAAAACCTCGCCTAGGTTCTGGAAGAGCTCCCGCAATCGGTGGGATGACTCCCCACAGAGTCTTGATGTGGTCCTACGGGTTGCAATCCCGCCTGCTGCCTTCCTCTCGTAACCAAATAGACCAGACTTAGATTAAGAAAGGCAGAAAGAGATAAGGTTGAGACTCTCAGATCCAAGGGAGGTGCATTCAGGCTCGCGCGAGAGGGCCTTGACACCTTCCTTCGCCTGAGGGCCCCGCAATGGTGGCCAAGATATGCAACAGCTTGGTCAAACTAAGGTCAGACCATCGATATCAACCCCCTGACGACCTCCCGGTTGACAGCACTGCCTCCCTTGCAGCTCAACCACTCTGCCTGCATCACACCTCCGTCGCTGTCTTATGCGCAGGTACGCGCCCCCTTCCGCGGCACAGCTATGGCGGCCTCCCTCACTGCGGCGCACCTTCGCCTTGGTGCCCTGCGATTCGCGGGATGGCGGGCACCGACTCTGAAACCAGTGCAATCAGACTCAGCTTCCCACTCGCTCCTCGTGTCTGCGAACAGGTGGTACGACAACCGTAACCTTCGAAGATATGGCCGCCCGGAACGCAGTTCGCTTACAAGCCCCCACTAGACGGCTGCAGCGCACCGCACTCAGACCCCAGCCTAGCACTATACTCAACTCGCTGTTCAGGCAGGCACACTCACATATCGGGGATCACACTGGATATCCCCTATGTTGCATGCTGCACACACACGCCACACGCCTTCCTGCGGCCACAGCAGCAATGGCTGTCGCTGCTTTCATGCTATGGCCAATTTCTACTCCACATCCCCCTTGACCTTCGGGCTTTCGCAGGCCTCCGTCACCCAAATCGTTGTAACAGTGCTCTCGCCTGGCTTACGTAGGAAAGGAGGGATGGCCAGGCCCAGCCTCCCGACTTACACTCCTGCTTGGCATCGGGCTGCTCTCCCCTTTGGCTCTGGGTACCCGCAGTCCCATCTAGCACGTGCTTGGCTGAACCAAGCCTCATTGGGACCGTCTCCGCCGACCGCATGGGGGGGGTGTACCGTTGATCCATACAGATGAGCCTTGCGATCCTGCCCGGTAAGTGGGATCCCTCAGTCGGAACGACAAAAAGAAAGGGAAAAAAAAAAAAAAAAAACGAAGAAACGAGGATGTATCTTTCGTCAAAATACAGAAAAATACATCGCCCCGTTTCCTTATGACTGCCACGCAGTCCCCCGACATGTGCCACCCGCCCATTACAGCGCCTATCGCCCCCTGCCCATGGGTACTGCACCCGCCCGTTCCCTCGTTGAAGGCTTGAGCACATATGTGGCTGCTACGGGGATCCCCAGAATACCATAACAGGGTATCCCGACACAGTCATGAAAACAGTATGCGGCTGCATCCCATACCACCCTGCAAATACAACACACCCCCGCGCGACCTCACTGGACCCGGTACGTGGGTTATATACCATTAGTGTTACCGACCCCCTTTTTCCTCAAACACAATTACGAACTCAAACTCTGACCACGCCGTCTCGCGTCCCCGGGCGGGACACGATAAATAAAGCACAAAAGGGAAATAAAGTAAAATAACAATAGTATCGGGAAAACCGGGGGGCTGCTGGCGCCTCGCCAGTCCCGCGGATCGGGCCCGCTGCCGCGCCCGAAAACAAAACCGAGGGGGATAACACTGGCGGCCCTCAACCCCATCGGTCCCTTCCGCGACACTCCGCTACCGTCGCTGCGCCGTCGCCTGCTGGCCTCGATCCCCGAATCTTCATAGCAATAGCCCAATGCCATAACCTATAGGGCTAGGCCCAAGTCTGAGACCAATATCCGCAGAGTGCCATATAAGGAGGTGCGGCGCTGCGCTTGGGCCGGGGGAATTGGCCTGAGCCTCGTCTCTGCCTACAACCGTGCGCGCGGCCGCCCAGCGTCTGCGCCGACTTACCAAAACTGTACCACGACCGCCACTCGCGCCACTCCGCGTGCCAAGACCTACCGCAGTCACACTGTTGCCGTCGTCGCCGCTGTCGAGGTCGTCCTCCGTATGCCTACGTAACTCAATCAAACATACCAACCAAAGAAAAATATCCTTAAATCCTAGTCTAATCAAGAATAAAAAAAAATAAACAACAAAGATAAAAATAGAAACGAACCGACTGACACCCACGCCGACTTTATAATCAACGATAGAAACGGAATCACGCACGCCTCAAACCTACGCGCCCACACACTCTTTGTTCTAGTCAGTCGTTCAGTCAACGTAGATTACAGACGCAGGCGCGCCTAGCACGATATACTTAAACTTTAAACCAAAGTTATTTTCTGCCACTTGCAAAAACCAGGGCGGATACCCTTGTAAGGGTATTCGCGCTGACAACGTGCCCTCTCATTGTCCCGCCTCCGATCCTCCTTTGTGAATTCTCGAAGGAAATTTTCAACAACCGTAGCTATCAGGGTGACATTTGTCCATACTTCGGCACGTCGAAATTGGCGTGTCTTTTCTTATCCTTCGGACGTGGCTTCGAGGAATCGAGCCTCCGTCGGCATCTTGTCAGTACGACACAAGGGACAGAACCAAGTTTTGTCTGTGTTCCTACGTTGGAACCAGGACCCGTGGGCACTAGAGACACATCGTTCGCAATCTATCCAATCGACGTACCCCTCCCCACTAGAATGCATAGGGACCGAGTAAACTCGTGATATCGCTTCGCAGAAGTAACAAAACTTGTCAGGTAGGGAGAGAAAAAAAGAAGAGGAGATGAGGGAAAGAGGGTTTCTAAAATTACCTTCTTCCCGTGTCACCATGAGGCTATGTGTCACTTCCCGGTGGTTCTGGGGAGAATGAACACTTCCCCGTACGATGGTCCCTTGGTCAGCTCCAGCTCCTTCCACGGAGTGATTTCTTCTCCCTTGGCCACTTTGCTTGGTCGATGCAGTCGTGTCAGCCCGTCTTCATTCCCGTGTCTCTCCGTTTTCTGATGGACGATGTCGAAATCATACTCATGTAGCCGTACGGCCCATCGTCCAATCATCCCCATATAGTTGGTGAGCCTCTTGAGAGCCAATAGGGGTGGATTCCTCAAACGACTGAGTACGGCCCATCGTCCAATCATCCCCATATAGTTGGTGAGCCTCTTGAGAGCCAATCATCCATAACGAGGAGGAACTTATGCCCATACAAATAGGGATGAAAATGCTGGATTCCTCAAACGACTGCGTAGCATTCACCCTAAGGGGCCGAGTCATTCCGCCGTTCGTCCGACACTGTTCGTGAGGAGTATTCAATGGCGTGTTCTCGGTTGTCGTTCCTCTTTTGCGCCAAAATGGTGGAGATTGCCTCGGGCTGCCAATCCGTGATGAGAGTAAACTGTTTCTCGGGATCGGGGCGAATCAAAATAGGTGTGGAGGCCAAGGCCTCCTTCAATATAGCGAAGGCCTGTTCACAATCCTCATTCCAATTTCGCGGCTGGTCCTTTCGTAGGAGGTTCGTCAGAGGCCGACCGATTGCCGTAAATCCCTTGATAAACCGTCGGTAGTATCAACAGAAAAATTCCCACGAGAAATCAAAGTTGAAAAAACATTCCATAAAAAAAAAAATCCTTCGTATTTATAAATTATCATTCCAATGTTCGTTCAATTCTGAAATTTTCAATTTAATTTGATATGTTCCCGTCTAAATGTGAGTTTTCTCTTCCAACTACATCTATTTGTTCAAGATGGAATGAAAGTTTGGACGAATTTATGAAATGTTTTAATAAGACTTTCATTCTACTACAACGAATATCTTCTAATTTAGATTGGATTAACCTATTTATGACTGGAAATCCTTACTTAAAATGACATTCCAATTAAAATATTTCACGAACTCATCCAGACTTTCATTCCATCTCTAGCATGCAGTTCAAATTAGAAGAGATACCCCATTTTTGGAAGGAAAGTTTTCAAGTAAGAAGGAAAATTTTAAAATTGGAATGACATTTTTTAAGATGGAATGAAAATTAAAAATTTAGAATGTAATTTTATTCTAGAATGATTATTTAATTCTGGGAATTTTTGTGTTGATGAGGCCAGTTCCAGAAAGGCTCGAACATGTGTCAGTAACGTGGGTGTGGGTGTCGAACTGCCTCGACTTTCCTCGAATCCGGTCTCAAGGCCCCTCGTGTCACTATGTACCCTAGGAATGAGATCTCGGTGAGGAAGAATTCGCTTTTCTCCAATGCAATATTGAAACCAGCATCTTGCAATGCTCCAACTTGAAGTGTCCATTCGATGTGCTGTGTGTGTCCGTGAAGCGACTCAGAGTACACCAAAATGTCATCCATGTACACAATGACGCAAAAATTAATCATTCCACGAGTCAGCCGGGTCTTGCTAATGAAATTTTGGAAGTTGACGTTCATTGTTTTTTGGAAGGTAGCTGGTGATTGCATATTCCCATGGGGCAACGAACCCACTGCCAGAAGCCTTTGAACAGCACAAACTCTGTTTTTGGTTGGTCCTCCTGCTTGACCAGGATATGATGAAACCCATGGCAGATATCGAACTTACTAAAATAGTTGGAGCTAGTGTGTAGCAGTGGGGATCTGACGTCGGTTTCAGGGCGAAGAGGTTCCCCTCCTCTCCATTAGCCTGCTAAGTCAATCCCCTGGATCCCAGGGTAATCAATGCTGGCAGAAACCTCACACAATCTTGTTTTGATACACTCCAAACTCATTTTGTATAAGGGACGCTGAACCCGTTTTCTAGCAGGTGCTGCTCCCCACCAATACATGAAGCCTCTCACGAGGTACTAGTGGTGTCTGCTCTTATCAACACCACTAACACTAGCGGGGGTGTTTTCCCTTTAAAAAAAACATAAAAAAAATCCGGGGAAGAGGGTACACATCTTTGATCATGATATCATTCAATTTCTTGTAATCAATGCATATGTGAATCGACCGACTTTTTTTTTGAACTAGAACCACGGGGAAGGACCAGGGGCCTGTAGCTGGCTCGATCCATCCGTTAGCCTCGAATTCTCGGATTCGTTCCAACGCCGTTCTCCGTTCTGCGAGGGAATATCGATATGGTTTGCAATGGATCTGCAGATGCGTTCCTGTTTGGATTTCGTGTTGGATAACTACAGTCCGATGTTCGTGTCCTTGACGCTAATCCCCCCTTGATACTTGGACAAGATCTCGGCAATAAGGCCACGAGTTTCATCGGGCACGTACTGGGGCACGTGTAGTTCGTAAAACTGTCCATGGATGCCAACCATCACTTGTTTGGTGCAAACCTTTGTACCGTTCCGTGGTGGGAGAGACAAAATAAACGAGTTGTCCGATCGCCAGGAGAACACCGTGGCAACCATTTGAGCGTTTTCTTCTCGGATGACCATGTATTCTTCTGGCATAACGCCGTCTTCGATGTCTCGGGGGCTTACGTCTCGACAATTTTTATCCCGATTTCATAAGGCGAGAGATCGCCACGCCCAGGGGGTTCAAGAGCTTCGCTCTCGACGCCCTTCCGCGACAATTGAACCTTCTTTCTTGTCGCTATATCTTAAGAGGAGTGGGGTGGTGGCTTAGTATAGGGTTCGAGGGGGTTCCCAAGAGTCGGTCATTCGAGACACCTGTACTAATGGTTCTCCTAAGATTAGAGCTCGCGTCCGTCGGAGGTTTCGTTCCGTGAAGGCGAATGTCTTCGTTGTTTGTTGTCAAACCGGGTAACGAACCAGTTGGTGCGCCATATCCAGGATCACAGGGTCCGTCTCCTCCCCACTTTCGGAAGTGCTCAGCCTGGGTGAAGGCTCAGAACCTTTTGCTCTAGTGTCTGGTACGTTAGTGGGCTCCCTCTAGGTGATGACGTGGAGTGGTCCCCCGATTTCAGGGGGAACTTCCGAACTGCATGTAATGTTGTTCGGAGAGTAAGTCACATCGGAATGACGTACGGTTTTCTGCCCGCATTTCTGAGAACAACCGACCGCTTTTCGAAATCTAAGTTGGTCTGTAACGCAGTGAGGGGCAACAGTCTGATAAGGATATCATACGTATTCACATTCAACACTACGACATCCCCCAAGGCATGGACTTTTCCTATCCGGAAGGGGACATTCGTCATCCTTCCTGCCACCTTGTTTTTTTTGTCGTCAACGGAGATAAGGTGGTCCCCTTCGGTTAACGGGATTTTTTTTTTTTTCTTCTTGCTCGTTCCACCACCTCCAGGGAGACGGCTAAAACAGCGGCCCCTGAATCGATGATAACGTTGTACGGGATTCCCCAAACTTCTACATCACATTCCATAGATTTCCACGGAATAGCCTTGATACCTAAGAAACGGTTGTCTTTTCGGATCCGCCCCAACCGTATCGGATCTGAGGTATTGGGAATATCGGGTTTGTCCTCACGGATGGGAGCCTTCCTTTTGATGGTCGCTAGTTTAGCGAGGACGAACTATTTTCGGTTCGCCTTGCAATTTTGCAACATTCGCTCGTTTGCCTGCTCCGATATAAATAGGAGATGTCCGATGGGTAGGGGAATTCGGTGATCTAGTGCTTGGACAATGTTCGGGATATCAATCTCCCCCGTAACGAAGGTGGGACCGCCAGACTCCATTTCTCCAGGGGATGGCCTCCACTCGGTTACTTCACGTTCTTCATTTGCGGGACCGATGGCTCCAAGCATTCCCAACCCTAGGTAGCCCAACGAGATGTATTGTTCGAGCGGGATGAGCTCCGCAGCTTCTTCGGCAGTAATTATCCCCCCCCCCCCCCCCCCCCCCCCTCTTCCCATCGTGCCTACCCTCCCTGGTCCGTTGGCCACGGGTGCGGTTGAAGCAGGGGCTGCTCCTATCCGGGCTTGTGCCGGTTAGTTGGGGCAGTCCCGGGCTATATGACCTGGCTGGTGACACGTGTAACATCCATCCATTCTTACGCCAGCATCGGGTACAGCGCCTCCCATGACTTGGCTGGGGGCTACTCCAAAGGCCACCGATGTAGCTCGAACGACAATAGGGCGCATTGATCGCATCAAAGTGTTTATTCGGGTATTGTGCTCGCGCTGCTCTTTCTTACTTTCTTGCATTAGATTAACTAACGTCCGTGATAGTTCTAAGATTGCACTTGATTCGTTTGGCTTGGTAACTGTGTCAGGAGGAAGCGTAGGTGCGATCATTACGGGCATCGATCTTTTAACTCCAACCTGTTCTAAATAGGTAACTGGCTCGGAGACAAAACCCATGTTCTCAAATTTGTTTTGGAGCACGGCTAACTCGGTTTTCGCCACAGCCAATTACGAGGAATCTCCCTCCTTAGCATGATCTTCTCCTTCTAGGAAGCTAGCGACAAACTTTCGTTTCATCTCTTCTGCCCCATCCATGATCTGTTGCATGGTGTGATTCATGGGGGGAAATTGCTTCCGCAATTTAACCCGCATTGCACGGCTTTGAAGTCCGTCGATGAACAAATCTTTTCCGACCTTTTGGTCTCTTTCAGACTTGACGAACAACCTGTAGAACCTGCAAGATATTCTGTGACAGACTTGAGGGGTTTCTAGACTTGATCTCTTATCATAAAGAACGCTTGTTCGGGATGTATATAATCAAATCGGTGCAAGAAGTCCCTCTCGAAGGTCGGGAGTTCCACCTAAGCATAGGTGTTGAACCAATCATTGTCATACTGTTGAGTACGCAGCGTAGCTAGCCATGCCCCAACCAAGTGATGTGCGGGATCGAAGAGATACAAATCGGGCGGGGCTGCAGGTGCTCGAACTCGGACTGGTGGCGAGGGGATAGGTGCCCCGCCTTGCTGTACATTGGTGTTTTGTGCTTGATTGGCGTTCATGTTGGCAACTTGTCGACCTGCCGATCTACTCCGAGTTATTATTGTGTCTCGTCTGGGCGCGTTCCTCTGCCCAGGCCGTCCTTTGTTCGCTAGACCGGTCTACTTAGGGGGCCTACCCGCTTGGCAATCCTTGAGCTTGCCAAATGTCGGCTATGATACCAACCTCACGCCCAGGGTTGTCAGTGCGAATACCCTTGCAAGGGTATCTGCCCTGGTTTTTGCAAGTAACAAAAAATAAGTTTGATTTAAAGTTTAGGTATAACGCACGAGGCGTGGAGATGTTTATGGTTTACGTTAGGCTGAATGGTTGACTAGAGTAGAGAGTGTGTGGGCGCGCAGACTTGAGGCGTGCGTGATATCTTTTCCTTTTGATGATTGTGAAAACTGGCGTTGGTCGCCGACCAGATTTTTGTTCCTCGGATTAAGCTAGGATTAAAAAGATTTTGTCTTGTGATTGGTGCCTTGCCTGTGACTTGTGCGTACGCATGGAGGACAACATCGACAACACCGTAATTTTGAAGACGTTCGGTAAATCTACGCGTCGCACAGTATCTGTTTATTTCAGTGTCTGTCAAGGCTAGACCCAGTCTTGGGCCTAGCACTATTGATTACAGCGTTGGAATTTCATCAGAGAGATTCGGGGATCGAGATCGAGCAGTAACGCTAAAGGATCGAAGGGTTGAGGGCTCGACAGGGCTATTCCCCTTGGTTTTGCCGTCGGTGGCGTCTAAACGGTACTAACAGTTTTTTTTCCTCGTCCATCATCCTCCGGCAATTAGAAGTCCTAAATATTTTTATTATTTATAGTCGTATTATTATTATTATTCTCCTACGCTTTTTGACTTAGGCGCGACGCGGGATTTGGAGGTCGTAATCACGGCCGAAAGCCTGGAGCACGCGCCTCTTTTGGTTGACATATGGGTTCCTGCGTGTTTGGGATGCTGGCGAAAGCCATCTATTCCGCCGTCTTGAAATATGGACCGAGGAGTTTAACGTGCATAGAAGCTGGTGGGCGATTAACCCACGAGGCGCAAGAAACTGACTAGCGTGGACTTTCTGCAGGCACACAGCCGTCGACCACTATTTGTTATGAAAGGTTTGAGTGTGAGCATGCCCATTGAGGCCGGAGCAAGGACAGGGCGGCGGCCCAGACCCACAGTTTCGGGAGATTATTGTAGCAGTGGTCCCTGCGAGACACTACTTCACTTCGATTTTTAAAGTTCTTATTTGGGTATTTGCTGTTACCGCCGAGAATTGCACCGGGCCCAGTCCGCCAGGACCCGCGCCAGGCTTTGCAGCAGGTCGTGTGGCGACAGGCTGCTGCTGTGGGAGTTTGCTGTTGGTAGCCCGAGGCGACAGCGGACTCTGCCTGAGCAAGGCGGACCTGAGGAAAAATTGGCGGAGCCGCGACAATTACTGTCAAGAAAATCATCGTTGGGTATTGGTATGGGGGCGCAGGGCGGCTTGAGACTTCAGTCGCAGGTCTTCATTCGAGGACTTTCACCCGGATCACTAGAGATGCCAAAAGGTAAGTTGCGCTGTAGTAAGGCAGCACTGTGAGGTAGAGAATGGCGAATGAGGAAAGTGACGAAAGGGAAAAGAAAAGGTGGATGGAGTCGGGCGGGATCTGGCACAGGGTGTATGCGGGGCAGAAAGAGCGCAGCGATAGAAAATGAGCTACGACAGTGGGCAAGAATTGTATAAGCCCGCCCATTCCTTGACGGAATCGGGCGGGGGGAAGGCATGATCTAGTAGCAGTGTCCCTCTGAAGTTCCCCTCAGAATAGAAGGGGACGACGGACAGTCCTACTACATGACACTGAAGTCGAGCGCTGCGACAGGCGAACATGAGACGAAGATCATGACGTAGGCACAACGCGATCATCAAGGAAGAGGAATGAACTGGAGCAACGGGAGGCGCCCAATGCATGGGCAGTGAGGTAGGAGAAAGCGGATCAAGGGGGAGATGAGAAAAATGAATGAATGAATGTGGGCGGAATCCGCGCCAAGCTATGTTGCACGCCCGGCCGCGGCCGGGGGGTCCGAATCGGCTGCGGCCTCGGCCGATGGCCGAATCGGCTCAATTCGGCCTAGGCCGACCAGCCGAGTTGCGTGCAGGATTTTTTTTTTTTTTAACGCATGAAAAAAAAAAAATGGGCATGTTGGGCTAAAAAAACCCTACACGCCCA
>BFEA01000465.1:207414-230169 GCA_003427395.1 Chara braunii | reverse complement strand
CCCGTTCCCCGCCCCTCAACCCCCCTCCCCGATTCGCCGCGGCATCGGCCGAAAGTTTTCGGCCGGCCCGGGCGCGGCCTGGGCCGAGCCAGGCCGCGGCCACCGTGCAACATAGGCGCCAATATGCATTCAGACTCGGAGGTAAGGACGGGGGGAAATTGGCTATGGTGGAGTAAAAGAAGGTGCAGCCCGCCCGATTCTTGACGGAATCGAGCGGAGCAAAGATCAGAACCAAAGTTCTTAGGCCGGACGAGTCCGTTGGTAAGGTCAGATTAGTAGAAGAGTTAGTAATTTAGAAGTTAGTGAAAAAAGAACGTGCGTGGATATGGCGATGGGTGAGAAAAGGAGAGGGTGCAAAGTGCAGATCTCACCCGTTTCTTCATGAAAATGGGCGAGGGAAGATTCAAAACGGAGGTTTCCGGTAGGTGCGCGTTAGAATATGATGTTAGTTTTTGCGATAGGTTAGTAGATTGGGAGGCCAATAAGAAACAACTCGCGTTGAGCTATGGAGGAGGGAGTTAGAAAATGTCGAATCATGGTCGTTCCTCGATCGATTTCGACAAAGTAAAGCTCTACACATTGGTTACTGGGTGGGGCGACCACGATGGCGGGCTCGTATCTGCAGCCCATGGAATGGTTTGGCCGCTACGGCCTGCAGAGGCTGCACGGAAATGCGAGTGCAACAAAGCGGAGAAAGCGGGTAAGGGGGTCCGCCGGGCGGTGCACTTAATCGATATCTACCAGAAGATTCACTCATTTTCTGCTCATCGATGGAAGTAGCCTCTCTCTCCCTCCCTCGTGCACGAAAGCGACAGATGCATCTGACTCATGTTTTAGTTGAAGATTCATCATGATTTTGCTCATCTTATTCAAGAGAGAGAGGTACAAGGATTGAGCGAGTGAACCAAGCTGAGTAGTGTTGTTTTGCTGGTCACGATGGTATTCGTTGTGCCCGGGTGCGCACTATCCATTTACCTATTTGATCGATCGAACCTGATCGTAATAACGGCTATGGGTGTTCAAAAGTTAGGACTACATGGAAAGAGAGAGAGAGAGAGAGAGAGAGAGAGAGAGAGAGAGAGAGAGAGAGAGAGAGAGAGAGAGAGAGAGGAGAAGAAGTGGAAGTGGGACACGTACCTGGCCAGGGCGAAGATTTGCCCGGTCAAATCTGCATGAAGGAACATACCAACGGGCAGCGCATTACTTATCGACCGCACGAGCTGGAGTGAGGGAGCGGGCAGTGAGGGGACGAGCTTACCTGCTAGCGGGTGGAAAGCCCAACCTTTGAGCAGACCTACAACAGATTAGCACAGGGGCCACAGTTTGTCTGCTAGCCGATATGCCGTGCATCCCATCAGCCTGCGTGTTGTGGTGAGTCTAATACTATGTATTCTGAGTCTGTGCCTTTTAGACTGTGTACCTGCAGTAAGTTTAGTCTGTGTTTTACAACAAGGTTCGGAATATGTGTTGTTGGGGGTTGCTGCACGGTTGAGGGATGTGGCGCTGGGCCGGTGCTGAGGGGACTACATAAAGTTGTGTACTGGTGCTTAAGGCTTGTAGCTGCGCACGCTCGTCACGCGCGCTGCGTTTGATTGGGTTTTGCCGTGCTATTACTTCCCTTTCAAGTAGAGCCCAAGGAGAATGGGAGGTGTGTTTTTCCAAAGGCTGCGAACTGGGGTCTTAGTTAGAGGTAGAGGCACCATGACTAGGGAGGACTGACCAAGTTCTGCGACGGGGATATCGCTGCGACGTTAAGGGTCGTCGGGGAGTCAATAAGTGACAGTTGGATGTCGGTTTTACCAGACTATTGCGCAGTTTGGCCGCCATTGCGGGGCCCTCAGGTGATTGAAGATTATAAGGCCCTCTTCTGAGAATTGAGTCAATCCTACTTCTGTACCTCGAGCGTCTGAAGCCCCTCCTTCTACCCTTCTCACTCTCAATTTAATCCTGTTCAGAGAGGAAGGCGCCAGGCGGGACTGCAACCCGTAGGACCGCAGCAAGACTCTGTGGGAAGTCAGCCCACCGATTGTGGGATCTTTGCCGGAACTCAGGAGGAGTTCTAGAGACAGAGAACTAAAAGGTAAAGATTTCGCTTTCCTTCTATAAATCGGTTATAACCATTATCTGTACGTCTTGCAATGATTTGAATGAGTGAATTGATTGTCTTCCTACTTTGGCTTTCAGTTTGACTTGAGGACATAAACCAAACTTAATAAAGGAATTATTATGCAAATTCAGTTTTAGTTTTAGTTGTACTGACTGGAAGCAGATTGTGGGATTGCATCTGGGGGAAGGTTGGGAGGAAGACAGTTTTGCTTGAGTTAGACTGGGTCTATCAAAGGCTGGGCAAGTCTCCATAAGTTTGGGGAGACCCTGTGCTATATTTATTTTGAGTTGCTTGGAAAACCAGACAGGTTCCATAAGTTTGGGTGGACTGGTTGCTCTGACTTGCGAGGGCTACCTGTGGATGACTTTTGAGGGACCAAGCATGTTCCATAAGTTTGGGTGGATTGGTTGTCTTATTTACTTTAGGTTTCTTTCAGTTTCTTTTGGTTTTGAACGAGGAGTGAACATGTTCCATAAGTTTGGGTGACTCAGCCTCGTCCTGCTTTGGCTTTAAGAGAAAGAATCAGGTGGAGGACCAGACATGTTCCGTAAGTTTGGGTGGTCTTGGTCCAATGTCGTGTACATGCTGGAACCAGAAGGTTATAAATTGACTATAATTTATTATTATTCTATTTATGAACAGGTTAGTGAGACAGTGTTTCATAAGTTTGGGTGGTCTCACTATATAGCTTATCACAAACTGAAGAGAGTATTAATTAAAAGTAAACTCGTGGTAAGTAGGGGCAGACTGGATCTTGAGCTTAAGTTGATCGGTTCAGCTATATGCAACCTTAGAAAACTAAGTGCAGACAATTATACAACAAAATGTTTTTTAGAATTAAATAATCATTTTATAGAAAAATTACAATATAAAATTTAAATTTTTATTCCGTCTTAAAAAATGTCATTTTAATTCTAAAATTTTTCATCCTACTTGCAAACTTTCATTTCAAAAATAGAGTATCCCTTCTTATTTGGACTGCATGCTAGAGATGGAATAAAAGTCTGGATCAATTCATGAAATATTTTAATTGAACTATCATTCTAAGTACAAATTTCCAGTCATAAATAAATTAATCCAATCTAAATTAGAAGATATTTGTTGTAGTAAAATTAAATTTTAATTAAAATATTTCATAAACTCGTCCAGACTTTCATTCCATCGTGAACAAATAGATGTAGTTGGAAGGGAAAACTCATATTTAGATGAAAACTTATCAAATAAAACTGAAAATTTTAGAATTGGACGAACATTGGAATGATAATTTATAAATATGAAGGATTTTTTTTTTATGGAATGTTTTTTCAACTTTCATTTATCATGGGAATTTTTTTGTTGTAGATAACTTGACTATTTTAAACAGTTCAGGGTGACTAGGGTGACCTAGTCATGTGCCCAAGGAAGAGAAAAGTTGTTGTGCCCTTTGTTTGCGTATGTTCAATGACTGAGCTAGACATGTTCCATAAGTTTCGGTGGTGTAGCTTTATGCCTTATGTAAGATGGGTATAAATGGATAAATCATTGAAAGACTATGAACAATTATTTGATAAGGTTAACTTTGAGCTGGTGAGAGTACTTACCTTTGTGGTTTGACCTTGCATGTGACTAAGTGAGATTCCTATTTGGTCTAGGTTTCAGATGACAGGTAGTTGCTTTAGATGCTCACCACGTGCTAGAGTCATAGGAGATAGTTTCAATTCATGCATTTTCTGAGCTAGGTTTATTTTTACTTAGGTTAATCCTTGCATTTTCAGGGATCATTTTTTATACTTGGCTTTAAATAAATATTGGTAAGTTACTTTCTCTACGGAAAACGCTGTCGAAATTTATGCAAATCCAAGGAGTTAGCTAGATTTTGACCTTTCAAAATTCAACTTATCTAAACTTTATATATGACTTAGTATAAATCTGGGGAGTCTCTTTTTTTTTTAAAGGGAGTGTTGTCCAAATTTTTGCTAATTTAAGGAGTTAGACAAAATTGGACCTTGAGAAGTCAAAGTCAATTTAAATTCTGAACTCAGCTTTGTATAAATATTGAATTTGCACTTTTCTAGAGGGAGTGCTGTCAAAATTTCTGCACATTTAAGAACTTAGTTAAATTTTGTCTAAGTTGAACTCAAATTTACTCTGGGTTCATATCTGACTTAGTAAAAATCTGGAAAATTTATTTTTCTAAAGAGAGTGCGGCCCAAATTTTTACTGATTCAGGGAGTAGGCCAAAATTTAACTTTCCAGAATTATATTATTTTTGTTTTCATATCTGAGTTAGTATAAATTTTGAGAAAGCACCTTTCCCAGGGGAAGAGCTGCCAAATTTTTCTTAGTTTAAAGGAGATGTTATATTTTAACAGGTGACGATTTTGAGGATTCACTCTATACAGAGGAGATCCGACCAGAATCTACCTTTCTGTTAGGTATATGCTTAGGGATGAATTTAGACTTGGTTAATTAAAAACAATGTTTGAGTGAGGTCGCGATATGAAGATTATTCTCTATGGACTTATAAGTTCAGCTTGGGAATTGACATGTCTTATATTACAGGTCCTCCTGGTCGTTTGAATCGGGATCGGGAATAGATTCAGTTGGATCCCACGAGGATCATCTTCTGTTATCACCGATAAGAGGTCGGTTGCCGATTGGTCGGTTCACGACTCAACTCCAACCCACTCTTGCCACCCAACCTAAAGACTTTAGCTATGTGGTTTGAATTGTTTTGGTGTGTTTTCGCCCGGACTTTATTTGATGACTATTTAAGAAAAGTACTGAGTATTTTATTGTGAGGAGTTGCACAAGAGGGAGACTTGCATGGCTAAAGCAAGGGGTGTTAGTGCAGAGAATGG
This sequence comes from Chara braunii, assembly GCA_003427395.1. NCBI lineage: Eukaryota > Viridiplantae > Streptophyta > Charophyceae > Charales > Characeae > Chara > Chara braunii. The sequence continues at coordinate 225,222 of BFEA01000465.1, read as the reverse complement.
TTGAAGTTGACCCCGTGTAGTGCATTGATTTTTGGTTGAATTTTTGATGTGATTGCAGGTATGTTTGGGGGTTCAGACTTTGGATTTGATTATCTGCGATCATATACATATATATGGCTGAGAGGAGTCTCATTGTGATTGTGAGAAGTGATCGTCATATAATTATAACCCTCTCTATATATGTAAATACATACGCCTTGAGTGTTGTCGTGTGACCCACAGTGACCGCGCGTAAGGGTTAAACAGATTATGTTTTTTTGAGAGAAAAGGGAGATCCCCTGTTATCCTTCGCTTCGTAGATTTTTTACAGTGTGACAAACGTCAAAGTCAAACCCACTCTCCAGTCAGATCCTAGATGATGGAGCTGGTCTCCAGGTCGATAAGAGACGATTGCCACCACAGGTATGAACCTGTATACCACCCACTCTCCGCAGGGCGCAGAAGAGGGTCTGGTTCTCAACCTCACTGACGGTTGTTCAACGTCAAGAGATCATTCCCTCAAGGTGGGTGTCAGCCGACACTTGAGTGTCGAATGCGACCCTCGAGATTAACGAGGACCGCATGAGTATGGGTACTACATAGTACGCCATCATTGCGACGGCTTGCATATGCTTGCATTGCGAATCGATATGAGTTAGCCCTGCTTCCGCGCGGTTTTAAACTAAGTCCGGCGCTTGACGCCTGTTTGATTTCCGCATCGAAGAGTTATGGGATGGTTAATAAGGGACTAGGAGTGTTGTTGCATTGTTTGTTCTGTGTCGTTCTGTATATGTACGTGTGCGTGTGTGTTTTAATTTTTATGTCTTTATAGTTGTGTACATGTGGCGTGTGGGATGCGTCCTAGTCGACCGACGACAAGTTGCACTTGGGACCTCAACCCCTCAAAGCGTCGGATCGTGTGCAGGTCCGATAGAGGCGTAAAACCATGCATACCCCATATGCTACAGCGAACGAGAAACGTCCTCGACTGGTCCACCTCTGCGATTGCAGCTGATTAACTTTCGTATTGTGCACTGGTAGCTCGGCGGGGATGTGCCCACCGAAGGGAGGTGACAACTCGTGTAAGGTGGAGGTAAGTCGTGCCTCGCATAGGCCCTATCCTGTCGTAGGGGCTCGCGAGAGGTATGGCTGGCACACTCGAGCGGAGCGGCTTGCGGAAGCTCCATGTGTATTCGTGACGAGGATCAGACCAACTCCTGCGTGACGCGGCCGGGAGGGTCCCACCCCGCTTGTGCGGTGCCGGACCGATGCGCTCGACAGCGCGACTTCCTGGTCGGAGTGAGGGTGGGCCTGGAAGTACGAGAAAGGGGGTGTGCCAACGATTTTAGAAAAGTGGGGGTGGAGTCCCAGGTCGGAACTGAGATCTCCTGTTTCAAGTTTCAGGGATATGAATGCAAGTGGGTAGGTGAGGGATAGGGTCCTGTTTTAGGCTTCGGGGAGCGGGACAATCGCGTCCATTGGTCCGGTCCTCTGGGACGGATTCGTATTTTGTGTACCACAGAGACACTATGGCTATCTCGTCGGTTCAGTACCTGTCGCCAACGAACATCGCAGATCTTTGAATCGGACGCGGCCGGCCTCAGCCGAAGGTTGTGCTCCCATCGTTCGGCTTCCGAGCGGGTTTGCCGGATGAAGCTCGACGCTCAGTAAGTGTGGTCTTGCATGCACTCGAAGCACGGGGGTTGGGGCCCGTAGGGGGCGTAAGCCTGCCAAGGGACACTGGTCAAGCAGTGGAAAGGGAATATACGATGATAGGGCGGGGATTCGATATCCAGGATAGCAATGTCGGGTTCAACGATGATCTGACACGTGTACATGCTGGGGTATTCAGGGAGGTGGGGAATAAGCTCTAAGGTCTGACCAATATCCCACTCGCAAATACGCTTGGTTCCCCTCGGGTATGGAAACTCTAAAGGCTTCACCCTCGATCGGGCAGACAGGCACATGTGCTCCCAATACTGTCGGAACTCTTGATCCCTCAGACACTCGCGGTCAGTGATTCAGAAAGGGGTTTCGGTATTCATACTGCATACATCCGGGGTGCTCGACTGTGGAAGGGGGGGGAAGGAGGGTCGAATCAAGGGCAGGTCCTGCGGACACGCATTTACGTGACGACCATTTTCGGTCGGTCGTACACGTGGGTGCACACGATCTTCCGTCGGTTAGGCAGGGGATTGCTAGTAAGTCGTAGTTTTTGGTACATGTACATCGACCTGGCAGCCCAAAGATGTCACCAGCGGACTTAGCGTGAAACATGCATTTAATCAACTTGCATGCTCATCCCTATTACATCTAGACGGAGAAACGACAAACACTCATGCATCAAACTTTTAACCGGCGCTCACTGGCTAGAGAACATACATGGACCGAGTGCAGACAATCAATCCATTAAGTTAAGAATTCAAACAGAGCAAGGAAGGGGCGGGGAAGAAAATCACACATCAATTCATAAAAAGAAAGAAAAGTCCAAAAGCGGTCAATCCAAAAACAAGGACAACTTGCGCTAGGCATCAAAATTTCTCCGAAGAATCAAAGAAAAGCACCATTCCAACACATCCTCTCTCTCTCTCTCTCTCTCTCTCTCTCTCTCTCTCTCTCTCTCTCTCTCTCTCTCTCTCTCTCTCTCTCTCTCTCTCTCTCTCTCTCTCTCTTTTCACACCATCCCGATGCGGGCAGTCCGTCGCCTCGCACCTACACAGAGTTGTCACCCCGCTTGGTCTAAACATACAAGCCAGGTTCGCCCGTGTGCCACAGTCCTTCGTGGCCACACGTCAACCTCACATACCCAGCACCAGCCCGTCGGATCGCCCAACCCTTTCTACTCACCGTTCTGCTCCTGCCCGTTAGCTGATCCGCTTGACCGCGCTAAGATCAAATTTGATTAGAGAGCGAGTTAATTGCGCTTGCCAAATTCATAGCGTAAGCCTCCGTGCGAGATACCCGGGATTGTGCTTGAGTGGGGGGGAGGAAGGAAGAAGGAAGTGCCTACAACTGCATGGTCGGGCCGCGGCGTGGGCGTCATAACCACTCTCCACGCATCGATCCAGTCATGCATCGCTTAGGCCAATAAGATCGAGAAGAATATGCAAGCGGAGGGGTGCTATGAAGATATCAAGAAAGAGAAGATTACAGTTACATTCACGCTCGACAAGAAGAGAATTACAGTTACATGTAAGATTAAGGCGCGAGGAAGCCAGAGCACAGACCCTGACGCGGCAGAGCGCGTACAAGCAAGAAGCACCGTGCAGCTGTAGGCAAAAATTGTGATGCACCCAAATTCCTAGCCTAACTTAAGTCCTAATTGCAAAACAAATTCTGAGAACCCGCATGGGCCTAATATTAGTTGAAAAGATCCAAAAAGATTCCTCTGTGTGATGATGATGTCAAAATTCCCCATTCCTCACCGCAGAACAAGAAAGAAGCTATGACAATAGTTATTTTTTGTGCTCGCTGAGGCGCGATCAACTACCAACCGCTGTGGGCCATCCTTTTTCCCAGGAGACGAGGACATTCGCGTAATTGGGCGGGCCCCTTCTCAACCAACCCCCAAGCATCACCGCGCAGAAAAGCGCGCACTTACAGAAAACAACTCGTCACAACACGCATCCTCAACACCCCGTTCGTTATATTTTCCGCGCTCGCTCGACGCATCTGTCGCTAATATGACTCCCACACCTGCCTGCCAACTTCCTCCGCTCCGATGTTGCTTGTGTTTGCTGTCGATGCGGCCACCCTCTGCCGCGGTGTAGTCGAAGGCCATACCGAAGGGGGGGGTGCTTTGTCCTCGCCATGTCGCTAGATGATTCCGCACCTCGAGAAAAGGAAGGCGTCGGACGACACCCATATGCGCTGCCACCCTGCAGATAGGACCTTCTACCAGGCCCCATCCCTCCCACCCCATGCATTGAAGTTTGTCCACACTCACGCCGGCCACTGAGTTGAACGTATGAGTGTGTGTACTAGCAGTTGCAACACTCCCGCTTGACAAACCAAAATCCAAGTCCACAATCTATGTCTCGCCTCCACCGATACCCTCCTTCATCAGAGCAGAGAACGATTGATGACTTGTCACCGCCCCCGTTGTCTAGAATGGCTCCCCATCCAGTCCTCTGTTGATCCACTCCCCAGAGGCAAAGTGTTGAATAGATCGTTCACCCATTCATCTTCCTGATCCGGTGGTAACGACTGCTCGTGTGATGGGAAATGATTGTACAACGTCGGGTCATACGCGGCTGCAGGAGGCGCCCCACCCGCCGGTTCTGGAGTGGAGAAGTCAATCACACGCATCGACTGTTTGTTGGAGGTTTCCCGCCTATCCATAGTCGTCTTCCGCACCGTTCGTCATTTTTGTCTGCTACCAGGACCTCGCACAACGAGGCACACATGCAACAAGACGACAAGGAGCAGGAGAAGAGTGGGCAACGGTAGGAGTGAGAACCATCACAGGACGTTTGCCATGCATCACAACTCGCGAGGTGTATATTAAACAAAGTTTGCTCCTGTGTGCCCGATAATAACCGACAATACATGCTGGCGATGAGAACAAGTAATCGGCTGGCAATGCTTCCCCATCGCCCGTAGAAAAACCGAAAAGTTTTACCGTCAGACACCACGCGCGACGACGGGCGCACGAAAAACCCCGCTTCGTGAAACACCTTGGAGGTGAAGACCCACTGATGTTGAATAGAGTGATGAATAGAGTGATGGCCACAGTAGTATTGCACATGAGCTTTAAGGTTTACTTTTGGAAGTTTTGTCTTCATTGAAAAATGAGACGTTGGACCCGCTTTCCGGCTCTAGCCTAAACTGGGTAACTCATTCCGGGTTGTTTGTGAGGTATTCCCGACCCCGATTTTCTGTTGGTAATAAATTGTCACAATTCTTAAAAAAAAACAAAAACAAAATGACACACGACACCAACTGACACACGTGGGTCGGGTCCAGTCTGAGTTGACTTAGTTCTGGCCAGTGGCGGAGGGCCTCATTCCACTGACCATCACACCAAGTGAAGTAAAAAAACGTGGCGTTGTATCTTTCCATGTTCTACCCAACAATTCTTTCTTTTTTTCCCCACGCTCCATTTCTCATCAATGTTGCAAGCAAAATGAGAATGAATCTTCCGCCAGAACAAGGAAAGATATAACGCTGTATTTTTTATCTTTTATGCTTGTGGTGAGTAGTGGAGCAAGGCCCTTGGTGAGTGGTGGATGAGGCACATAGAATCCCTCCTGGCTGCAAACTGCCACAACCACTATGCCCAAGGACAAAACACAACACATCTGTGATAAGGGCCTGACAGTTTCAACTCCCTAAGAGTTGCAGTGGTCTATCCCTGTAGCCAGGGTCCTGGTCCCATGAGCAAGAGGGTTGGATTTAATTCCTGAATCTGGACGTGTTTGTAGAGAGATCAAGAAAATTATCATCGATTTGCTCTTAGGCATCTCTCCCCAAAACACATCCAGATTTAGGAATTAAATCCAATCGTCTTTGCTAGTGACACAAACTGCAAAGAGCCTGAGATGCCATGGCGGGTTTCCCACCATGCTGTGACGAACAATTTTCTGCGACCGCGCGACTTTCTGCGCAAGGCTACTTTGGGGGTTTAATTGGGATGGCTCGTTGGATTGCATGGGTGCCTTTACTTTTCTTGTTTTTCGAAATCGAGGCCTGGATAGTCCCGCGACGGTTGGTAGTAGATCACGCCTTATCGAGCGTGAAGGATAATTGTTGTCGTAACTTCTTTCTTGTTCTGCTGTGGGAAATGGGGATTTTGGCGTGATCGTCAGGTGGGAAAATCTTTTTGAATTTTCAACTGATGTTGAGCCCCAGTGGGCTCTCGAAATTTGCTTCGTTGGGAATTTCTTTTCGCAATTACGATTTAGATTAGGAATTTGGGCGCATCTCAATTTCTGTTGCACGCCGCTTCCTGCTTGCGCACTTTTAACCGCATCAGGATTTGTACTCTGGCTTTTCCGCGCCGTAATTTTGCGTTTAACAGTAATTTTTGTTTTGGCGGGCGTGATTGGCGCTGATTGCAACTGTAATCCTCTCGTTCTTGATACCTTTTGCGGCGCCCGTGGTGCGCATACTTTTCCCTCTGTCCTATTGGCCTCAACGTTTGCATAACCGGATCGATGTGCGGAGTGTGGCTACGTCCCCCACGCCGTGGCCTGACCATGCAGTCGTAGGCACTTCCTTCCTCCTCCTTCCTTCCCACTCAGGCACAACCCCGAGTATCTCGCAGAGGCATGCATACTAAAAATTTCGCAAGCGCGATTAACTCATTCTCTAAGAATTTTGGAGTTAACGAGGTCAAGAGGATCAGCTAACAAGCAAGAACTGGAAGGTGACTAGGGAGTTGGGCGATCCAAGGAGCTGGTGCTGGGTATGGGGGGTTGACGTGGGGCCACGACGGACTGTGGTGCACGGGTGAACCTGACTTGCATGATCGGACCAAGCAAGGTGACAACTCTGTGTGGATGCGTGGCGACGGATTGCCCGCATTGGTTGTCTGTACGTTGACACTCACTCATTTTTGCGAGAACGTTTGAGATCAGTATGTGTATGGTAGTCCATTAGGACCTGTATGATACGGTAAACAAGATCTTTTGTTTGATTGGGGCATGAATTTGTGGGGATTTAAGACTTGTAAGGATGTGAGACTCGAGATGATGTGATTTTTTTCTGGTAACCATTTTTTGTATCGGCTTTTATTTCCCCGAGTTGCAAGGTCGTACGTGTGCTGGTTGTCATTGACATTCTCACCATTGTGGTTTTGTGAGTTTTTTTCTGTTTTGTTTAATTAATATAATGAAGTGTGCTCGAACAAAAGGGGGTTCGATGAACATGATTATAAGTGAAAGATTTATGAGAGGCTTGAAGAATCCATAATTATATAAAGAAAGAGGTTATGCCTAAAGGCGGCCTAAGTGGTTATTGGTTTCATCTGGACACATCTTCAAGTGGAAGATATTTTAAAGCTTATATGGGTAGGCCATCCATGAGTGGGAGGATGGCTGAGATATTTTTATGGGTGATTCTCCTTCAGAGAGTGGAAGGAGTTTTAAAAGTTTTATGGAGGGCTCACCCAAGGGAAGGAGGGGTGGCTTAAGAAGATTTTTATGGAGTAGAGTATTATCCTCGGCCAAATTGGCAGTTCCACTCTGTTGGTCATCAATTGTCAGTAAACGTGTCATCTGCGGCAGGAAAACCTGTCACGTAAGAAAGCCCTTGCCTGGCCAGTGGCTGTGAGCCCCGGGTGGTTTTGCGTGTGGCAGGGGGTAAGGAAAGAACCGTTCAATTCGGCATCCCCGCTTGCGTAGTCACGTAAAAGCTGATAAAGGCAGCACGGGCAATGTGGAAGCATGTTGGGTGTAAGTCCTTCACTCAACTTATTATGGGTCACAAGCGGTCTAGTCTGTGATGGAGACTTCCATGATTAAGACTCCTTGAGAGAAATTAAAGTTTTGACTAATAGCCGGTGGGAGCATCATTTACGGGAGGAAGGATCGACCTGATTATGGGGCCCTCCAATCGGTTATAGTTTTGGTTGAAAGTGGCGTTGATTTTTATTTAAAAGAAAGATTGTGGGAGGTTACTCACTGGGCGGGACTATTTGGGTGATAAACTTTGTGACGAGAGTGAAAAACCCTACTTATAAGAGTAGGATTTATGGGCGAAAGGGGTGTTTTTTATTATTTTGAGGGTTGAAGGAATACCCCTACCCGTTTGTTTGGTGAATGGCTAAGATGAGTGACTTCTGCGTAATAATAATGATTTGTGGGACTGGGCTTAACGGGGCCCTATCCACAAGGTGTGTTTGTGGCATCTGTGCTAAGATCAATCAGGCTAATCTATTTGGTTAGCTGAAAGATTGAAGCGTCTGATTAATCCCCGTAATGGGTTGTGCCTTTGAGGAAGAGTTCAAGAGAGGCATATGTGAATGGGTTGAGTTTAAGTGATTGATGTGCGGAAAAAAAAAAAGGTTAAATAAAGATTGAGATCCTGAACTTTGACCCACCACTGAGTAGAGTTTTAGCTAAGTGGTAGGATGATTCATGGGGGCCGGCGTGATAAAATATCGTTCAAAGAGACCGGCAGTGGTGTAGTCTTGAGTTTGACTTTGGATAACTTCCTGTCCGTATTTATAGTCGGTGGAAAGTGGCTTTATCCACTTGTTAAATCAGAGGTTGAAGCATGTTTGTGCCTAACTGATTATTCGACTATCGTAGATTTCTATTTTTTTAGGAATTGAATGATATTGTTTGACCATTGACTTTTGGCCAGTTGTTTTGAGGAATCGAGGCTTGGAATTGGTATAACTTAATGACTGTTTTAATCGAGTTAGAGGCTGAGGAGGTTATCGTGTACTTCTTTTGAGGACTATGTTTGAGCGGTATTCGTTATGATTGTCTATTGCGACGGGGACATAGCTTAATAGGGTCCGGGTAGGCTGTTGTACCAAATACCCTTACAAGGGTATTTGGCGTATTTTCCGCAAGTTGCACTGGTGCAGCCCCGCCCGCTCGACGACGCGAGTACGGAGGGAAGATTAGGCCCTCGCCGGGGTGAGCGGTGTGCGCGGGGTATCGGTGGCAAGGTGAGGCACGAATGTGCGAGGCATGAGCATGCGTGGCGTCGCAGGCCAATGGGACACGCGACAGTTATTCTGTTATTTATTATTTATTTATTTATTTATTTATTTTTGCGTTTTTGAAGTCCTTAGCATGGTGATCGGGTTTGAGGCCGACTTTGAGACCGCGCTCGGCTCCGCTATGGTATTGCCGGGCACAAATGGCCGACACGACACTCGAGGACCCTAGGTGCGCGCCCTTCAGGTTGGCCCACGACACAGGCAAAACGGCTGGGCGACGGGGCCAGCCGATGTGGCACATCGTCTGCTCCCCACCGTCTGCTGTGAGAGGTTTGTGTGTGAGCATGCCCGTTGGGACACAAAAAATGGTGACATGTGCCCGGGCGCAGAGGGGCAAAGCAGCCCGGGGCGTTGTGCAGAGGCCGTAGCGGTACGACGACAGGCTGCGGATTATGGGGGAACCTCGTAGCAGCCACATCCGTGCGCAAGCTTCCGACGAGGGAACATGCAGGAGCTGTACCCACCGGCAGGTGCGATACCTGCTGCAGCAGGTGGCCGATACCGGCTAGGCGTCAGCCGGTGGCATCAGAACCGAGCTTCTTTGAGGGGCCAACCACAATTTCTCCCCTCCTGTCCCCTTCTCCTATGAGCATCAGGAGTCGCTGCTCGGTGGAGGGAAGACCAACGGCATATCTTTACGCAGCAGGCGGAGCGCGAAGTCATAAGGGGAGGCTGGCTGTGGTGTGACCAGGCTGTAGGACCGGGGACTGTGGGCATATCCGCTGTGCAGAAAGGAAGTCGGGCATCGGCTGGGAGATTGGCGTAGATTGCGAGAAGGGGAGAACGGAAGAGTGCAGAGGAACGGAGAATGAAATGAGAGGAAGAGAGTGGGAAGTGCCGAAGAGGGGAACGAACCCGGGCTGGAAAGTGCGTCGGGTGCAGGTGAGAACTATGGGCAAAGTCAGGCAACAACAAGGAGGCAACGGGCGGCGAGCGCTGAGATAGAACGGGGCCGACCGAGGGCCGGACATAACAACAGAGGGGAAAAACGGGGCGGAACCTGGGCGCGAATTCGCATCGGGTGCATTCAGCACACGGAGAGGTGGAAATGGCGGGGCGATGGGTGGATCGCAGCAAAGAAGGAGCGGTGTGCACGATTAACGATGGAGGCGGGGGCGAGGAAATAGTGGATGGGGGTTTTGAGCCTAGGCGAACATGGTGGTGATGTCGGAGTTAGTAGAAGGTTAGTGTAGGGAGAGAAAGAAGGGAAAAAACGGTGCGCGGAGGTGCAGTGAAGGCGGAGATGGCAGAGGCGAGGGAGGCAGCCGAGGCGCAAGGGGAGATAGGTGGCCCGTGCGATTCTTAATAGAATTGACTAAGCGAAGAATGTAAACGGTGGTTTTAGTGGCGGGCGAACACGAATCTGAAGTTAGTTTTAGAAGAAGATTAGTAGAATGAGAGGTTAGTGGAGAAAAGCATGCGGGGGAGATGGCGGATCGAAGAAGGAGGAAGGTGGAGAAACTGAGATCTCACCTGTTCCTTCACAAAAACGGGCGAGGGAAGGCACAAACTTGGGGTTTTCGGGCATGGCGAATACGATGTAGCCTTTAGTTTCCGCATCAGAGCTTTAGTTTGGCAGGTACCGGCGTCGGGAGCTGCGTGGGGAGATACTTTTAGGAAAGCTGGATGTATCTTTCCACTTTTCAGCGGAAGATTCATTCGACTTCGCCCAGTCCAATTCATTCTAACGGCAGGGGTGCCATGAAACCAGCCACGGGGATGGAGACTTACGTGTTGACAGCGCGGTGCCCCTCCTATCGAGGGAAGTAGCCTCCCTCTATCTCTCTGCGTCTGTGGCTGGAAGGCAATGTAATAGCCTCGATGCTAGTGGAAGACTCGGTCTCATTTCGCACACTTGGTAGGTGCGAGCACGAGACCTGCAGTTCTGACCACCCTCATTCTGACTGTCATCATCATCTGGTTGTGGTCGTTATCACGATCGCCGTGGTGTTTATGATCGCGATTCCAGCCAGATGATCGTTGTTGGTTCGTAGTCGTGGCCGTGCTCGCCTGCGCCAACGTGCTCGGTGTGCTCGTCTCGGCGGTAGTGATCCTCGACGACCTTATTGTGGTCCTCGTCCTCGGGCACAAGCATGTTCCAAGAACCTTCAAAGAGAGAAGGAGTGAGCACTTACCTGTGAATGAACCAGCCCCAATGAACGGGTAGATGCATGCCGAAGCAGAAGCGGAGTAGGGGGAGGAGCTTCTAGGTGACGATGCATGGTCATCCTATCAGCGGAAGTCAGCAAGCGCCGTTACAGCAGGCTGGAGGGGTGAAAACAGCGGACAATGCCACAGGGCCGTGTTGTGTGAGGTGCTCCTTACCTTGCCGTTGACGATAGCATCAGAAGGGAGGCAGGCCTGCAAGCTAAAAGGGTCAGGCATTGTGCCGTTTTGCAGGCTTTTATATATATATATATATATGTACACCACTGTCTTCATCGGTGTGCCTGCCGTATGCGACACTGTGATGTGCCGCGGTTGGTACTGTGCATTACGGCGGTACATGGTTGCTGTGCATGCAATACTTGTTGGGCTTGTGAAGGCACAAGACTGTGGAGGCCCCTATGACGACGACTCGGACATGCAAGGCGACACTTACATGTGCACGCTACGAGGATGGAACGGACCTGACCGTCATCACGGGTCGGGCACATCGAGGTAGGCGCCGCTTGACTCGGGGTGTCTGTGTTGGCCGACGAACATGATGGAAGATTGACAGAGCGATTTCCTGGCTCCACGGGTGACAGGAACCGACAGGCTGCGGGGGTTAATCATGATATGGGTAGGTGACGTACTGCTTCGCTCCGTGTTGGGTGTGCGGAGTGCCCCGTCTGCGCTCTGTCGCTGTCCCGCTGCCTAGGTTCCGCTTGCCTAAGTGTGGGCTCTTGCGGATTGTTGAGTTTGTTGTGCGGTATGACCGGATCCTTGGTGTGGCCTCGTGCTCTGTTGCTTTGCTGCCGTACTATGCACCACAGGCCGCGCCTTCTGCATGTTGCCACTTGTGTGCCCTGGAGGTTGGTGGCCTTGTTGTTGATGCCCTGTGCCCTGCTCCGTGGTCGTCGGCCTGCTAGTCCGCTCGCCCCGTCGTCCCTTACAGGGATGTTGCCCTGCTTATGTTGTCCTGCGCCTCACGGCTTCTGCACTGGTTCTTGCGTGCTATGGCACTCCTCGCAGTCGCTTGAGTAGGAAATTGGGTACTGGGGGTACGCCCGAAAGTAGGAAAATACAACTTGCCGCTGAATAGAGCAGCGGTAGGCTAGTTGCAGGGTGAAGGCTTGGGGGTCAGTTGGGGCAGTGCCTTTGTTGCAACATGGGGAAAGGCCGTCGATATATCGAACTTGTTGTGTATTGTTGTGTTGATTAGAACTCGCGGGTGGAGGGCTCCTTCGGGATCCTAGCGGGCGAAAGTGTGGTGTACAGGAAGTGGTTGAACTGCAAGGGAGGTGGTGCTGCAAACTGGGGAGTTCGTCAGGAGGGTCTGGTTCTGCAGTTTGGCTTCAGGATTGACCAAGCTGCTGTTACTTGGCCATCATTGCAGGGCCCTCAGGAGTCTGAAGATAACAAGGCCCTCTCTTGCGAGTCTGAGAGCCCCCCTTTTGTATCTTAAAGGCTAAACCATTATATTTCTACCTTTCTAAATCTAAGTTTAATCTTGGTTATGAAAGGAAGGCGGCAGGCGGGATTGCAACCCGTAGGACCGCAGCAAGACTCTGTGGGGAGTCAACCCACCGATTGAGGGAACTCTGTCGGAACTCATGAGGAGTTCTGGAGGCAGGGAAATGAAAGGTAACAATTGCTTTCCTTCTATAAACCCAGTTATAGCCCATATTTATATTCCTTGCTGTGGTTGACTGAGTTTATTGTGTCCATCCCTACTTTGACTTTCAGTTTGACTATCAGGACACAAACCAGACTAAGTAAAGGAATGTATGTGCAATGTCAGTTTCAGTTTTATTGTTTGACTGAAAGCAGACTGTGGGATTGCATTTGGGGGAAAGGTTGGGAAAAAGGCAGTTTTGCATGAGGTTTGACTGGGTCATTTGAGGCTGGGAAGTCCCCATAAGTTTGGGGAGACCCAGTGCTATGTTTATTTTGGATTGCTTGGAGTATCAGACCATTCCATAAGTTAGGGTGGTCTGATTGCTCTGGAGGCTGAGATATTCGGGCAAAGGAACACGACAATCGTGAAAGGGAGACCCAGTGCTGTGGAATTGCATGGAGTGTCAGACCATTCTATAAGTTTAAGTGGTCCGGTTGCTCCGATTTGCGAGGGCTGACTGTGGTTGACCTTTTAGGAACCAGGCATTGTCCCATAAGTTTGGGTGGCTTGGTTGCCTTGTTTATTTTGGGTTTCTTCTGTTTCCTTTGGTTCTGAACGAGGTGGTCTGAGCATGTCCCATAAGTTTGGGTGACTCAGCCTTTTCCTGCTTTAGCTTTAAGAAGAATGAGCCAGGCGAAGGACCAGACATGTTCCATAAGTTTGGGTGGTCTTGGTCCAATGCCACGCACATGCCAGAACCAGAAGATTATAACTTGACTATACCTTACTATTATGCTATCTATGAACAGGCTAGTCAGACAGTGTCCCATAAGTTTGGTTGGTCTGACTATAGCTTATCACCAATTGAAGAGAGTACTAATTAAGAGTAAACTTGTGGTAAGAAGGGACAGGTTGAACCTTGATCTAAGATAACAGGTTCAGTCATATGTTACCTTAAAAGACAAAGTGCAGACAATTATATATAATTTGGATACTTAAACAGTTCAGGGCGACTAGGGCGGCCTAGTCATGTGCCCAAAAGAAGAGAAAAGTTGTAGTGCCCTGTGTTTGTGTATATCCAATGGCTGAGCTAGACATGTTCCATAAGTTTGGGTGCTCTAGTTTTATGCCTTATGTAAGCTGGGTATAAAGGGAACAAATCATTGAAAGATTACGAATTATTGTTTGTCCATCTTGACATGGGGATGGTGAGAGTACTTACCTTTGTGGTTTGGCTTGCATGTGGTTGAGTGAGATTACTACTTAGTCTGAGTTTTCAGTTTGACGGGTAATTGCTTTAGATGCTCGCCACGTGCTAGAGCCATAGGAGTTAGTTTCAATTCCTTCATTTTCTCAGCTAAGTTTTTTTTACTTAGGTCAATTTCTGCATTTTCTGGGATCATTTATTATACTTGGTCTTGTATAAATCTTAGTAAGCCACATTCTCTACGGGAAGCGCTGCCGAAATTTCAACAAAATTAAGGAGTTAGTCAGATTTTGTATTTTCAAAGTTCAGTTCATATGACTCTTATATAATTTGGAGAGTCTCTTTTTCTAAAGGGAGTGCTGGCCAAATTTTTCCTAATTCAGGGAGTTAGACAAAATTGAACCTTGAAAAGTCAACATTCTGAACTTAGTTTCGTATAAATTTTGGTAAGCTACTTTCTCTACAGGAAGCGCTGCCGAAATTTCTGCAAATCTAAGGAGTTAGTCAAATCTCAAAGTTCAACTTGTCTGATTTTGTATATATGGCTTAGTAAAAATTTGGGAAGTCTCCGTTTTAAAAGGAGTGCTGCCCAAATTTTTGCTAATTCAGGGAGTTAGACAAAATTTGACTTTGAAAGGTTGAAGATTATTTCTGTTTTCATATTTAGACTGATATAAATTCTGGAAAGACACTTTTCCTACGAGAAGCGCTGTCGAAATTTTCTTAGTTTAGAGGAAATAGATTATATTTTGACAGGTGACGACTCTGACAATTCACTTTGTATGGGGGAGGTTTTGCCATAGGTCTACCTTTTTTGGGGCACTGGCTTAGAGATAGACCTAGGCTTGACTGTCAGGAGAGTCTTGAGTGAGGACGTGTCATGGGGATTTGTTCTCCATATATTGAGGATTTAGCCTGGACATTGACCTGTTGTATGATACAGGTCTTCTTGGGACACTCGATCCAGCTTGGACATTAACCTGGATCAAGTGCCCCAAGAAGACCTGTATCATACGACAGGTCAATGTCCAGGGTAAATCCTCAATATATGGAGAACAAATCCCCAAGACACTCGATCCAGCCTGGACTCGATACAGCCATCAAAGTCAAACCCCTTGACTTCTTTTCAGACCCTGGATGATAGAGCTAGTCTCCAGAGCCATAAGAGACGATTGCCACCACATGTATGAACCTGTGTACCACCCACTCTCCGCAGGGTGCAGAAGAGGGTGTGGTTTTCCACCTCACTTGGCGGTTGTCTAGCGTCGAGAGATCATTCCTGCAAGGCGCGTGTCAGCCGACACTTGAGTGTCGAAATGCCACCCCCGAGATTAACGGGGACCGCCTGAGTATGGGTACTATGTATTACACCATCATTGCGACTGCTTACATTGCTAGTCGATATGAGTCAGCCCTGCGCCCGCGCGGTTTTATACTAAGTCTCGCGCGCGACGCCTATCCGATTTCTGCATCGGAGAGTTATGGGATGGCTACTAAGGGACTAGGAGTGTTGTTGCGTTGTTTGTTCCGTGTCGTTTTGTATATGCATGTGTATGTGTGTGTGTGTTTATTTTTATGTTCCTTAAAGTGGTGTGCGCGTGGTGTGTGGGATGCGTCCTAGTCGACCGACGACAGGTCGCGCTTGGGACTTCAGCCCCCCAAGATGTCGATTCGCGTGCGGGTCCGATAGAGGCATAATACCATGCGTACCCCCTATGCTACAACGAACGAGAAACACCATCGGATGGTCCATCTCTGCGATTGCAGCTGATTAGCTTTCGTACTGTGGACTGGTAGCTCGGCGGGGATACGCCCACTGAAGGGAGGTAACAACTCCCGTAAGGTGGAGGKAAGTCGTGCCTCGCGTAGGCCCTATCCTGTCGTAGGGGCTTGCGAGAGGTATGGTTGGGGCACTCGACCGGAGCGGCTTGCGGAAGCTCCATGTACATATCGCGACGATGGTTAAGAACCAACTCCTGCTGGACCGATGCGCTCGACACCGTCTTGCCCTTCTTATGGCGGCCTGGAGAATGAGGTGTTTACACGAAAGAAGCCAACATCTGTTCGAGTTTCAGCAAGCCAAAGCTAAAATAAGTCACCTTATAGTCCAAACACACGATGCCTGGAAAGGCCTGCAGACCTAACTGCAACAAGAGATGGATGCTGCCAAGCACTCACAACTTATCGAAATCTTCTCCACCATATGGCTGGACCTGAATTCCAGGCTCTGTCTTATGGATGAGAGTCATAACCTACAATGGCAACTATGGCTAGTAACCGAGAGCCAATGGGAATTCTTGCCCCAACATCATTTCACGACGCATTACCAACCTACGAACTTTGTACTTATTCCTGGAAAACCCCAACTCCCTGATAACACCCAGAATCAGACTTCCATCCCCATGCCCCCTCCCCTGCCCCCATCCCCTCCTCTGCCTCCTCCCTCAGTCTGATCCCCCTATCCTCCCCCTTCCCTTCCTTCCCTTCCCCCTCACCCTCCCCTCCCAAACCCGGAGACTATCCACCCATCCCCCCCTTCCACTAAACCATCGTTTCTTCCTATTCTTCCTATTCCTCGCCCTGCCCCCACCCTTGACAAGCCGGCCAGGGTGCTCCCCCCCACCACAATGGGACAAGCAAGCATATGGAATGATGGGGACCAGAACAAACATGATTAGTCGGTCAAATGTCCGGTAACAGGGGGGTAGGTTTAAGGAATTGGAGGATTCACAGTATCTGAAGTTTCGGGTGTTGTGACGCCCTAACCTCACGCCCAGCGCGACTTCCTGTTTCGGAGTGTTAGGGGGCCCGGAAGTGCGAAGAGGGGTGTGCCAAGGATTTTAGGAAAGTGGGGGGTGGAGTCCCATGTCAGAACTGAGATCTCCGGTGGCAAGCTTAGGGGTAGTTGAGCAAGATGGTGGTCCCGAGTTATACGGGACTTCGGGAGACCGGGCTACCTCAGGTACGAGTGTCGTCGTCGCGGTCGGTATCGTCTCTGGTGGACTGGTGGGTCGCTATGGCTGTCGCGTTGTTCGAACAGCTGTCGACGCCGCTCGGCCTCGGCTCGGGTTCGTCGGATAAATCCCGAAGTCCGATACGCCTGGTGCTTTCAGCACTCTTCGCACCGTGTGCGGGGCCAATAGGGAGCTATGGAATTCCACAGTACCACTGTGAGCTGATGGTAGGGGAGGAGGAGATGGAAGGGGGGGAAACTGGTATTAATAACGACGAAGCTCGGAGATATGTAATACTGAATGTTGTTAGTATTCGGGTAGTCCGGGCTCCGGGGATTGTTGGTTATGGCCCAAAGAAAGTCCCCCGCGCACAGTCAGTCGTTCTCCGTCAGACAGGGGAATTCCGGGTTTCTCAAGTTTCCCCGCCGTCTGAGTTGTTCACCCTCCCAATATTCGTGATACTTCGGGTCCCTCAGACTCTTACGATCGGTGATCCAAGAGGGGGTTTTTACAGCCATATCTGATTAGTGAACTCGGTCTCCCGCATCCTCATAATGAGTCAAGATGGAGGTCGACTCATGCAGACGCGCGCGTACACTGCGACTCGGTTTCCTCGAGATGACGGTCGTACGCGAGCGTGCACATGAGCGGAAGCTGATCAGGCGCGGGTTTCTCGCGCCGGTGTATTGGTTGTGTCCTACCTGCATGCAACTATCCTACCCATACTATCTCAGGTGGGATCCAGTCATTGCATTCGCATCCATGCCATTCATGCGACGAAAAGAAAGGAGAAGGGTAGTTGCCCTGGCATCAATGGCTAACACCTCACAGAATTGACGATCAAAGCTAACGATTAAACCCAAACATCCATTGAGAGTGCTTCCAATCAGACCCGGGATTATTGCATGACGCAAATGGATACTAGAAAGCGACAAAATTTGAACTAAACAAGAATTGCAGAACAGGATTAAAAATCCGAAAAGATCACTCGAAGAGGGTTCGCATCCATTCCATGCATACACACGAGGCAAAACGACAAAGAAAACTCGAAACGATTTACAAGAAAAAGCGCGAAAGTGTCGCAACAAGGTCGGTCAAAATAGAGATCAAAATTATACAGATGACTGGTAGAAGAGACCTCATCCCACACATAGCTGCTCTCTCTCTCTCTCTCTCTCTCTCTCTCTCTCTCTCTCTCTCTCTCTCTCTCTCTCTCTCTCTCTCTCTCTCT
>BFEA01000465.1:183216-207357 GCA_003427395.1 Chara braunii | reverse complement strand
CTCTCTCTCTCTCTCTCTCTCTCTCTCTCTCTCTCTCTCTCTCTCTCTCTCTCTCTCTCTCTCTCTCTCTCTCTCTCTATACACTCCCCGATGCGGTGTCGGAGCGAATACCCTGACAAGGGTATCCACCCTGTTTTTTACAAGTGACGGGAAAGTAAGTTTGGTTTGAGTATACCACGCGGGTCGTGGCTGAGTCTGTGGTCTACAGTAACAGGATGGTTAGCTAGAACAGGTAGTGTGTGGGCGCGCAGGTTTAAGGCACTCGTGATTGCCTGGCTTATTGTTGATTGTGGGTGGTGGTATAGACCGTTGATCAGGTGTTTATCTGGTGATTAGATCAAGATCAAAGGGGCCGCGTCTTCCCTTTGGTACGGTTAACCGTGACGGGAGCACGCAAAAGTGAGCAAGTAATAAGTCTCGGTGTGTGGTGCGGCGCGTGTGGTAACCGCGCCATTGTTTAGGCCATCCAGCATAGACGACTAGCGGCCGTAGGGGCAAGTACGGGCCAAGGTATGGCCCATGGGCATTTAAGCAGCCCACGCACTACGCAGCACCAGGTTATAGGGAGTCTTGCGCAGGTCGGTCTCAGGCTTAGGCTTAGCCCTATAGGTTACGGCGCTGGGTTTGCAAGACTGAGATACAGGGATTGAGGCTGGCAACCAACTGCGTAGGAGCGCTGAAACGGGAAGAAAGGCCAAGGGATTGAGGGTCCCGTAGGACTATCCCCCTGGGCTTTTTGCAAAGGGGGGGGTCTGACTGCAGGCCCAGTTGGAAGAACTGAAGGATTGTCGGTGGATCATTTTATTCTGCCCCGTTTACCCTGTCTATAGTTTGGCTCTTGTTGCGGTTTTTTTTTTGTGTGTGTCCTGTTGTTTTTTCTTTCCCTTTTTTTGTTGTTTTGGACCCACTCCCGACCCAACATCAACGGGTACACCCGTGGGCTGGTGGACTGTCGGTCCGCGGTCAAGCCCGATAGTGTAGGTGACGAAGAGCCGTTTAACTCACCTGCTGATTTTCCCCGATGATGTTGGTCAGTTGCTCCTTGCGGAGAGGCGACGAGGGGCATAGGGGCGGGAGACTAATTGGACCATCGGGGAGTAGGCCTCGTCAGAGGATTGCCCAGAGCAACCGGCTTGGCCTACTGGTTGCTAGTTTCCCTCGGAAGTCGTCCTCAAGACGGCGGGCAGTACTACTGCGCTAGCAGGCATCGGGCGTTGAGGCGGGGAAGTGAGGCAGACGGCCAGCAAGCACTGTGATAACACAAGGCGGAGAGCGAGGGAAGGCTGGGAAAGGTAAATGAACCTGGGTGCTTTTTGCGCCAAGGTGCGTCCGGACTGTACACGGTGAGAAGGAGGGGGAGTGAGGATTACCTCCCTCGTTTTTAATCGGATTTAAGCGTGGGAGGACACGATTCTGGGGTTTCTGACCAAGACGAGTTCAGTCGTGTGTTAGAATTGGTAACCTGTCAGTAGAGCGAGAGGCAAGTGAGATAGGAGCTGTGTGAAGCTCTGGTGGAGCTACGGAGCGAAGAAGAAGGGATGAAGTGAGGAGGGAAGTCGAGATATCACTCGTTTCGTGATGGAATCGAGTGGAATAAGGGTCGGGATAGCGGTTTCGGGCCGGGGCGAATTCATCTGTGAAGTCAGTTTTACAAGAGAGTAAGTAGAGGTAGGGATAATAGAGAAAACGAGTGCGCGGATATGGCCGGAAGCAGATAAGGTGATAAGTTGAAAGTGCATAGCTGTCCCGAACGTTGGCGGATTTCAGTAGACCAAGAGCCGAATCCTAGGTTCTGGGGCGGGGCGAATCGAGTGGTGAGGTCGGATTCGGGTGAAAGTTGGTGGGGTAAGTGTTAGTCGATGAGAGCGGTGCGCGGAGCTACCGGGAAGGAGATGGCGGGAGCGTGAAGATGAGAGGTTACTCAGTTATTGATGATATCGAGTGACAGGAGACGTAGGGAGAGGATGTCTTGGAATTGCAAGTCGGATTATAAGGTCAGTTTTAGAAATTAATGGTTAGATTTTGAGATACAATGCGTAAGGGTTGTGCCTGAAGATCAAGACTACGACCACTGCTAACTAAGGATGAATCCGTCCGTAGTGTAGTGGAAGGTTCATTCCCTTCCTGAACGACTTATGGGCAGAAAGTGGCTCGAGGATCGTAGGCGCCAGCTCCCTGTCGAATTTTGCGAGGCGATCACGACCTTTTGCGGTGATATTGGGGCTTAGTGCCTGCTGGTCGCGCTCGCCTTCATAGCCACGTCATTCTCCGAGCTTCATGCATGCTGCGCTCCATCGAATCGCTGTGTTCCCGCTAGTAGTACCCATCGTTCCGACCGTCGGCCTCGCTCGGCGACCACCTTTGTGGCCTAGGAAGGCGCTTTAGCTGGTGTCATTGTTGTCTTACCACCGCTGCCACGGGAACGTGACTGCTGTACTTGTATGTCGCCCACCCCTAGCAGGTAAGGTGAAGCATGGGTAGCGTGGCGAACTAGGAGAAGGGCATGCAGTCACGAAGGGGGTGAGGGCTGCTACACTAACTTTGCAGTTCCCAAGGCTGTCGTCATGAGATTGTGTATCTGTCCGATGAAGTAGGAGTAGGAGAGCAGCAAAGGTGTGGGCCTTGCTGTTGGCAAGAGAGCTGCTTACGCCATTGAACGACGGACTATAGGCGAACAACGAGGTAAGAACCTGCCTGATCCAGCAGGCCGGCATGCAACTCAGCCGGTTGTGCGGGGTAGCCTGGGTCCAGCCATAGACTGGATGTCTGCCCAGGCTTGACGGGGACCACTGCGGCAAGAAAAGGAATGGGGGTTTTAACTCTCTCCCCATGTCCCGAATTGTAGCCGGCGCAATCGAGACTCAGAAACGCTACAGGAAGGCTGAGATCTTTGTGGGTTGGAGTCACTGGTATGGGCTTGGTGCAATACTGTGTGGACTCGTATGTGGGCTGATTACACCACTATGTGTGCTGAGCGTGGTGCACGGGACTGGAGATGTAGGATGAACCTATTGTTGAGTTGTGATGACGCACTACGGGCCTGGTAGTGGATGCGGCTCGTGGACTGGTGTTGAAAAACTTGCGATAACAGACAGTGCAGTTAAGTGGGTTACAGCGTGGAGACGTATTCGGGCTCATGTCAGTCGCACGCGCTCCTGGTCTCTGCAGCAACCCAGCACTGTGCACGAATTACTGCAGCAGGCTGCTGTTGGCTGTGCCCAGACCACTGCTGCGAGCTACTACTTCGTTTGCTGGCCGCTGCAAACCACTGTTGCTGTCGTTGACTAGGCATGACTGCTGTTTATGATTGGCTGGGCATGAATGGTTGTTGTTGTATGCTGGCGAACTGCTGCTGCACCTGTGGACCATGTTGCGTATTGCGGCTGGCCGCTGCTGGCCGCTTGATTTGCAGCTGCACACTGTGCGCAAACCGGCTGCTACTCCCGTCTGATGGTGAGCAAGCCGTTGCCTACTGTGGATCGCTAAGTGCTGCCGCTACGCTTGTGGACTAGGTGTGGACCGGGGCGACTGTTGACTGTTGTTATTGTTGTTGACCGCCGTTGTGCACGGCTGCTGCATCTGTGGACTGAACACAAGCTGCGGCGTGTGGATTGTTGTTGCGGGGTACTGCGGCTGCGTACGGACTGCTATTGCTGGTTGCTGCATACTGCTGCAGGCCATTATCGAACTGCTACAGGCTGCGGGGTGGCTGCGGTTGGGCTGAGGAGAGGTGTTGAGGCTTGGGGAGGTGGTCAGGCTGGACAAGTAGGGGGTTAGGGCTGTGATTTGGGAGGTCGTCGGGAGGGTGATTTCGACAGTTCTACTTCAGAAGTTGAAGAAGCTATTACATTGGCTCCCATTGCAGGGCCCTCAGGCGATTGAAGATAACAAGGCCCTCTCTTACGAGTCTGAGCGCACCCTTCTTGGATCTGAGAGTCTCAAATCTATCTCTTTTTGCCCTTCTCACTCTAAGTCTGGTCTGTTGGTTACGAGGGGAAGGCGGCAGGCGGGATTGCAACCCGTAGGACCGCATCAAGATTCTGTGGGGAGTCCACCCACCGATTGCGGGAGCTCCGCCGGAACCTAGGCGAGGTTCTGGAGGCAGGGAACTATCAGGTATATTATCTTTCTATTTGTATGACCCCATATCACCCATGTTTGTTTATCCCTCATTAAGTTTGGCTGATGTATGCATGAGACTGTCCCTATGATTTTTGTCTCCTGTTCATGACATAATCAGAGTGAATGAAAAGAATGTATGAGAGTGAAGCTTAAAGTGAAGCTTAAGTTTCATCTTTACTTTGATTGAAAGCAGACTAAGGGGATGAATTAGGGGAAGGTGGGAGGAAGGCGGACTGCATGCGTTTGACCGGGTCAACCAGGGACTGTGCATTGTTTCTAAGTTGAATGGCTCAGGGTTGTGTTTATTTGACTGTTTTATGAAGGGTCAGGCATTATTTATAAGTTGAATGGCCTGGTTGCAATGTTTATTTTTCTGAGGGTTTGCCTGATGCTAAGGGGTTTTCAGGTTTTATTATGAGGGAGGATTTCTGGTATAAGGTTGAGCATTGTTTCTAAGTTGAATGACTTAGCCTGAAAACCCCGCACATAAGTATAACCTGAGTATAAAAGAAGGTATTTTACATATATTTGCATGTGAACTGACAGTTGGGCATTGTTTCCAAGCTGAATGACCCATCGTTAAGTCATATCGCTAAGAAGAGAAGGGAAATTACGAACTGTAATTGGAAATAGACTGGGCAAGTTGATCATTGTTTCCAAGCCGAATGGTTCAGTCCCCTACCCATATTTGCACTTTCTTTTGAGGACTAAGTCAGAGAATTACTAAACTTTGGATATTAAACAGTTCAGGGCGGCCAGGCATTGTTTTCAAGTCGAATGGTCTAACCAAGTGCCCAAAGAAGAGAAAAGTAGTACTGCAACATGTTCGTGTATATCCTAAAGGCACGCTGGACATTGTTTCCAAGCCGAATGGTCCAACATCAGTACCATATGTAAGTTGGGTATAAGTGTTGAATGATCTAAAGACTAATGAACTATCTTATGAGAAATAACTTGGGATGATGAAAGTACTTACCCTCGTGGGTTGGCCTGCATGTGACTGAGTGATGTCACTACTTAGTCTGAGTTTCAGTTGATAGGTTGTTGCTTTAGTTGTTCGCCACGTGCTAGAGCCATAGGAGTTAGTTTCAATTCCTACATTTTATGAGCTGAGATTTTTTTACTTAAATAAATTTTCGCATTTTTCTGGGATCTTTTATTTATACTTGGTCTTATATAAATCTTGGTAAGCCACTTTCTTTACTAAAAGCGCTGCCGAAATTTCTACAAA
Organism: Chara braunii; assembly: GCA_003427395.1. Lineage (NCBI taxonomy): Eukaryota > Viridiplantae > Streptophyta > Charophyceae > Charales > Characeae > Chara > Chara braunii. The sequence continues at coordinate 202,004 of BFEA01000465.1, read as the reverse complement.
AAACAAGAAGTTAGTCAAGACTTTGTCTTCTTCAAGATCCAGTCTTGTTGACTTTTTGACTTAGTAAGAATCTAGGAAGCCTCCTTTTCTAAAGGAAGTGCTGCCCAAATTTTACTAATTCAGGGAGTTAGACAAAATTGGTCCTTGAAGGGTCAAGGTCGTTTCATATTCTAAACTTAGCTTTGTATTAATCTTGGAATAACACTTTCTCTACGGAAAGCGCTGCCGAAATTTCTACAAATCTAAGGAGTTGGTTAAAATTTTGTCTTAACAGAACTCAGACTTTATGTCTGAGTTCATATCTGGTTTTGTATAAATCTGGGAAGTCTTCTTCTCTAAAGGAATTGCTGCCCAAATTTTTACTAAGTGAGGGAGTTAGGCAAATTTTGACTTTCTTGAATCCAAAAGTCTGATTTTTGGGCTAGTACAAATTCTGCGATGACACTTTTCCTACGGGGAACGCTGCCCAAATTTTCCTAACTTAAAGGAGCTAGATTATATTTTGACAGGTGGCAATTCTGGGGGATTCACTCCGTGTAGGGGGGATTATGCCAGGGTCTACCTTTGCTTTGACACCTGCTTAAAGGTAAGTTTATGCTTAGTTAATTAGGATGATTTGGGTGAGGTCGTGATAAGAAGATTATTCTACATGAACTTATAAACTTAGCTTGGGGATTGGTCTGTCTTGTGTTATAAGTCTTCTTGAACAAGTCAATTCAGGATTCTGGACTAGATTAAGTTTTGATCCCACGAGGATCACCTTTTGTTATCACTGATAACAGGTCGGTTGTCGATTCGTCGGTTTACGACTCAATTCCAACTCACCCTAAATACTCAACCTAAAAAGGTTTTAGCCTTGGTGATTTTTATTGTTTTGTTAAGGTTTCACCCAGACTTTTATTGAATGGTCATTTGACAAAGGTACTGAGTATTTAATTATGGTTGGTTGGCTGGAGGTTGGGGATTGCATGGTTAAAGCGAGGGGTATAAGTGCAGAAAGTGGTAAGGGTAGACTCCGTGTAGTGCGTGAACTTTGTTGGACTGTTGATGTGATTGCAGGTATGCTCTGTGGTTCGGATTTTTGATTTGACTGTCTGCGATCACACATATTTACATGGTTGTGAGGAGCCCCATTGTGACTGTGAGAAGTGATCATCACATACTTATCCTCCTTGTATATATATATATATATATATATATATATATATATATATATATATATATGTGTGTGTGTGTGTATGTGTGTGTGTGTGTGTACCCATATTGGAAGCTCGCATGGCCCAAGGGGCCAGCGTATTAAGGGTTAAATAGGGGTTGAGGTAGACAGAAAACCCCCGCCTCTTGATTGTATACTTTTTCTTTAGTTCTTAGTCGGACGTTGGTCCTGCCTGGGCCGGGATTCAAGGTCTTTGTCTAGGACATCCCAAGCCCTAGACTCTGCATGGAAGGAATTTCCCCCCGCGCAGAGCCTATTTGCCCCGCCTGCCAAGACACTCAAGCCAAAGGCCCGAGGTCTCGCGGCGGCCTCACGGCTATTCCTTGAGCCGTGCAATATCGTGAGAGAGTAGACCCTCACGATACTTTGAGTCTGACACTTGAGTTTCATAAGCGGTATTCAGATCCACGAGGGACCGCTTGACTATGAGCACTACATAGTACGTCATCATTGCGACTGCTTGCGCATGCTTGCATTGCGAGTCGATATGAGAAAGTCCGGCGTCTGCGCGGTTTCATACTAAGTCTCACTCGCGACGCCTATCCGGATAAGATCCGGGCAGGGTTTTTTCCCATCTACTACAGATCAAATCGCATCTTACTTAGTAGACGGTTGCCTCTTAGTCTTTGAGTGAAGATAGACCGTATGCTCTCATCTTTTTCATTTTCATTTAAGATTGAGTCTGCAGTGCGCTTCAGGTGTGTTAGGTCCAGAGCTGCGCTGCGCGCCTATTGCTAGGTTGCTGCTGTAAATAAAGGTACTACGAGCCCTCTGCCCCATTCGAAAAGAGATTCGAATGTTTCACCGGTTCCACCGTATGCTCTCATCTTTTTCATTTTCATTTAAAATTGAGTTTGCAGTGCGCTTCAGGTGTGTTAGGTCCGCATAGGAAAAATTATGGGATGGCTACCGAGGGACTAGGAGCGTTGTCGCGTTGTTTATGTTGTGTCGTTTCATGCGCATGTTGTGTGTGTGTTTTAATTTTATGTTCCTTATAGTGGTGTGGGCGTGGCGTGTAGGATACGTTCTAGTCGACCGACGTCGAGTCGCGCTTGGGACCTCAGCCCCCCAAGATGTCGGCTCTCGTGCGGGTCCGATAGAGGCGTAGTACCGCGCGTACCCCCTATGCTACAGCGAACGAGAAACGCCCTCGGCTGGTCCACCTCTGCGATTGCAACTGGTTAGCTTTCATACTGTGAACTGGTAGCTCGGCGGGGATACGCCCACCGAAGGGAGGTGACAGCTCCCGTAAGGTGGAGGTAAGTCGTGCCTCGCGTATACCCTATCCTGTCGTAGGGGCTCGCGAGAGGTATGGCAGGCGCACTCGGCCAGAGCGGCTTGTGGAAGGTCCATGTATGTATTGCGACGAGGATTAAATGCCAACTCCTGCGTGACGCGGCCGGGAGGGTCCCGCGCTGCCCTTGAGTAGTGCCGGATCGATGCGCTCGACAGCAGGCAGTCCATCGTCGCGCATCAACACAGAGTTGTCACCCCACTTGGTTCGAGCATGCAAGTCAGGTTCGCCCATGCGCCACAGTCCACCGCGGCCAGCATGTCAACCCCGCATACCTGACACCAACTCGTCGGATCGCCCAATTCTCTCGTTGACTCACCTCTTCAAGTTGACTCGTTAGCCGACCGTCACTGATCGCGCTAACTCCAAAGTTCATAGAGAGCAAACCAATCGTGTTTGCGAAATTTATATCACGCACGCTTGCGAGAAAGATACGAGATTAAGCCCAAGTGGTCAGGAGGAGAAGAGAGGAAGTGCCTACGTCTGCATGGCCAGGCCGCGGCGTGGGGGACGTACCCACTCTCCACGCATCGATCCGGTCGTACAGGCATTCAGGCCAATTAGAACAGAGTATTAAGGACACAAGACAAAGAAGAAGAAGGCGAGCAAACATGAGGAAATCAAGAAACTAGAAAGATACAGTTACAATCGCGTCTGCCAAAAGCGACAGTTACACAAGATTAAGGGCGCGATCCAGTCAGAGCCTAATTCCTAGCACAGCAAAGTGTGCGCAAGTGAGAAGTGTGGTACAACAAAATTTGGAGCGCCTAAATTCCTAGTCTTAGTCCTAATTGCAAAAGGAAATTTCGAAAAGTCCACAAACAATTCCTCAAGCCCGTAGGATCTCGACATCAGTTGAAATTTTAAAAATGATATTCCCGCGCGATGATCGCGCCAAAAATTCCTATTGCTCACAGCAGAACAAGAAAGAAGTCATGACAACCGCTGTCCATCGTGCTCGCTGAGGCGCGGTTACTCAATCGTCTGCCCGGGATTTTCCCGATACCGACCCGACCGACTCCCAGAAAAACAAAAGAAACGAGGGTATCCATGCAACTTGTCCGACCGACCCGTCTTTCCACTGCTCCCCCTCCGACCCGTCCCATAACATCGCGCAGAAAGTAGAGTGGTTACGGAAGACAGCCCGTCACAGTGTAGGGTTTGGGTTTAAGGTCAGGGGGGTCGAAGGGTTTCAGGGACTCTTGGTCAATAACAATTCTCGGAGAAATTGGGATGGAAGTAAATTTCAGGAAACACGCACAGGAGGGAAAAAAGGATTCGTACTTTCAACCTTCAGTGGTCAAATGCACAACTGTACGAACACAGACACAACACGATTTTGCTACACCTCTAGCCTCAAACCACAAAGCACAACGTATAATCCTATATTGATGCATACAGACATTCTCATAGTGCTTATGCCCACTACAACCCATAAATCACAACATACTTCATCTCCATTTAACAAGACAAACGCTTGCAGCATGTCAGTCTGAATGCACGATAATAAGAAGAACGTTCATAGAGACGGCCTCTTATAAGGAAAGTGCAGATTTGACATCCGCAAACTTATCCATACCTATCCAGCAGCATAGACAAATACACATACACACGCATACCGACCTTATACCTACTTCATCCGATAGACCACAACTCACTACCCTTAACCCACAACAATCATGCCTGCCTATCAATATACTTTACACAACGGACAATAAGAGCAACCCACTACAGTCAACCGTACACTTACTCAGCACCTATACAGTATGCCTACTCTGGGTTGTTAGAAACACCGTTGGAACCCAAGGTAGACCATTGCTCCGTCGGTAACAAGTAGATCAAACATACACATACTCATTGAATGCTTACTCCTCATCAGATGTATTGGGATGCTGGACTCTATTTCCAGCAGGTGAAGCTCCCCACTAATATGTTATGAACTTGGTTGTCTGACGATTTTTACCACCACTCACACACAAACAATCTTATACACGCCCATACATGCATAAGAGAAGGGGGAGAGGAGACAAAGTCCAATTGTACACAGATCAGAGTAAACAGCGAAAGTTCAGCTATGCACCGATGGGGAGAGGACACTGCGTGTTTCTCACTCTCTGACACAACTCCCAACAAACAATCACAAGAAGAAACCTGCGAGGATAACAATTGGAATTCACNGGGAGAGGACACTGCGTGTTTCTCACTCTCTGACACAACTCCCAACAAACAATCACAAGAAGAAACCTGCGAGGATAACAATTGGAATTCACACTGATGTTGAGCCAATTAAAACCAGATATCGTTACAGAGTTTGTTCCAGTGTCTCACCACTCTCAGAACCCCACACTCCACTCTCTACCCTACACCCAATTAGTAGCACAACACTGAAATGGTCTCCCAGAGGCCAACGCCGACCACCCAGATGAAGAACAGATCCTGCGATGAAGTCTTCAGTGCCAATGGATAACTCTAACGAAGAACCAGGGAGCTATGGCTGCTGCCACCCACAAACACTCAGTGAAGAGCCTCGATCTAGCCCGGCCAGACGCAGATACCCTTAAGGGTAGATGCGTTGAGGATGCCCCAACTCTGGTGACCTCCAGAAGGGCCGGCTATGGCTGCCATCCGCGGCAAGGGTCTCACGATGCCGCCTGTACACAATTACCACCGCCAACTTGTTTGGCTTCTCCACACGCTGCTTTGCGAGAATGAACAACCAAAAGTCCGAAATTGATTTTCCTAATCTATTAATAGATCTACACTACCCTAGCCTAGACCTAGACCCGACTGACTGGACCGACCGGTATCGTTCCAGTTTTGGCCTCTCGGTCTCTCCCTACCCGGCTATAGGCTATATGACCGTCTATCGGGATAGGCCCTTAGGGCCTGTCCGTCCGAGGGGTAGCCCGGGTCCGCTGTACGTAGTTAGGGTCAACTGTAGGAATTCCGAATTAATGCTGGGCCTGTATTTTCCCAAATTTGCGGATATGTCCCTCACGAATATTCCTTACAGGTAGGTCTTTCGGTTAGCCCTCAGCCAAACAAAATTATGAATCTACCCTACCGCTGTTACTGTACAGCCTCGCAGTCAGTCTAGGCAGTCAAAATCAGCAAGTCATTGCAGGCTTAACCCCCCAGGGAGCAAGGACCTCCGAGCTAGGGATGCAGACAAGGTGAACGGCGAGGAAGGTTGTCCTTCTGAGCCGCTTCATATCGTAGAACAACTGACTTTACTATCTTGAGAAGTTCCCTTCTGTAGAACCAACGGTTCTCGGTAGGAGGCTGGAAAGCGAACCTCACAAGATACTGTCGATCGAGGCCTGTGCCCCACTCATCCTCAATCCATTCCACGTCATAACCCTTGCAAGGGATCGGTGGACCAAATTGAGGAGACCGGTCAGGGAATGCATCAGTTGGAGTGAATGGAAGCAGCTTAGATGCATGGAAGACCGGGAAGGTTCGTAGATGCAGTGAGACGTCGATGACATAGGATGGGCCGAATGGATCAGCGCCCACTGTATCTAAGACCTGCCATGGACCCAAATAACGGGGCAACAGCTTGGGGGAGATATCATCCTCCCTCGACAACTCAGAACTGGCTACCCAGACATAATCACCAGTGCGGATTGGGGAAGGCCGCCTGTGGCGATTAGCTTGTTCAATCATTGTCTTTTGGGCTTTGAACAAGTTCGCCCGTGCTTTTTCCACATCTATGCGGTAGCGTCTGGTGAACTCTGCGGTGCTTGATGTCAGGTCTGACTTAGCTTTATCGATGATATGATCGAGAGGATGTCGTGGTTCACGTCCCCAGTGCAACCGATATGGACTGAACCCAGTCGAGGAATGGACAGACATGTTATAAACAAGTTGTGCTCGAGCCAAATGGAGATCCCAGTCCTGCTGATCTGGAGAGATGACAGGACGCAGCAGTTGGAATAAGATTTGGTTCATCACTTCAGCCTGACCATTGCCTTCAGGATGATGACAAGAAGTCATGTCCAATCGTGAGTGCAGGTAGTCCTTACAGTAGGACTGCCACTCATCGCTGCAAAATCGGGGGTCTCTATTACTGACTATAGAAGGGGCGGTCCATGGTGTGTGACCCACCTCTCCGAAAAGGCTGCTCTCACAACCGGGACTCTAGCTACCTCTGGCAAGGGGATGAACTCTGCGTATTTGCAAAACCTCTCCACGTAGACCATTACTTGACGCATGTCACGAGGGGTGGTCTTGCCTAAATCTGTGAAGTCAATCGACACAGATTCAGCAGGGCCATCAAGTATGGGTAAGAGTTTGAGTAGTCCCAGAGGAGCCCTACGCTGGACCTTGTTCCTCTGGCAAAGCTCGCAGGTTTCCATATAGCGCAACATATCACTCCGCATCTCCTTCCAGAAGAAGAGTTGCGAGAGGGCTGCATAAGACTTTAAGAACCCAAAATGTTCACGTGCATCATGACACTCTGACATCAGCAATGTCCTGAGCCGCTAATCTGGGGGAATGCACAAGCGCTCCTCACCTCTGCTGTAGGTATACAGCAAATCTGAACTCAGGGCATAGCCGAGTTCAGAATTGGGATCCGTTTGCAGATTCCTGACTATGGGTTCATAAGTCGGGTCCTGAGGCAGAAGATGAGCGATGGTCTGACGGGTCTCCTCCCCAAAGAAGTGAGTAGAGGAGATCAGTGTAAAAGAGTCAGGCCTACAAGAGAGGGCATCTGCTACCTTATTGTAGCATCCCTTCTTCAGTTCAAAATCAAACATGTCTATGAACTGAATGTATCGTGTCAGCTTATCATTTAACTCTCCCTGGGATTTCATCCACTGTAAGGTGGAGTGGTCTGAAAAAATCTTGAAGTGTCTTCCCAGGAGAAAGTGTTTCCAGTGTTTCATGGCACAGACAAGAGCATATAGCTCTTTCTCGTAGGTAGAGTCCTAAAGCTTTTGAGTTTTTATCTTCTTACTCATGAATTCTATAGGCCATAGACCATTCTCATCATCCTGCTGAAGAACTGCCCCAATGCCATACTGGCTGGCGTCAGTGGTCAGGATGAATGGCAAAGTGGGGTCAGACAACTTCAGCACTGGTGCACGAGTCAAGACCTTCTTGAGTCGTGTGAAGACCAACTGACAGGGAAGGAACCAAAGAAAAGGATTGTCTTTCTTTGTTAGGTTGGTCAGGGGTACAACCACCGCAGATTGGTCAGGGGTACAGCCACTGCAGAAAAGTTCCTGACAAACTTTCTGTAGTATGAGGCTTAACCCATGAAGGACCTGACATTCCTCACTGTCTGTGGCTGGGGCCACTCATGAATAGCAGTTATCTTGGCTGTTTCAGGAGTCAAACCATCTCCAGAGATTACATGACCCAGATAGATGACAGAGGGAACTACAAAAGAGGACTTCTCTCTGTTAATCTTATACTGGCTGTCATGTAATGACTGAAGGACTAGAGTCAAGTGCTCCGCATATGCCCTGGTAGTTCGGTTGAATACCAGGATGTCATCCAGGTAGACAACCATGAACTTGTTCAGGTAAGGCCTGAAGATGCGGTGCATCTCGGTCTGGAAGGTACCTGGGGCGTTGCAAAGTCCAAATAGCATGACCAGGAACTCGTAAGTACCATACCTGGTATTGAAGGCGGTCTTATAGACATCCTCCTCTGCCATCTCAATCTGGTGATATCCAGATTTGAGGTCGACTTTGCTAAATACTGTGCAGCCCTGCACCATATCCAGAAGGTCATTGATCCTAGGAAGTGGCTTTGTACTCTTCCTAGTGATCTTATTGAGACCCCTGTAATCGATGCACATTCTGAATTCTCCATTCCCTTCCGGGACGAAGAGGATTGGTGCCCCAAATTCAGAAGTGCTTGGTCGTATCCATCCTTTGCTGGTCAGGGTCTCAAGCTGAAGGGCACATCCTGTAGATGCGGCCCTTGGGAGTGACCGCTCCAGGTAGTAGCTCAATGTGATGCTTGATTGGCCAGTTGGGTAACCCAAAGGGCTCCTGCATCAGATCGGCATACTAATCCACAACCTACTGTATCTCAGGAGGATAGGAAACAGTAGGAGCATCTGTCTGCTTGACCAGAGCCAAGAACAAACGCTCATGGTCTTACTGGCGCGGGAAAGCATAGAGCTCCCTCGCTCTCAAATAGTAGCAACTGGTTTTAGGGTGGTGTTCAACAACAATCATACATGGTTGATACACCCCCTGTATGTTGGGCAGTCCAACCTTTGGGATCTATCAGTCGATCCTTGGGTTGACGACCATTAGCCACTGCATAGAGAACACCAGGTCAAAGGGTAAGTCAGGGAATATGTAGAAGTTCAGACTGTGTCTGACTTCTCCAGCACTGTCGAAGGTAACAGGGATACCCCTGACCTTCTCCTTGATAGTAAGAACATTGGAGTCACCTATTCTGACCAGCAAAGGTTGTTGCAGCTGCTGAACTTTTATACCCGGATGCAGTTTTTTTACAGCACTGGGAGATATGAAGTTTCTGGTGGCTCCACAATCCAACAACCCTTTGATCCTGATGTGATTGATCAGAGACCGAAGTAGGTTAAGATCAGACTTGCTTTTCTTTTGTTCCTTCAGATGAAGGAAGAAAGCAACAAGTGATTGAAGCTCATCTTGCCCCGGGTCCTGATCCGGGTCAGGATCCTCATAGCAGAAGGATGCTGCCCGTGCAGTCCCCAAACTCTCACCCACAGTCTCAACTGAAACAGCTGCAGATTCTCCTATTTGAGCAGATGAAGGTGCAACATTGGGAGGAACTGCAGTCCCGAGAATCTGTTTCAATTTTTTGACTGACCCGGGTCTGGCATGTAAGGGCAGTCTTTTAAAAAGTGATGTCCCTCACCTCTCAGGCAGACCCCTCTTTCCTTTCTTCTTCTCCACACTCCCTCCTGTATCTTGAGGTCATGCCAAGGGAGAGTGGAGGGATTGAGTGGGTTAGCTGACATATGGACGTCTTTTGGAAGATTAGGGCGCTGGGAGGAGGAAGGCCGACGTCCCTTGTCCTTCCCCTTTGCACTGGCTAAGGTTGTGGGGGGGGAAAATCTTTTCTGTTGCTATAGAACTCCAGAAGAACCTGAGTCAGGGTCGATGCAACATCTGTTTCAGCAGCTGATCCAGTCCCAGCTGATGGTATATCAGCCTGGGAGTCTGAATCAGAAGTTCATGCACACCCTGCATATGCAAATACTGCCTTTCCCTTTCTACCACCACGAGGGAAGGCACCTTTCCTCCTATCAGAGGAGGGGGCCTGGACATGAAGTTTTGCCTCCATGTCCAAGGCTGCACGGCTAAAGGATCTCCAATCCTTGTGCCCAGCATTGTACAATGCAACAGAAAATTTCTCAGGGGCTGCCCTGCAAAAGTTTGTTCGTAGGTCGTCTGCAGACATGACCAAATCTGGGGTGGAAGTTACCTGCTCGAACTTTGCGAACAAAGACTGCAGGGATCTGCTGTAACGCTGCTGCCCCAAGCGAGCAATCTTGTCAGCAGCTTTGCGGACCCTCTCCTTGTCTGCAAAGCGGTCTTCATGAGCCTGTAGAAGACTGTCCACTCCCATTTCCAAAGCCCAATCCTCCATGGATTTCTGCATAGCGCTGGAGGTAGAAGTAACCCACTTTTGAGCAGGCCCCTCCAGCAGCCCCAGAACCGTTGCCACCTTGGTCTATTCTGGGCATATAAAGCCCCTCAAGTAGGCTCTGGTCCCTGCAGCCCAGTCCCCAACATCAGTCTTGGGGTCATCCTCTCTGAATTTGTTGGGGGCAGGGATCTTGGGACCTCTTTGATCCCTGGCTACAACAGCTGCAAAGGTGGGCTTGGCTGTGGCTTTTTGGGAAGGAGGTGGTGAAGGGGAAGATGGACGTGAACCAGGGGCAGTTGAAGGAGGAGAAGAGAAAGGTTTCACTGAGAGAGGAGGAGACTGAGGAACAATCAGTTTGACGGCGGTCAGTTGAGCAGTCAGATTCTGAGTTGCATTCAGTATCTTAGACTATTGAGCTGCCAGGTCGTCCACCCTGCGTTCCAGGCGGCCGATGCGATCATCCCAATTAGTAAAATAAGAATTGGTGGCCTTGTGCTCAGAAGGGCCCACTCTGCCAGATTCTTATTCATTTGGGAGCAACGGTCATCTGTCAAAACCTTCCTTAGCTGCTCCAACAGGTACTCCCTTATGGAAGTATCTGTTGTAACCTCTAACTTGGTTGCCTCCTGTCTCTCCAATTCTGCAAGCAGGGTCTGCTGCTGCTGCAGTCTTTCCTGCAACTCCTTCTTTTGCTGAGTAGCAGTCAAAGGTGTTTCAGGGGTGGAGGTAGAAGTTTGTTGTTCTTCTACGTTCATCACTACTTCCAACTGTGGCTACTGCTGAGCACCCTGGTTCGCCATTTTCCTCTTTCAGTACAACAATAAATGATAGACAAACAGGGGAGTATGCAACGATTTTTCAGGTTCTCTCAAACTCTAAGAAATCGCTGCTATCTCATGCACAGAGGTAGGTGGGTGAATAGGCACAAACGGTTTGGGTTAGAATGGTTTCTCTGGGGTCAGGGATCAGACAGACAAAAGTCTAATAAAGTCAATCACACGATTTCTTTTTACTGACCCTGCACCACACTAGAATTAGCAGACACAACCACTACTCTTCCAAAGAGACACTAGACTTCCAGAGCCCATTAGAAAGCAAGAGTAGTCAATAAGAATGATAGAACATGACAAGTACAAACAAGAGTGATCAATCAAGCAGAGCGATTCAGTCAGAGACCCTGAATCCTAACCCAGACTCCAATTTCGGCCCTAATGACTTTAACAACCATACCCTGGAATATGGCGAAATACAATATTCACTGTTTCCAGTGAAATACTGCAAATTCAATCAAGCCCTCCTGCAATACTGACTATTTTTGGATTGTGATTGACTGCCAACTGACATAATTGAATTCTGACAGACAAAATTGAAGTTATGACTGACCTTAGGTAGCGCAGGCTATAATTAGACTCAACACAAAACCACAATTCACAATATATCTACTTTTCCAATACAGAATTTACAATCTGAGCATCCCAGATCAATCGCAATATAGTTAGGCAGTCACAGAACAATCTTCGATGAAAAAGAGTCAACAGAGGGTAAGAAATGAGCAGAGGAAGGTAGGAGAGTGATGGCTATGATTGTCATGCAGTCTGCGATTTTCAAATCCAGTCACTGATAGACAGATAGACCATGAATACTAATTAATCTAACCTTATACAGATAGGTGCATGGAACGGACTCACTTTCAGAGTTTGCTGCAGAGTTGGGTAAAAATCTGGCTATAGCAGACTGAAACCCTCATTTCGCCAGTTTCTTCCAGAGCTTCCTCCTCTATGTTCCACGCACATAACTTCTTCAAACTTGTTGATCCTCTTCAGGATCCTGAAGCGCTGCAACCCTTTCTGCCAGATTCCCTGAATCTGACCCTGTGGCACTCAGAAGCCAACATAAAATTATCTTGCCGCAGGTCCCCTTAGCCGCTGATGCTATAAATAGCCCTAGATGGGGTTATTTTCACTTGAGATTGACACTGACTGTCAATCTACCTCAACACTGCTCAGAGATGAAGTCGCTTAGAGATCCATGAAGTCCTCAGGGTAATTCGCCACTCTGAGGCAATTCGCAATACTGCCCTCATGGTTGGCTATGGCAAATTAGCCCTGTTCTCGCCTTTCCCTGACAAGCGCCCTGACAGGCTCAGTGCGCTTGCTCAGTGCAAACACTGACCTCCTGATTTCACCGCTTTATATCTTCTTCCCTGCTGACTCTGTACTGGGGAAGATGAATTGCCATGAAACTTCTCGCAAGTAATTCGCCAGATGAAGAAGATGCCCCTATTGCAATCAACCCTCAGTGCTCCAATTTCAATCCCGCTCCGATACCAACTGTTATGAACTTGGTTGTCTGACGATTTTTACCGCCACTCACACACAGACAGTCTCATACACGCCCATACATGCATAAGAGAAGGGGGAGAGGAGACATACTCCAACTATACACAGATCAGAGTAAACAACGAAAGTTCAGCCATGCACAAATGGGGAGAGGACACTGCGTGTTTCTCACTCTCTGACACAACTCCCAACAAACAATCACAAGAAGAAACCTGCGAGGATAACAATTGGAATTCACACTAATGTTGAGCCAATTAAAACCAGATATTGTTACAAAGTTTGTTCCAGTATCTCGCCACTCTCTGAACCCCACACTCCACTCTCTACCCTACACCCAGTTAGTAGCGCAACACTAAAATGGCCTCCCAGAGGCCAGCGCCGACCACCCAGATGAAGAACAGATCCTGCGATGAAGCCTTCAGTTCAGATGGACAACTCTGACGAAGAACCAGGCAGCTATGGCTGCCGCCACCCACAAACACTCAGTGAAGAGCCTCGATCTAGCCCGGCCAGACGCAGATACCCTCAGGGGTAGATGCGCTGAGGATGCCCCAGCTCTGGCAACCTTCAGAAGGGCCGGCTATGGCTGTCGTCCGCGGCAAGGGTCTCAGGATGCCGCCTGTAGATAATTACCACCGCCAACTTGCTTGGCTTCTCCACACTCTGCTTCGCGAGAATGAACAGCCAAAAGTCCGGAACTGATTTTCCTAATCTATTAATAGATCTACACTACCCTAGCCTAGACCTAGACCTGACTGACTGGACCGACCGGTACCGTTCCAGTTTTGGCCTCTCGGCCTCTCCGTACCCGGCTATAGGCTATAGGACCGTCTATCGGTATAGGCCCTTGGGGCCTGTCCGTCCGAGGGGTAGCCCAGGTCCGCTGTACGCAGTTAGGGTCAGCCGTAGGAATTCCGAATCAATGCTGGGCCTGTATTTTCCCAAATTTGCGGATATGTCCCTCACGAATATTCCTTACAGGTAGGTCTCTCGTTTAGCCCTCAGCCAAACAAAATTACGAATCTACCCTACCGCTGTTACTGTACAGCCTCGCAGTCAGTCTCCGCAGTCGAAATCAGCAGGTCATTGCAAATAGATGGAGGCCCCAGAAGTGCTAGCGGTGTCTGCTCATATCAGCACCCCTAGCACTGAAGCGGGTTGATACACCGCCATGATTTTCGTCTTTTGTGCATGTAGAGAGTAGTGGATATCCCATTTAGTACCTCAGGTGTTCTTTCTCGACCTTAGATTGCAAAGAGCAACGGTCAGATACATAGAATCGGGGTACTAAGTGGGACAAAAGACAGAAGGAAAAAAGGAGAAATTGGGGTAAGTGGGACTCTTTTTCGAGCCCTTCGGGACATCCACAGAAGATTAGCATGGCCGCTCCACAAGGATGACACGCATATATCGAGGAGGTCCCACTTGATTGGTAGATATCCGTCCGCCTGGCACCTCTTACAGAATGGGATTCGAACTCATGACCTCTGTTCACCAACAGTTAGTATATACGTGTCTACCGTTCAGCCACATCGGTCGGCGGGTGCGGTCCGTCTCTTCTCTTTTCAAAATTCTTTTATTTTATTTTCTGTTTTCCCAATTCAATTTTCTGCAGGCGGATGCTGAGAGCAAGCTACGCTGAGCCGCTGGTTCCTTTTTCTTTTTTTTTTCCGTTCAAAAAATTCGCGAGTCCTCGTGACGACTGGGGCGTGGTCCCACTAGCAAAGAGGATCGGATCAAATGCCTGAATCTGGAGGAGGTTATGGAGATGTGCAGGAAATCGAGATTGAACTGCTTTTTTGCATCTCTGCATAAAACACATTCAGATTCAGGAGCTCGATCCTGTCCTCTTTGCTAGTGGGACCTCGGCCCTGCTTGCCTTGGCCCCCCATCTCATTTTATCGGTTCCGAACGGACGCCATAGCGACTGCTTACCTCTCTCTTTTTCGTCAATTTTCCTCTTCTTCTTCTTGATCCCTCTTCTTCTTCTTCTTCGTGTTTTTTTTTTTTCTTTTTTTCTATTTTTCTTTTTCCGTGTTTCCGTTTCTCCCGCCCTGTTTCTCATCGTGAGAAACAAGACGAAGAACAGGGCCGAGGTCCCACTAGCAAAGAGGATAGGATCAAGCTCCTGCATCTGGATCTGTTTTATGCAGAGGTGCAGAAAAGCAGTTCAATCTCGAAGTCCTGGACGTCTCCACAATCACGTCCAGATTCGGGCATTCGATCCGACCCTCTTTGCTAGTGGGACCACGCCCCAGGGCATCTCTTTATTATTATTATTATTATTATTATTATTATTATTATTATTATTATTATTTTACTATTTTTATATTTTTAATAATTGTGAATGCGCCCCGCCAAAGAAAGAAAATAGAAGAGACAATGGGCCACACTCCACTACTCTTCAAATGTGCAAAATGAGACTCTGAATCTTCCGTTAGAACATGGACAGATACAGCGCCGTATTATTTGTCTTTTTATGCATGTGGAGAGTCGGGGAGCAAGGACCAATTTTGCCTTTTTTACGGTCGCCATCGGTCGCATCTGACACGGGTTCGTTGGTACATCACAACCGTTCAAAAGATTGAAACGATACCGAGAAAACAAAGATTAATTAGTAGTAATGACCGCTGCAGTAGTACCTAGGATTGGACTGAATGTCTGAATCTAGACGTGTTGGTGGAAAGGTGCAGAAACTCGAGATTGAAATGCTTTTCTGCATCTCCGGTTAAAACACGTCCAGATTCACGTTTCACAGCGCGGAGCAGATCGCGTCGCGATTGTTTGTTTGAGGAGGGAGGACAGGTGAGAAACCAAGCTCAAAAAAAAAAAAAAAAAAAAAAAAAGGAAACCGAGGTCGAGCTCTTTACAGTGTCGGGGCCTGAAATGCTTTTTGTCGTCAGCGAGGGAAACGAGAACCGGCCGCGCAGCCACGTGGT
The DNA here is from genome assembly GCA_003427395.1 of Chara braunii. NCBI lineage: Eukaryota > Viridiplantae > Streptophyta > Charophyceae > Charales > Characeae > Chara > Chara braunii. Next base: position 186,617 of record BFEA01000465.1, on the reverse strand, counting down.
CTTTGTTCTGTCTTTAGCGGGCGAAAAGACGATCACCGCCCGCGCAGCCACGTGGCACATGTTTTGTCGTTAGCGGTGGGAAATGACGACGACCGCACGAGCAGCCACGTGCTGATTGCCTGGCCGATGGCTTGCCAGCTTGGCCCCTCTCTCGCCATAGCCACGGCAGCAAAAGCTTCTTCTCAGACGTAAGTTCAAAAGTGGCCCTTCCTTCCCCTCGTCCAATTTCCAATTTGCCCCGACCACCACGTCTTATTCATCTTCATGGCCCGCCCTGCACATGGGGTAATCTGGGTTCTGTTCATACTCTGTGTTATAATTAGTAATTGGAGTTTGTCTCAAAAGGAGCGAGTCCAATCCAGATCTCACTTCCACTGCACATCCCCCATATGCGCTTTTTTTTTTTTTTTTTTTTTTTTTTTTGAGAAATCGACGCGCTTCGCCTGGTCACGCAGCAGGACTTACTGTATCAAGCAAAGGGCTTTCGACTAACCCAAACCCACCTCTCTCTCTTTCCACCGTTAAGACGAATAGTGAAATAGTGAAAACACACGCTTATGAAGAAGATGAAGAAGATGAAGAAGGTGAATAGTGAATAGTGAAAAATATAGGCCAGCTGCCTTTCGTACAGGCTTGATAAGGACTTCAATACCAAGCAGCAAGTACTACCGTCTTCCCCCGAACACAACGCACCCTGATTATCAACGTATACAAGCCAACTTTCCGGTCCGGTACAGCCATAATGGGGCCGCGTTGTGTTCGGGGGAAGACGGTAGTCTCAGGTTATGCGCACGTTTCCCGATGCACGTTTCGATCGGCTGCGCTTCGATCATCCTCAGGGCGCTTCCCGCTCAACCATGCCTTGCCGCCGGCCGGCTGTCCTCCGACCTAACGAAGAAGATGAAGAAGATGAAAAAGATGAAGAATATGAAGAAGATGAAGAAGATGAAGAAGATGGTACGACGACATCTTCTTCGTCTTCATGTCCGGTCTGTCGTTATGACATCTTGTCCATTTTCATGTCCATTTTCATGTTGGTCACGTCATCGTCTTCATCTTCACAGGCTAATCGCTGTGATAACTTCATAAGTCGTGATACAGCGATAATGACCGTGGGGTCTATTCGAGGGAAAGAGGCAGTAATCGGTAGGTGAGGAGGAGAAGGGGGAGAGGGAGAGGCGAGTGACACGTGGCGGTCATTAGTTACTTGTAACAAGATCGTTCTAGTACTAACCGTCTTCACCCGAACAGAACGCCCGGTCATCACGCAGTACCTAGACTGAAAATTGCACCAAATTCGGCTATCATGACCGGGCGTTCTATTCGGGTGAAGACGGTAGTAGTAGCAGTAGTCGTGGAGGAGGAGGAGGAGGAGGAGGTGGTGGGGGGGGGGGGGGGGGGGGGGGGGGGGGGGGGGGATGGTGGGGCAGTAGTAGTAGTAGGAGGAGGCGAAGGAGAAAGCTGCTGAAAGACGAGGACGGGGAGGAGTAGTAATTTAGCTGCAGCAGGAAAGTTAGGTGGGAAGAGAAGAAGGGGATGAGATTCTTCTGGTTATCGATCGGATGGTCTACTCTGTTCTCCTTCTCCTCCTCGTTCTCCAAGTTCACCTCTTTCCCTCTCTCCTACGACTGCAGGCGATAGTAGTAGTAGTATGTGTAGGAGGAGGAGGAGGAGGAGGAGGAGGAGGAGGAGGAGGAGAACAAACGAGGAGGGTGATGACGTGGAGGTCAAAGGAGGAGGGTCATGAGGAGGAGACAGGAGTAGTAGTCGAAGCAGCAGTAGGAGGAGGGGGAGGAAGTATGTGGAGGTAGAACAGTAAGGAGGAAAGGAGGAGGAGGAGGAGGAGGAGGAGAGCAAGAGCACGAAGTGTGGGAGGAGTAGGAGAGGATCTCTCTTTCGACAGAAGTGAGTTCAAGCTATCGATAGATCGGAACGAATCAATCATGTCTTGGCTACGTTTCTTCTCTATCTCACCTCCAGCATCGGCCGCTTTCGCTTTTTACTATAGTAGTAGTAGTAGTAGTCAATCATGTCTTGGCTACGTTTCTTCTTTATCTCACCTCCAGCATCAGCCGCTTTCGTTTTTTACTATAGTAGTAGTAGTAGTAGTAGTAGGAGGAGGAGGAGGAGGAGAGGAGGGGGAGCAGGTGACGGTGGTGGTCGTGGTACGTAATAGGACTAGCAGCAGTAGTAGTAGTAGGAGGGGTTGAAGTTGTACATGAAAGGGTTAGCAGTGGGAGGAAGAGGAGGGAGGCGGAGGAGGAGGAGGGTGAGGAAGAAGGAGATGGGTGTGACAGATTATCAATAAGAATGATGCTCGCTGCTTCTCTTCTCCTTCTCGTCACTCTTACCTCTTTCTGTCCTTTCGTCCTTCTCCTCCACCTCCTTCTCATCGACCAGCTAGCTGCCCACACTCGGCCATGGAACAAGTTGCATGGCCATTGAACGACGAGTTGATGGATATGGATGGCCATTGAAACGAGTAGCATGCAGTCGACAGAAGTGGAAGGGGAGCAGTACTGGGGAGCAGGCCGTCATTTCGTGATTTTTTAAATTTATGTTTAATTAATATATTGAATATTTAGAGATTGACCAGATCAGAACAGATGCTACACTTGAAGGCCGGGAACCCGGCGCTTTTTTTTTATTATTATTATTATTTTTTATTTTTATTTTTTAACAAACAAACTTTGTTATACAAGCCGTTCCCTTGCCAAGTGTTACTGCGTCCCCCTATGGTACCGAGGAGGGCATCACCGGCCTACCCTGGAAGAGGACACACAACGGTAACCCGGCGCATTTGGCTAAATTGTACACATGTAACTCCTGTTTTTTATTTATTTATTTATTTATTTATTTATTTATTTTTATTATTTTCAAATTGACTGTACACAGTGTCACATCGTAACTGTAATTAGAGAGGTAAGACGCTCGAGTCCTGTTGGAAATCAGATGCATACAATAAGTCTACGTACCACCTTACGTTTGCTTTAAAAAAAATAATAGAGAAAAAAAGGCCGAGAAAGGTATATGCGATGAATTTGGTGGCGGAGGAAAAGGAAGGAGTAAAAGGGTGCGTCCTTCGGGACATCCGTTAAAATTGGAACGATACAGAGAAGATTAGCATGGCCCCTGCGTAAGGATGACACGCATAAATCGAGAAATGGTCCAAAAAAAAAAAAAAAAAGGAGTAAAAGGGTGTGGAGGGTGGGACAGGGGGGAAAGACTTGGAGGTTATAACCCCCAACGATTTGGCGTTTCGCTGAAATAGGCCCGCGGGCCGTCTGCATCCATCCAACCACCTTCTTCGTGCAGATGCAGCAGGTCTGATGAAGGATATATACGTGCTTCTGCATGGTGCAGATGCATCTGACGGGTCTTCCGCTTTTTTTTTTTTTTTT